>NC_069403.1:750635-788813 GCF_026875155.1 Cherax quadricarinatus
GTGGTTGGGGGCACAATGGTGGAGAAAACCTACGATAAAGGTGCGGTAGAAACCCGCCAGGCCCATGAAGGACTGGACTGCATCTGCCATCATAGGTCTGGGGAATTTCTGCACGGCCGAGATTTTAGACTCGTCCGTCTTTATGCCATTCTGAGTCACTACGTGACCCAGAAATTTTATTTCCTTCCGGAGGAAATGACATTTGGAGAGCTTTACCTTAAGGTTTGCCTGAGCTAGCCTGTTCAATACCCTGTCAAGTTTCTCGAGATGTGTCGGGACATCTTGTGACATGACTATGAGATCATCTAGGTAGACCATGAGCGTGCCACCTAGGAGGGTACGGAAAATTGTTGCCATCAAACGACTAAACGTGATTGGGCTTCCGCGCAAGCCGAAGGACATCCTCCTGAACTGGTAATGACCAGTTGGAGTAGAGAAAGTTGTCAACTCTGCTCTCATCATTGAGGGGGATCTGCCAGAACCCTTGAAGAAGGTCAAGAGTTGAAAAGACCTTATTATCGCCGATGTTCTGCAACAGGTTGTTCAGAACTGGCAACGGAAAGCGGTCTTGGATCATACATGCATTCAGATTCTTGTAATCGATAACAGGGCGCCAGGTTCCATCTTTCTTGGGGACAAGAATAAGGGGAGCATTCCACGGGGAAGTGGACTCCTCAATAACTCCTCACGGCATCCGTGTAAGAGTTCTTCGGCGAGACTCTTTGCGCATGTGGCAGGCGATATGCGGTACATAAAGGGTTTAGTACCTTTGTCAAGGGGAAAATACGGTGAGAAATCATGGAGTCAAACCCATGGGACTCACCATCTAGTGCGACTGCAGAACGTACACGATTGAGAACCTGGAGAATTTTTGGACCTCTTCGGGATAGTCTGTCAAAGCTAGATCATCTTCCTGCACTGGCGGGTGTTGGAAAGTCAGCAGCAGACTCGCCTTGGAGAAACTGCACTCACGAGAAGTCAGTGGGGCTTCACCCTCCACTCTCCCGGGGGAGAGGGAATCTGCAAGGTCGACAAGAGAGGTATTCTTCCGCAGGGGAAATTCTCGACTGTGCATGTTGACAACAAGGATGAAAACTTACCACGTTCCCACTGTGTGCAAGGATGGTTCAAGGGAGAGGGCCCTTGACTCGGCACGTGTCGTTGTAAACCCAGCACATGGTCTCCTGTCACGTACACCGTAACAGGAGTGACCCGAGTTAGCTGACAAAGTGACGTCATACTTTGTACAAGCGTAACTCTGCTCGCTGATGCCATGACACAAATCAGACAGTCGCCTGCCGACAGGAAACTGGGGGCTTTACAACTGCTGTTCTCTACAAAGCGTCAGGTTAGAGTGAAGGTTAGACTGGGCGTCCCCCAGACTGGGTTTCACTGGTAACTAAGCGCTGATGGCCAGGAGGTGACGGGAAATGACCTACTACGAGGTCGATCAGGACAAGAGACCGACCCCGGGGAGAATGTGCTATGGAAACCACCGGTTTCTAACGATTCCAGGCACTGTGCATTCTCTGAGACAGAGTAGCACATAGTGGATCCTAAGCGCACACCCCAGAAGGGCACATCCACTCCATTTAATTTTTGCTTTCCACTCAGCTGGATCTAAGCGGATCCTAAGGTCTGCCATGGTTTTGAACCCTATGAGCAGGTCACCAGGGGAAAAAATATATCTACGACTAAGAAAATTTTTCGGACAGCTTGGACCCTGGACCGCAAATTTAACGTTGTACGACCACGAAGCGTCAGCGGATTACCTGAGACTCCTCTCAAGGTCTGAATGACAGACGGCTCTGTCAACATGGCTGCATGAAGGCCAATGTCTCGGAAAAGAGTGGAGCGGACAATGTTACCACCGAACTGATCAGGGAAAATCTGGGCAGCTTATGGTGGACAGTGGACTCGACGAGCGGTCCACACGGGTTGTCATGCTGAACATGAAGGCATGACAGGCCGACGAAATCCCCGGAGTCACAGCTGCTTGAGGCTCGATGCTTGTTGACGAGGCTCGACCTGGAAGGTACGGTACGAGTCTCAGCAACAACGTCAAGACACTCTGTTTCCTCACTGTCGGCAAGCGTATCACTGCCCAGGGCGGCGAATGCATTGCGGACAGGGACGGAATATAGCGACTCCGACAGGGTTGCTATGTCTTTCGCTGGTTTCTCGGACGTGCCTCTTCCCCCGAACTAGTGGAAGGGCTTCTACTAGCACCTGCATTGCGCGACGACTGCTTGGCTCCACTCAGCTGACACCATACTTCGCGCTTGTTACATCATTGGAGGTATGACTGGAAGTATTGTGGTACATACAGACTCCCTCGCGAGACTGAGCATGGGGACGGTGACGGTTACTTTGATACTGAGCGTGGGGACGGTGACGGTTACTTTGCGGGGACTTAGGTTTGTAACACTCCGATTGGTAGTGCCCGCGTTTGCAAAAGTTGAAACAAGTCACTACACGCTTAGCAGGTGAGGTTGGAGGTGGTGTTTGTTGGCGACGTTTTGCCTTGGTCCAGGAAGTCGATGACTGCTTTTTTGTATGAGACTGTGTTGTTACTGTGGTCAATATTTTTACTTGGGCGAGTGTTAGTGGGACTGGGGTTAGAAACTTTGTGGGTTGGCTGTCTGACAGCAGCGGCAAAAGTGACTTCTGGCTGCGCCCGCGGGGTCACTGTGGACGGCGCTGGAAGGATGGGTATAGGATCATCTGCAAAGCGACAAACCTAGCCTTGCTCGGCAGGCGGCTTGATCGCATCAATGGCATCATATGCACCCAGGACGTCGTGCTGAGGGCTGAGTCCTAGGCATCAATGGCACCCAGAGGTTAGGGGGGGCTCCCTCCGCATGATGCCTACAGCCAGCATGGGGATGATGTCCTTTAGCTTTAATACAGCCCGTCACCATTCACCACTTTGTGGAGTGGATGGCTTTTAGTAAAATCTTTGGCGGGCTTGCTAAAACCCGGGGCAAATGCAAGCCAGGTTGCTTTTCGTGCCGGATTGTCATTCGGCCAAAGACCTGGTAACGATCTCAATGAATGGCGTTGGCGACTACGCCAAAAAATAACCCCAAAATTTCCTCCTTAAGCGTCCCAAGACTGAATCTCACAAACGCGATTGAGCTGCACAAAGGCACCTATATCATCCCAGGTGAGTTTCCACTGCGCAACACAGCACGAAATGTACTTGTGCATCCGTGGACTATCAAATAGGGCCTTAACAGTCGTCTCGACTGACTGCAGCCATGGCTCTAACCTATTTGAACGACCGTCAAAAAGAAGGGTCGGTTATGGACGATTAGCCGGCCCACTGGTGGTCGAGGCTTGAGCCACAACTTGACCATCTGTCACAGGGGCTTCGATGCCCTGCTGCGTGATCACGCTGGCTGAGGCACCATTGCTAGCATAAGCAGAATCTGGACCAACGGTACGGCCACTGCGTGTCTTAGTCATGACGTCAATTGTTCAAACGAAGAGGGTAAACAGGTCAGAGCAAGAAATGGTATGCACTGGCTACAATTCAGCACAGAGTCAGAGAGAACACAGCAGCACGGTACTAGGTAAACTGCTTAGTGATGGAAATAATTTGAGCAAAACTACAAAAAAAATAGTGGTACACTCTGAAACACAAAATAAGAGATGTATGCAAGTGAATGAACTACAGGGAAGTGCACAAAATGAAGCTAAGGGTGGTCAATAATTTCACCAGGAAACTGGCAACAAAATTTATGAAAATTAGTTGAACTGTAAACACTGGTAGCAAAAATTGCACAAAATTTAAAATAAATCAGGTATTACACATCACTAAACTGTGCTGCAAGCACAGTTTAAAAAGATTGCAGGTGCTGGCAGTTGCAAAATTTGGGAAAGCAAAAAAAAAGTAATTCACTTGCACAAAGGGAAGTTTTGGCACAGCGAAGATATCAGAGAAAGGGATAGTGCCAAAAATCACAGAAAAAAATAACCCCTGTATCAAGAAATGCTATATTGCACACAAAATAAATTAATAAAAATGCAAATTATTAAATTCAATAATAGGAAAAGTTAATGGTGTTAGCAGGTGACACTGGTGTTAGCAGGGTGTACACTGATGTAGCAGGTGTACACTGGTGTTAGCAGGGTGTACACTGGCAAAAACAAAAATTTCACAATCTCAAGGTCCAAAATTAATGATTCACAAGTAATTTTGGTAATTAATGGTAAATAAGCAGGTTTCCAAAAATGCACTCAATGACTTGGGTATACAAAATAGCAGAATGTAATGCACATTGGTGAATATTCACAGATAAAACATAAAAATATATGTAGAGCAAATAAATGGGGAAACAGGAGAAAAGGTAATGGGTGGGCACAGATTGTATCACTGCAGGTAGAATAAACTAATACTTTAAATACTTGAAGATTACCCCCTTTTTTTTAAAAAGAAAAAAAACTCACTAACAAACAAAACAGTGCAGGGTTGTCAACAATCTGTGGCTAACTTGCAGGTGCAACTAACAAAATAACAGCACACAGGAATTACTTGCAAACTGTATGAGAGGTAAATTGTATAAATGGTTAACACTGAACAATTTAAATCAATAACTGAGGTGCAAGATGCAGAATAAAATACTGGAATTTAAAATGTATTAGTGCAAAATAAATGTACAAAATTTAAGAAGCTGTGAGTAAGTGGCAAAATGTGCACTGATGACAAACTGAACAATTTACTGAAGTATGTCTTCAGCGACAACTGTATTGATAAATTAGACACATGTGCAACTCTTGGGTATCTTTATTGAGGAAACGTTTCGCCACACAGTGGCTTCATCAGTTCATACAAAGGAGAATCTTGAAGAACAGGAGTAGAATGAGGTAATCAGTCCCCCAACCTTAAGTCGATGTGGTCAGTCTATCAATTTTGAATAGAATTGAATAGATTGATGGACTGACCACATCGACTCAAGGTTGAGGGACTGATTACCTCATTCTCCTCCTGTTCTTCAAGATTCTCCTTTGTATGGACTGATGAAGCCACTGTGTGGCGAAACGTTTCCTCAATAAAGATACCCAAGAGTTGCACATGTGTCTAATTTATCAACATGTCGGTTCTCTGAATCATTCATCTACAAAGACAACTGTATTGGTGCAGGACAGTTAAATAATGTCACAAAATATTAGGAAATGCTAGGTAAGCCACTGTTTACTTAACTTTGAGTGCAGGAGATGGACGAAGGTACTGGGTGCTGCAGGTCCTGAAACTTTCAGTGATGCTCTAGTAACACTACACGCCTCGTAGCATTTGTACGCTGCTATGGGGCTTCAATGACGTAGGAAAAATTATCAGAATGGATTTGGGAAGAACAGGAAAGACCGGGGTTACTCTGTGGAGGTATAAGATATGAGAGCAACGTGGCTAACTCAGCGTGAGCCACTGCTGTGTGTGGTTTGTGTACACTGGCAAGCGTGTCTGGGCGCGCTGACTGACTGCAGCTTCAGCACACGGAGAACTAAACATTTACTGCACTACTCGAACGTGCTAAAAACAAACTTAGGTGAAACTATGAACTGGGACGAGGAGGTTTTACTGTAACAAATCACTGGGGAAAACAAAACTGGTGATTAACTGGGGATGTAACAGCAAGGGAAAGAAAAAAAAATTAACTGGGCAACACAAAAAAAATTGCACTGCTGGAGATACGTAGACACTGAGCAGTTGTAGACACAACGATGAGTCACGAGTTGCTGTAGACGGCGTGGGGGCTGAACTAAGCTGGCTTATGGGCGAGGCCAACTGGGTTCCTAACATTTTTAACCCAGGTTTAAACTTCTTGGAGGAAATGGGAAGACACAACACACATGGACGGCGAGATGGACGTAGTTGCGTAGCAGAGAAGGCTGTATAGGAGGCTGGTGTGTTTACACGCTGACTAGGGTATCAACCAACCCCAGAGCTGCCTCATGGTCACGGTGGAGCCACACGAAGCCAACACACTAAACGCCCTCACCTCTACTCTTGTAGCTGAGAAGGGCGTGGGACGCTGTAGGAGGCGGGGAGAATGGTGCTGAGAGTGTTAAGGGCTGAAAGAGAGGTGATGGGGTGAACACGGGGACTTTTAAGGCTGGAGATGACGCCGTGAACCCCTATGTCCAGATTTTCTGGGAAAAATCTAGGACGAAGATCTATCTCAGGTCCCGTCAAGACACTGGGAGTAACAGACAACTCTTTAGGCCAGCAGGTGCGTTGGATGACGACGGATGATGTTGACTGGCATCGACGGATGGTGTTGATGGGTGTCGACCCCTCTACCCTGAAGAGGCTCACAATGCCGTTGACTCCGCTGTCACCACTGTTATTGCTGTTCTTGCTGCTGAACAGCGGTTTAGTGCCCATGAAGGTAGCGTAGGTAGCAATGATACGGCCGTGGACTAGTTTGGCTTTAATCAGATAGGAGTGAGAACACAACGGGCAGTGTGAGGGAGTGACCGCAAGCCAGTCCGTGGAGGGGGAGCACTTGTGTCTATCAAGGCGGTCGGCCTAGGAGTGAGAGCGAATAGGCTCAACCTCCCACTGACCTGGGTGAGCCTACGGAGGGCAGCAATTAAATGCCGCGAAATATAAACTAGTCAGAACAGACGGCTAGGCTGTTTGTTCTGACAGTACAGGCTGCTTACATGTAGGACTAAATAGCAGCTATGTAGGACTATATAGCAGGTATGTGGGGACTATATGGCAGGTATGTAGGACTATATAGCAGGTATGTAGGACTATATAGCAGGTATGTGGGAACTATATAGCAGGTATGTAGGACTATATAGCAGGTATGTGGGGACTATACAGGAGGTATGTGGGGACTATATAGCAGGTATGTGGGAACTATATACCTGGTATGTAGGACTATACCAGGTATGTGAGGACTCTATACCAGGTATGTAGGACTATATAGCAGGTATGTGGGGACTATATATCAGGTACGAAGGACTATATAGCACGTATGTGGGGACTATATAGCAGGAATGTAGGACTATATAGCAGGTATGTAGGACTGTATAGCAGGTATGTGGGGACTAAATATCAGGTATGTGGGGAATATATAACAGGTATGTAGGACTATATAGCAGGTAGGTGGGGACTGTATAGCAGAAATATAGGACTATATAGCTGGAATATAGAACAATATAGCAGGTATGTAAGACTATATAGCAGGTATGTAGGGACTATATAGCAGGTATGTAGGACTATATAGTAGGTATGGGGGCTATATAGCAGGTATGTAGGACTAAATAGCAGCTATGTAGGACTATATAGCAGGTATGTGTGGACTATGTTCCAGGTATGTAGGACTATATAGCAGGTATGTGGGAACTATATAGCAGATATTTGGGGACTATATAGCAGTTATGTAGGACTACATAGCAAGTGTGTTGGGACTATATAGCAGGTATGTGGGGATTATACAGCAGGTATGTAGGACTATGTAGCAGGTATGTGGGGACTATATAGCAGGTATTTGGGGACTATATACCAGGCATGTAGGACTATGCAGCAGGTGTATGGGGACTATGTATCAGGTATGAGGGGACTATACAGCACGTATGAAGGACTATATAGCAGGTATGTCGGGACTATATAGCATGCATGCAGGACTATATAGCAGGTGTGTGGGGACTATATAGAAGGTAAGTAGACCTATATAGCAGGTATGTGGGGACTATATAGCAGATATGTAGGACTATATAGCTGGTATTTAGGACTATATTGCAGGTATGTAAGACTATATAGCAGGTATGTAGGGACTATGTAGCAGTTATGTAGGATTATATAGCAGGTATGTGGTACTATACAGCAGGTATGTAGGACTAAGTAGCAGCTATGTAGCACTATGTAGCATTTATGTGTGGACTATGTAGCCGGTATGTAGGACTATATAGCAGGTATGTGGAAACTTTATAGCAGGTATTTAGGGACTATATAGCAGTTATGTAGGACTACATAGCATGTGTGTTGGGACTATATAGCAGGTATGTGGGGACTATACAGCAGGTATGTACTACTATATAGCAGGTTTGTCGGGACTATATAGCAGGTATTTGGGGACTATATACAAGGTATGTAAGACTATATAGCAGGTGAGTTGGGACTACATAGCAGGTAAGTAGGACTATATTTCAGGTATGTGGGGACTATGCAGCAGGTATTTGGGGACTATATACAAGGTATGTAGGACTATATAGCAGGTGTGTGTGGACTATGTAGCAGGTATGAGGGGACTATACAGCAGGTATGTAGGACTATATAGCAGGTATGTGGGGACTATATAGCAGGTATTTGGAGATTAGAGAGCAGGTATGTAGGACTACATAGCAGGTGCGTGGGGACTATATAATAGCAGGTATGTGGGGACTATATAGTAGGTATGTAGGACTATGGTTGTTAAGACACATAGGCAACACTTAACAACTTTATTCCGAAACGTTTCGCCTACACAGTAGGCTTCTTCAGTCGAGTACAGAAAATAGGCAGGAGCAGTAGAGATGTGAAGACGATGTTATCAGTCCATCATCCTTAAAGTCGTAGATTTGAGGTTGTCAGTCCCTCAGCATGGAGAAGTCCTGTTCCAAAGTCTGGAACTAAATGAAGATCAAGCGACAGTAGGACTATATAGTAGATGTGTGGGGACTATATAGCAGGAATGTAGAACTATACAGCAGGTATGTGTGGATTATATAACAGGTATGGAGGACTATATAGCAGGTATGTATGAGTATATAGCAGGTATGTGGGGACTATATAGCAGGTATGAGGGAACTATATACCAGGAATGTAGGACTACATGCCAGGTATGTGGGGACTCTATTCCTGGTATGTAGGGCTACATATTAGGTATGTGAGGACTATATATCAGGTATGTAGGACTATATAGCAGGTATGTTGGGACTATATAGCAGGTATGTGGGGACTATATAACAGGTATGTAAGACTATATAGCAGGTGTGTCGGGACTATATAGAAGGTAAGTAGGACTATTTAGCAGGTATGCAGGACTGTATAGCAGGCACGTTGGGACTATATAGCAGGTATGTAGGACTGTATAACAGATAAGTGGGGATTACATAGCAGGTATGTAGGACTAAATAGCAGGTATGTAGGACTAAATAGCAGGTATGTAGGACTATATGGCAGGTATGTGGGGACTTTGTACAGGTATGTAGGACATTTAGCAGGAAATATAGGCTATATACAGGTTGGGGGAACTATAACAAAATTTTAGGGACTATATAGCATGTATTTAGGACTAAAGCAGGTGTGTGGGACTATAAAGAGGTATGTTAGGATTTATCAGGTTGAGGTCTATATAGAAGATATGTGCGGACTATATAGCAGGTATGTGGACTTACAGCGGTATGTAGGATATGTAACAGGTTGTAAAACTTATAGCAGGTATGTAGGACATATAGCAAGTATTTAGGAATATATAGCGGTATATGGGGATATTTGGTAGGTAGGGGGACTAATACCGGTATGTAGGAAAAATATACCGGGTAGTGTGGACTCTATCCCAGTATGTAGACTAATAGCGGGTATGTGGGGACATATAGCAGGTTGTGGGGACTATTACAGGTATTGGGGACTATAAGCAGGTTGAGGCATATGCAGGTTTTTGGACTATGTAGCAGGTATGTGGGGACAAAATAGCAGGTATGTGAGGACTTTAGCGGGTATGTAGGTTTATAGGGGGTGTGCGGGGAACATAGCAGGTATGGGGATTTTAGCAGGTATGTAGGACTAATAACGGGTTGTGGGGACTATGTGCAGGTATGTAACTGTGTGTGGGGACAATACAGCAGGTTGTAGGACTAAAAAGGGGAATTTTTGGAAAAAACAGGAATGTGTGGACTTTAGCAGGTAGTGGGGTTTTGGGGTATGTGGGGCATAAGCAGGTGTGTTGGACATATAGGGGAAGTAGATATATGCGATATGTGGCTATATTGAAGGTATGTAGGGACTATTAGACGGGAATGTAGTACTATTTAGGGGTATGGGGGGACGTATAGCGGGTATGTGGGACTATATAAAGGTATGTAGGATACATAACAGATAAGGGGGGACTACATAAAAGGTTGTAGGACTAAATAGCAGGTATGTAGGAACTAAATAGCAGGTATGTAGGATTAGGCATTTTGTGGGGATTTTGTAGCAGGTTTTTAGGACTATATAGAGGTATATAGGCTTATAGCAGGTATGTGGGAACTATATAGCAAAATTTAGGGCATATGAGTATTTAGGACTACATACGGTATGTTTGGACTTAAAGAAGGTATGTTAGGACTTATAGCAGGTATGTAGGTCTATATGGAAAATAGGTGCGGTATTAGCGGGTATGTAGGACTATATAGCCGGAGGGGGGACTATATAGAGGTTTGTAGGCTATGTAGCAGGTATTGGGGCTAATAACGGTATGTGGGATATTAAAAGTTGTGGGAAATATAGTGGTAGGGGGATTTTTGGTAGGTATGTTGGGGATTTTTAACCAGGTTTGTTGGACAATTAACAGGTATGTGGGGACTCTATACCAGGTATGTAGGACTATATAACAGGTATGTGGGACTATATAGCAGGTATGTAGGACTATATAGCAGGTATGTGGTTACTACATAGCAGTATGTGGACTGTATAGGAAGTAGTTGTACTATTAGCAATTATGTGGGGCCCTATTAACAGGTAAGTGAGGACTATATACCAGGTATGTAGGACTATATAGCAGGCATGTGGGGACTATATAGCAGGTATGTAGGACTATGTAGCAGGTATGTGGGGACTATATAGCAGGTATGTTGGACTATGTAGAAAGTATGTAGGAAACTATATACCAGGTATTTTGGACTATTTGGCATTCATGTGAGGACTATATACAATGTATGTAGGACAATATACCAGGTATGTGGGGACTCTATACCAGATATGTAGGACTATATAACAGGTATGTGGGGACTATATAGCAGGTATGTAGGACTGTATAGCAGGTATGTGGTTACTACATAGCAGGTATGTAGGACTGTATAGCAAGTATGTTGTACTATATAGCAATTATGTGGGGACTATTTAGCAGGTAAGTGAGGACTATATACCAGGTATGTAGGACTATATAGCAGGCATGTGGGGACTATATAGCAGGTATGTAGGACTATATAGCATGTATGTAGGTCTATATAGCAGGTATGTGGGGACAAAATAGCAAGTGTGTGAGGACTATATAGCAGGTATGTGGGGATTATATAGCAGGTATGTAGGACTATACAACAGGTATGTGGGGACTATATAGCAGTTATGTTGAAATATAGAACAGGTGTGTGGGGCCAAACAGCAGGTATGTAGGACTATATAGCAGATATGTAGGACTATATATCAGGTATGTGTGGACTGTGCAGCAGGTATGTGGGGACTATATAGCAGGTGTGTAGATCTATATAGCAGATGTGTTGGGACTATGTAGCATGTAAGTAGGACTATATAGCAGATACGTAGGACTATATAGCAGGTACGAAGGGACTATATAGCAGGTATATAGGACTATTTAGGAGGTATGTGGGGACTATATAGCAGGTATGTAGGACTAAATTTCAGGTATATAGGACTATATAGCAGGTATTTGGGGACTATATAGCAGGTATGTAGGACTATATAGCAGGTATCTGGGAATTATATAGCAGGTATTTTGGTTGGACTATTTTTAGCACGGTGGGGATATTAGCGAAGGGGTGCGGGATTAGATAAAAGCAGGAATTTTGGGTGGTGAACATATAGCAGGTATGTAGGACTATATAGCAGGCACGTGGGGACTATATAGCAGGTATGTAGGACTATACAGCAGGTATGTGGGGACTATATAGCAGGTATGTGGGGACTATATAGCAGGTATGTGGATATATATTTAAAACAGGTATGTGGGGACTATATAGCCGGTATATGGGGACTATATATCAGGTATGTAGGACTTCATAGCACGTATGTGGGGACTATATACCAGGTATGTAGGACTATATGGCAGGTATGTGGGGACTATATAGAAAGTAAGTTGGACTATATATCAGGTATGTGGGGACTATGTAGCAGGTATGTGGGGACTATATAGGAGGTATTTAGCACTACATAGCAGGTGTGTGGAAACTATATAGCAGGTATATGGGGACTGTATAGCATGTATGTTGGATTATATAGCAGGTGTGTGCTTACTATATTGCATATATGTGGGGACTATATAGCCATGTATGTAGGACTATATAGCAGGTGTGTGGGGACTATATAGCAAATATGTTGAACTATAGAGCAGGTATGTAAGGACTATATAGCAGGTATGTTGGACTATATAGGAGGTATGTAGGGCTATATAGCAGGTATGTGGGGACGATATAGCAGGTACGTGGGGAATATGTAGCAGGTATGTAGGACTATGTAGCAATTTGTGTGGGGACTATGTAGCAGGTATGTTGGGACTATATAGCAGGTATGTAGGACTATATAGCAGGTATGTGGGGACTATATAGCAGTTATATTATACTGTATAGCAGGTATGTGGGAATATATAGCAGGTATGTGGGAACTATATAGGAAGATTGTTGGACTACATAGCAGGGATGTAGGGACTATATAGCAGCTATTTGGGGACTGTAAAACAGGTATGTGGGACGATATAGGAGGGATATGGGTACTGTACAGTAGGCAAGTGAGGACTATACAGCAGGTATATGAGAATTATATAGCAGGTATGTGGGGACTATATAGCAGGAATGTTGGACTATATAGCATGTATGTGGGGACTATTTAACAGGTATGTTTGGCTATATATTATGTGTGGGAATATATAGCAGGTATGTGAGGACTATATAGCAAGTATATGGGGCTATATAGCAGGTATGTTGAACTTTAGAGCAGGTATGTGCGGACTATATTGCAGTTATATTATACTATATAGCATGTATATGTGACTATATAGCAGGTATGTAGGGATTATAAAGCAGGTAGTTGGGGATTATGTAATATTTATGTGAAGACTATATAGCAAATATGTGAGGACTGTATAGAAGGTATGTGGGAATATGTAGTTGGTATGTCGGGACTAAATAGCAGGTTTCTAGGGACTATATAGCAGGTATGTGATCACTTTTCAGCAGGTATGGGGGACTAAGTAGCAGGTATGTGGAACTATGTAGAAGGTAGGTTGACTATATATCAGGTATGTGGGGATATATAGCAGGTATGTGGGGACAATACAGCAGGTATGTTGGACTACACAGCAGGTATGTGGGGACTATATAACAGGTATGTGAGGATTACATAACAGGTATGTGCGTCTAAACAGCAGGTATGTGGGGGCTATATAGCAGGAATGTGGGGACTATTTAGCACGTATGTTGGACTACATAGCAGGTATGTGGGGATTATATGACAGCTATGTGGGTCTATGTAACAGGTATGTGGGGGCTATATAGCAGGTATGTTGGACTATGTAGCAGGAATATTGGAACTATATAGCAGTAATGTTGGGCTTCATAGAATGAATATGGGGCTATATAGCAGGTACGTGGGTACTATATACCAGGTATGGGGGGACTATATAGCAGGTATGTAGGGACAATATAGTAGGTATGTGTGACTATATATCAGGTATGTGGGGCTATAGAACAGGTATGTGGGGACTATGTAGTAGGTATGAGAGTTCTATATAGCAGGTATGGTGGACTACACAAGTGTGTGGAGACTATGTAGCAGGAATGTTGGACTCTGAAGCAGTTATGTAGGACAATGTAGCACGGACATATGGAATATATAGCAGGTAGGTTTGGCAATATAGCAGATATGTGGGACTATATACCATGTATGTGGGGACAATATAGAAGTTACATGGGGGCTATATAACCGGTATGATTAGTTATAGAGCAGGTGTATTATACTATATTATATTATATTTGCAGGTATATTATACTATATAGCAGGAATGTGGGACTATACAGCAAGTTTGTGGGGACTATACATCGGGTATGGGGGACTATATAGTAGGTATATGAGGACTATTTAGCAGTTATGGGGACTACACATAAGATATGTGTGACTATATATCAGGAATATGGGACTATATAGCGTGTACGTGGGGATTGTATAGCAGGTATGTGGGGACTATATGGTAGGTATGAGAGGACTATATAGCACGTAAGAGGAGACTATAAAGCAGGTATGTAGTGACTATATTGCAGGTATGTTGTACTATATAGCACGTATGTGGGGACTATACAGCAGGTACGTGGGATTATGTAGCCGGAATATTACATAGCATGTATGTGAGGACTATGTAGCAGGTATGTGGGGACTATATAGCACGTATGTTGTACTAAATAGCAGGTATGTGGGTAGTATATAGTAGGTCTGTGTTGACTATATAGCAGATATGTGGGTCTACATAGCATGTTTGAGGGGACTACACAGTAGGTATGAGAGGACTATATAGCAGGTAAAGGGGGACTATATATCAGGGATGTGGAGAATATACAGTAGGTATGTGAGGACTATATAGAAGGCATATTATACTATGTAGGAGGTATGTGGTGACTATATAGCAGGTATATTTTATTATAAAGCACATGTCTTGGACTACATAGCAGGAAAGTAGGGGCTAAATAACAGGTACGTGAGGACAATATAGCAGGTATGTGGGACTATATAACAGGTATATTGGGGCTATGTAACAGGTATGTGGGGACAATATAGCAGGTATGTTGGACTATATAGTAGGTGAGTTTTGACTATATAGCAGGTATATGGGACTATATAGCAGGTATATGGGGACTGTGCAGCAGGTTTGTGGGGATTTTATGGCAGATATGTGTGAATATATAACAGGTATGTTGGACTATATGGAAGGCATGTGGCTAGTATGTAACAGGTATTTAGCAGGTATGTGGGGACTATATAGCAGGTATGTGCGGACTATATAGCAGGTATGTGGCGACTACAAAACAGGTATATTGGGACTATATAGCATGTATGTGGGGATTATGTAATACTTATGTGGCGACGATATAGAAAGGATGTGGGGACTATATAGCAGGTATGTGAGGACTATATAGCAGGTATGTGGGGACTATATAGCAGGTATGTGGGGGACAATATAGGAATTATGAGGGGACTATATACCAGGTATGTTGAACTATAGAGCAGGTATGCGGGGACTGTATAGCAGGCATATTATACTATACGGCTGGTATGTAGAAATTATATAGCATTTATGTGGGGACTACATAGCACGTATGTTGGACTATGTAGCAGGTATGTTGGTACTATATAACAGGTACATGGAACTATATAACAGGTTTGTGGGGAATATAAAGTAGGTATGTGGGGACAACATTGTAGGTACGTTAGGACTGTACAGCAGGTATTTGGGGACTAAATAGCAGGTATGTGGGGACTATATAGTAGGTATGTAGGGACTATAAAGCAGGTATTTGGGGACTATGTAATAGGTATGTGAAGACTATATAGCAAGCATGTGATGACTATATAACAGGTATGTGGGAATATATAGTGGGAATGTCGGGACAAAATAGCAGGTTTGTAGGGACTATATAGCAGGTATGTGAAGACTTTACAGCAGGTATGGGGGACTATATAGCAGGTATGTGGGGACTATTTAGCAGGTATGTGGAACTATGTAGCAGGTATGTTGGACTATGTAGCAGTTATGTGGGGACTATATAGAAGGTAGATTGGACTATATAGCAGGTATGTGGGGCTATGTAGCAGGTATGTTGGGACAATATAGCAGGTATGTTGGAGTACATAGCAGGTATGTGGGGACTATATAACAGGTATGTGAGGATTACATAACAGGTATGTGCGCCTATATAGCTGGTATGTGGGGGCTATATAGCAGGTATGTTGGACTATGTAGCAGGTGTTTGGGACTATATACCAGGTATATTATGCTATATAAGAGGTATGTGGGGACTATATAACAGGAATGTGGGGACTGTTTAGCACGTATGTTGGACTACATAGCAGGTACGTGGGGATTATATAACATGAATGTGGGTCTATGTAACAGGTATGTGGGGGCTATATAGCAGGTATTTGGGGACTATGTAATAGGTATGTGAAGACTATATAGCAAGTATGTGATGACTATGTAACAGGTATGTGGAATATATAGTGGGTATGTCGGGAATAAATAGCAGGTTTGTAGGGACTATATAGCAGGTATGTGAAGACTATACAGCAGGTATGGGGGACTATATAGCAGGTATGTAAGGACTATTTAGCAGGTATGTGGAACTATGTAGCAGGTATGTTGGACTATGTAGCAGTTATGCGGGGACTATATAGAAGGTAGGTTGGACTATATAACATGTATGTGGGGCTATGTAGCAGGTATGTTGGGACAATATAGCAGGTATGTTGGACTACATAGCAGGTATGTGGGACTATATAACAGGTATGTGAGGATTACATAACAGGTATATGAGCCCATATAGCAGGTATGTGGGGGCTATACAGCAGGTATGTTGGACTATGTAGCAGGTGTTTGGGACTATATACCAGGTATATTATGCTATATAAGAGGTAAGTGGGGACTATATAACAGGAATGTGGTTACTATTTAGCATGTATGTTGGACTACATAGCAGGTATGTGGGGATTATATAACATGTATGTGGGTCTATGTAACAGGTATGTGGGGGCTATATAGCAGGATGTTGGACTATGTAGCAGGTGTATTGGGACTATGTAGCAGGAATGTTGGACTACATAGAGGTATATGGGGCTATACAGCAGGTACGTGGGTACTATGTATCAGGTATGCGGGGACTATATAGCAGGTATGTTGGGACAATATAGTAAGTATGAGAGTACTATATAGAGTGTATGTGGGACTATATATCAGGTATGTGGGGCTATAGAACAGGTATGTGGGGACTATATAGTAGGTATGAGAGGACTATATAGCAGGTATGGTGGACTACATAGCAAGTATGTGGAGAGTATATAGCAGGAATGTGGGGCTTAGTAGCAATTATGTAGGACAATGTAGCACGGACATTTGGAATATATAGCAGGTAGGTTCGGCAATACAGCAGATATGTGGGACTATATAGCAGGTATGTGGGACAATATAGAAGGTATATGGGGGCTATGTAACCGGTATGATTAATTATGGAGCAGGTGTGTGTGCACTATATGGCAGGTATATTATACTATATAGCAGGAATGTCGGACTATACAGCAAGTTTGTGGGGACTATATAGCGGGAATGGGGGACTATATAGTAGGTATATGAGGACTATTTAGCAGTTATGGGGACTACACAGCAGATATGTGTGACTATATATCAATATGTGGGACTATATAGCGTGTACGAGGGGACTGTGTTGCAGGTATGTATGGACTATATAGTAGGTATGAGATGACTATATAGCACGTAAGGGGAGACTATATAGCAGGTATGTAGTGACTATATTGCAGGTATGTTAGATTATATAGCACATATGTGGGGACTATACAGCTGGTATGTGGGATTATGTAGCAGGAATATTATATAGCAGGTATGTGGGGTCAATGTAGCAGGTATGTGGGGACTATATAGCAGGTATGTGGCGACTACATAGCAGGTATATTGGGACTATATAGCATGTATGCGGGGATTATGTAATACTTATGTGGCGACTATGTAGAAAGGATGTGGGGACTATGTAGCAGGTATGTGGGGACTATATAGCAGGTATGTGGGGACTATATAGCAGGTATGTGGGGACTATATAGAAATTATGTGGGGACTATATACCAGGTATGTTGAACTATAGAGCAGGTATGCGGGGACTGTAGAGTAGGCATATTATACTATACGGCAGGTATGTTGAAACTATGTAGCATTTATGTGGGGACTATGTAGCACGTATGTTGGACTATATAGCAGGTATGTGGGTATTATATAACATGTATATGGGACTATTTAACAGGTTTGTGGGGAATATAAAGAAGGTATGTGGGGACTACATAGCAGGTATGTGAGGACTATACAGCAGGTATATGGGGACTAAATAACAGGTATGTGGCGACTATATAGAAGGTATGTGAGGACTATATAGCAGGTATATGGGGTCTATATAGTAGGTATGAGATGACTATATAGCAGGTATGTAGTGACTATATTGCAGGTATGTTAGACTATATAGCACGTATGTGGGGACTATACAGCAGGTATGTGGGATTATGTAGCAGGAATATTATATAGTAGGTATGTGGGGTCTATGTAGCAGGTATGTGGGGACTATATAGCACGTATGTTGTACTAAATAGCAGGTAAGTGGGTAGTATATAGCAGGTCTGTGGTGACTATATAAGAGATATGTGGGTCTATATAGCAGGTTTGAGAGGACTACATAGTAGGTATGATAGGACTATATAGCAGTTAAAGGGGGACAATATAGCAGGTGTGTGTGGAATATACAGTAGGTATGTGAGGACTATATATAGAAGGCATATTATATTATATAGGAGGTATGTGGGGACTATATAGCAGGTATATTTTATTATATAGCACGTATCTTTTACTACATAGTAGGTATGTGAGGACAATATAGCAGGTATATGGGACTATATAGCAGGTATGTGAGGAATGTATAGCAGGTTTGTGGGGACTTTATGGCAGGTATGTGGGAGTATATAGCAGGTATTTTGGACTATATGGAAGGCATGTGGGTAGTATATAACAAGTATGTAGCAGGTATGTGGGGACTATATAGTGTGAGCATAGTTGCTGTTCCCTGTGTTGTATAGCATATCAGTATCATCCATGTGCTTTAGATAGGAGATCCCTTTTAGGCCTGTGACTTTGTGTGACGTCACTGGGTGCGCATGTGTACGTTCGTACCTCTGCCTCAGTCTCAGTCGGCGTGTAGACATAGACAGGCTAGGACAGGCAGAGGCTGGGCTCCATTTCCCATCATCACAGTCTGGCAATATATATCGTTACCATCCAACAAGTGTGTCTACTTTCAACCCTCGATATCTCCATTTAAGAACCCCTACGATAAATGGTGGCAGTAGTGGGATTGTAATTCTGACGAATACAGCAATTTCTGGAGATGAATTTCGACCGAGCCTGCCATCTTGTGAGTAGGTCTACCGAGAAGGTTAATGCCAGCCAGCTATCTTAGCCCAAGCTCTACCAGCTTCTACACCATTCACTGGTCAGTCTCTTTGTATTAGTGTTTATGTGCTTATTTGCATCACTCCCGAGGGGTTGACCCGAGTTTGCAAAATAAGCCAGCTTCCAGTCTGTGGTGAGGGAGCCCAGTCGAGCCTAGTCTACTCCATCCAGTTCCTTGCCTGCAAAGCCAGCTTCCACCTCTGCTGTGCTCATCGTGTGAAGTTATCAAGCTATTCTGCGTGAAGGGTTAAGATAAGCCAGCAAGCAACTAACCCAGTTGTTGTACCCCAGTACTCAAGCAAGCCACGTGAGTAGTCTTCATCGCTTGTGATTCAAGCTCCAAGCAATTCTGAGTGCTCTTTTTCATCCTTGTGGTGTTGTGGTATTTCGTGGGTGTATTTTAAGCTAGCCAGCTTAAAATATCTTTGCGGCAGTGTGGCTGTTCTCAGTGAGGCTTACGCCGTTCAACCCATAGGCCAAACCACCCACGACCACGTGTGCCTCACCACGCGGTCTCAGACGCCTTAGCCCTGTTATGCCCACAAACCCAACCACTCTCACTGTTTTGGTACTCACCCAACCTCCACCAGTGTTTCGGGTACACAACTCCGGGTTCCAGCAGCATATTTTAAGGACCAAATAGGGGGTCAAGAGCTAGAATGAGTTTTGTGCCACCGTTAAAAGCCTCCTGTGTGAAGTCTATCGTCGATGTAAGCGCAATTCTACGGTCACGTGTGCAGAGGACAGCAGCAAGACGACATAAACAATCCTCCAACCTTCCTCCATCAACCTTATTCTTCACCAAATCGTTACAGCGATAATATTTTTTTTCATAGATACATTTGCGAGTGTTGAGACATTTCTTTTGTGTTCCAGTGATTTTCTTAGTGACATTCAGTGACTCTTGATTAGACTCAGTGTTTATCATATACTGATTGCAATAATTTGATAATCTCCTTAATTCAGTGTTAATTTCCGTGCGTTATCTTATGTCTGTTGTGTTGTGTGTCTTTTTAAACACTTGAAGTATGTACTTAGTGTTTTTTCTTTGTTGTGTGTGCAACATATGTGCAGTATAGAACTTGTGTTTACACTTCAGAATCACCTTGTGTTCTCAGTGATTCAGTGGAGTAATTCAGTAATTTATTTGATTGTGTCCTGCATCACAACTCAGTGTTGTCTCAGTTATATATAATTTTTTTTCTTCCCAGCATTTGCGTATTCTTGTTTTGTTCCCTGTGTGTTGAACATTCTTGTGTTCATATTTTTTCATTTAGCCAGTGTCTAATTTGTCTTATTTCCACAGACAATAGTGCCATTATTTTGTGCAAGCAAGAAATCATTTTTTACAAAATTTTTCACACATCAAGTTTCATTGCAAGAAAATTCTAATATTGTGTTTATGTTGATGTGTTGTGTTCTGCATCACTGTAAGTGTTCAAACTTTTTTTTGTTCTGTGTTTTAGCACCTATTATTTTTTCATGTTTCATTGAACAAATTCACTCTTAGTGCAATTTTTAAGTTCTTCTTTTAGAGTAAATTGTTCTTTTGCTTGTTAAGTGTTGCTTGAGTGCAGTTAAGAGTTAAAGAGTTCATTCCTTTATATATTTCTTTTCTTGTGTGTGTAATATTTTTTTATTATTGCACATTGACTCATTTTGTAATAATTCTTGTGCAAATATTGTGTTGCCATTAAAGTTTTTCTTGCAGAAATTTTATGCAGTACTTGTTGATTAGCAATTGTTATTTTGCAACATTGCTACAGTTTATTTGAGTGCAGTTTCATATGCTCTGTTCTGTGCATAATATTTTATTCTTTCTGTGCCATTTTATTTTAATTCAGTGAATTGTGTCCCAGTTTGTTTTTGCACAAGTTTTATTGAGTCCATTTTATCATTTTATTGTGTGTTTCCCTATTGCATTGAAAGTAAAGACAACTCACTGTGCCATTCATTCAATTTAAAGTAAAAGTTGAGCAAATCAGATTTGAGTAAAGTACAAGTTCTCTTGATTTTCTAAGTGTTGTCTGTTCAGATAAGCATTTTCTCTGTGACTGTGAGTTCTTTACTTACTGTGTGACCTGTCAACTTTTAATTACTTATGCAGAATCGTTAAGCATTTTCTCCCCGTTTAAGCTTATTGTGTCATTCTTTCTTTTTTTTTCTTGCCTTTATGTCCTTAAGTAAGTTCACTGAGAAGATGTCCCAGTCACTTTTGAATGTTCACTTAGTGCATCATGCCAGTCAAAGTCAATATGAATCAGTCCACAGTACCAATATTTCCTTACTGACTGAAAGACAATACCTAGCCCTTGAGCAATGTGTTTGTTCTCACAGCTTGTATCAGAGATTTGTTAAAGTGCTGCGAAATGTGAAGTTCAGATTAAGTTCCTATAGATCCGTGAATTACTTATTAACGTAGCCGAGCGATCAGGCACTAGTAATACTGTCACTCCTGTCTGGACTCCAGCCACAATATCATGCATGCAGGATAGTGCTGAGATTACTATCCTTGCGATGGCGACTTGTTCAAGTACTCGTTCCTTCCCAGGGGATGCTTTGAGAAGAACTTTACTTGCAACGAGTTATGCCATCTCTTGCTGATGCCACAAGCCGTTGCAGAAAGACGTTTCTGTGGCTAGTGTGCTCACTTGAGTGTTGTTGTTGTCCCTTGTGTTCCAGATGGTGATCCCATCCTAGTTGATAGTAATCAGTGCATTGTAAGAAGTTATTTCTTGAGTAACTTTCACATGTTAACGTTTGTAAGTGTAGTTTCTTTATAGCTGATACCTCGTGTCACTGTGTGCGACTCAGATTGAATATCAGCATTGTTGACCATGTTCATTTATTTTCTCCTGTGCTTGCAGTTTGAGATAGTAGATTCGTTCTCTCTTGCTTATATTGCGTGTTATAGCGTTAATTTTTTCAACCGGGGGAAGTCATCCACTCCACCGAGTTTGTTCATTCCTCCAGTAAGAAAGAACTGGTCCCTTGTGTTCTGGTGATTCAATTCCTGCTCCAGGAAGATCTTATTCTTACTGTGAAGCCACCAGCACCCATTAGTGACTTTGTAATGAGCCAGAAATTACTGTATCGAACAGCTGAGTTGGGTACTCCAAGAAGAAGAGTTTACCAGTTAGTAATTCCACAGTCACTAGTGAACGTAGCTCTACAGCTAGTTCATGATGCACCAGGTGTTGCACACCCTGGTATGGATCGTTCTGTGAAACAAGCCAGAATGAAATACTTTTGGCCACGTTTGGCAACTGACATTTCAGAGTATGTTAAGAAATGTAGTGTCTGTATGCAACATAAAGGAAATGTCAATGGTCCTAATCCAATCCAAGTGTACCCAACCACTAGCGAACCATGGGAAAGAGTTGCCCTTGATTTGTTAACCAATTTTTAATGTTCCCTCCAAGGCAACAAACATCTGTGTTATGGTAGACCATTTCACCAGATATTGTGAGTTAGTTCCTATTGCAGATAAGACTGCAGAAACAGTAGCTAAAGCGTTTAAAGAACGCATTAGCTGCAGGCATACCACCCCTAAGTCCTTAGTAACAGATAATGGAGGTGAATTCTGTAATGAGATTCTTGAAAATTTATGTACTTTATACAAGATCTCTAAATCCACCATTGTTCCTCATCATCCTGCCAGCAATGGGTTAGCAGAGCGAACCAATAAGAAAGTACTTGATGTCCTGAGAGCCACTATCAACCCCAATAGTGAAACTTGGGATGAAGTCATACCAGATGTCCAATGTGCCATAAATTCTGCTTACAATGCTTCCATAGGTGATACTCCACATTGTGCATTGTATGGTGTAGACAAGCGTTTACCCTATGAGTTGTTATATTCCACTCCGAAACCTAATTACATCCCTGATGATTTCGTCGCAACTCGTACCAGCATGGCTCAAAGTGTTTTTACCTGGAGTTTACCTGGAGAGAGTTCGGGGGGTCAACGCCCCCGCGGCCCGGTCTGTGACCAGGCTCCCTGGTGGATCAGAGCCTGATCAACCAGGCTGTTGCTGCTGGCTGCCCGCAAACCAACGTACGAGCCACAGCCCGACTTTAGATGCTTGTCCAGTGCCAGCTTAAAGACTGCCAGGGTTTTAGAAGAATCCGTGAAACACTTCACAAATCAACAGCAGAATTTACTAGAGTAACTAATAGCCGTGTTAAGCCATCAAAAGTAAAAGTAGGTTCAAGAGTAATGCTGACAAATTTCAACAAAACATCCGCAATGCTTAAGCTAGATCAAAAGTTTGTCGGACCTTATCGAGTTGTAGAACATATCTCTGGTAATAAGTATAAGGTTAGAGAAATTAGTACTGGCAAGTACAAAGAATCGCATTTAGATCATATGAAATTAGTATGCGATGTTGATGATATTGCTACCCAGACTAATGTGACAGATGCTGAAAATCCTCTTGACTCTGTACCCTCTACCTCAAATACTCAGTCAGATAACCAACCTGAATGTCGTTACTCCTTGCATACTCGACAAGTAATGAGAAACCCACAAGTATCTTTTGTAGATACTCATTCAGATCTCCCTCAATCAAGGCATGTGTTAGCCATTGCAGAGGAATTCGATCCTCCCAGAGATAACCATTCTGCATTTGTAAACCTCACCCTCGCATAATTGAGTTTAAATGTACATAGTCTGTTTAACTAGATGTCCGAGATGAAGTAAATTGTCAACTGTTTGTTATTAACTGATTAGTTTTTTCAGAATTTTTTTTTATTCACGTTCCCTCCGTATTCTGAGAATTTGACAGTAATAGTCTGAGTGCACCAGATGCCTTTGCTGTTAATTTCACCTTTTATACATATATTTATTCTTCCTCAGAATCCATAGAGTGCATGAACACAGATCGATCAATCAATTCAATCCATATTGTACAATGATTTGTTCTCATAGTTTGTAATGCATTACGTTAAAAGTGATTACGTTAACACCCATTATGTAAAACTCATTTTGTTAACAACCATTATGATACCATCCATTAATTCTAAGTTATACATGAATTTGTTATTGTATAGAATCAGCCCAGAACCACCTGCCTGTTCAGCCTATAGATAGTAGTGTATGTCGAGACGACATACGTAACATGACCGAGCTGTCAGCATAGTTGCTGATCCCTGTGTTGTATAGCATATCAGTATCATCCATGTGCTTTAGATAGGAGATTCCTTTTAGGCCTGTGACTTTGTGTGACGTCACGGGGTGCGCATGTGTACGTTCGTACCTCTGTCTCGGCCTCAGTCGGCGTGTAAACATAGACAGGCTAGGACAGGCAGAGGCTGGGCTCCATTTCCCATCATCACAGTCTGACAATATATATCGTTACCATCCAACAAGTGTGTCTACCTTCAACCCTCGATATCTCCATTTAAGAACCCCTACGATAATAGCAGTATGTGACGACTACATAGCAGTTATATTGGGACTATATCATGTATGTGGGGATTATATAATACTTATGTGGTGACTATATAGAAAGGATGTGGGGACTATATAGCAGATATGTAGGGACTATATAGCAGGTATGTGGGGACTATATAGCAGGTATGTGGGGACTATATAGCAATTATGTGGGGACTATACACCAGGTATGTTGAACTATAGAGCAGGTATGCGGGGACTGTATAGCAGGCATATTATACTATACGGCAGGTATGTTGAAATTATATAGCATATGTGTGGGACTATATAGCAGGTATGTGGGTATGATATAACAGGTATTTAGAACTATATAACAGGTTTGTGGCGAATATGAAGAAGGTTTGTGGGGACTACATAGCAGGTACGTGAGGACTATACAGCAGGTATATGGGGACTAAATAGCAGGTATGTGAGGACTATATAGTAGGTATGTGAGGACTATATAAGAGTTATGAAGGACTATATAGCAAGAATATGTGGAGTATATAGCAGGTATGTGGGACTATATAGTAGGTATGAGAGGACTATATAGCAGGTATGGTGGACTATTTGCAATCGTGTCATTACGATTTCTTAAGTCAGGTATGTGTAGACTATGTAGTTGGTATTTGGGACTATATAACAGGCTTTTGGGGAGTTTATAGCAGGTATATGGGGACTTTATGGCAGGTATGTGGGGAGTATATAGCAGGTATGTTGGACTATATATACAGTATGTGGGTACTATATCTCAGGTATGTGGGACTATGTAGTAGGTATGTTGGGACTATATAGCAGGTATGTAGTGATTATATAGCAGGTATGTGGCGACTATATAGCAGATATGTGGGGAATATACAGCATGTATGTAGGGATTATATTGCACTTATATGGGGACTATATAGAAGGTATGAGGGGATTCTATAGCAGGTATCTTGGGACTACATAGCAGGTATGTGGGAACTGTATAGCAGGTATGTTGGGAGTATATACCAATTATCTTTAACTATATAACAGGTATGTGGGGACTATATAACAGGCATTTTATACTATACGGCAGGTATGTTGAGACTGTATAGCAGGTATGTGGGGACTATATAGCACGTTTGTTGTACTACATAGCTGGTATGTGCGGACTATATAACAGGTATGTGAAACTATATAGCACGTTTGTGTGAACTATAAAGCAGGTATGTTGGGACTATATAGTAGGTATGTGAGGACTATATAGCAGGTATGAAGAGACTATATAGCAGGTATGTGGGGACTATATAGTAGGTATGCGAGGGCCACATAACAGGTATGAGGTGACTATATAGCAGGTATGTCAGGACTATATAGCAGGTATGCGAGGACTATATAGCAGGTATGTGTGGACTGTATATCAGGTATGTGGGAATATATAGTGGGCATATGGGGACTAAATAGAAGGTATGTGAGGACTATATAGCAAGTATGGGGGGACTATATATCAGGTATGTGGGGACTATATAGCATGTACGAGACTATGTACAGGTATGTGGGACTATATAGTAGGTATGAGAAGATTATATAGCAGGTATGGTGGACTATGTAGCAGGTATGTGGAGACTTTAGAGCAGGTATGTGGAGACTTTAGAGCAGGAAAGTGGGACTAATTAGCAGTTATGTTGAACAATGCAGCAGATATGTGGGGAATATATGGCAGGTAGGTTGGACTATATAGCAGGTATGTGGTGACTATATAGCAGGTATATTATACTATATAGCAGGAATGTGGGACTATTTAACATGTTTGTGAAGACTATCTAGCAGGAATGGGGACTATATAATAGGTATGTGAGGACTATATATCAGTTTTGTGGGCCTATATAGCGGGTATGTGTGGACTATACAGCAGGTATGTGGGGACTATATAGTAGGTATGTGAGGACTTTATAGCAGGTATGAGGGGAATATATAGCAGGAATGTGTGACTACATAGCACGTATGTTGGGCTACAGAGCAGGTATGTGGGGACTATATAACAGGTATGTGAGGAATACATAAAATGCATGTACGACTACATAGCCGGTATGTGGGGACTATATAGCAGGTATGTAGAACTAAGAAGCAGGAATGTGGGTACTGTATAGCAGGTACGTTGGACTATGTAGATGGTATGTTGGGTTATATAGCAGGTATGTGGGGATTATATAGCAGGTATTTGGGGACTATATAGCAAGTATGTTCGACTGTATAGAAGGTATGTGGGGCTATGTAGCAGGTACGTGGGGACTATATAGCACGTATGTTTGGACTATATAGCATTTATATTGGACTGTATGTTTGGTTTATGCAGCAAGTACGTTGGACTATATAGCAGGTGTGTGGAAACTATATATCAGGTATGTGTTTACTATATTTCAGGTACGTGGGACTATATGGTAGGTATGTGGGGACTATATTGCAGGTATGTTGGGACAGTATAGGAGGTATGGGGGACAATGTAGTAGGTATGTGAGGACTATATAGCAGGTATGGCGGGACTATATAGCAGATATGTTGGGACTACACGTCATGTATGTTGGACTATATAGCGGGTATGTGGAGACAATATAGTAGGTATATGAGGACTATGTAGCAGGTATGGCGGAAGTATATAGCAGGTATATGGGGACTATATGTTATGTATGTGGGACTATATAGCTGGTATGTGGGGACTATATAGCAGGTATGTAGGGACTATAGAGCAGGTACATGGGGACTATATAGCAGGTATGCTGGAACTATATAGCAGGTATGTCGGGACTATATAGCAGGTATGTAGGACTATATAGCAGGTGTGTGCGGACTATATGGCAGGTATGTGGGGACTATATAGCCATGTATGTAGGACTATATAGCAAGTATGTGGGGACTATATAGCAAGTATGTTGAACTATAGAGCAGGTATATGGGGACTATATAGCAGTTATGTTGAACTATATAGCAGGTATGTGGGACTATATAGCAGGTAAGTGGGGACTGTATAGCAGGTATGTGGGGAATATATAGCAAGTATGTAGGACTATATAGCAGGTGTGTGGGGACTATGTAGCAGGTATGTGGGGACTATTTAGCAGGTATGTAGGACTATATAGCAGGTATGTGGGGACTATATAGCAGTTATATTATTCTGTATAGCAGGTATTTGGGACTATGTAGCAGGTATGTGGGAACTATACAGGACGTACGTTGGACTACATAGCAGGTATGTAGGGACTATATAGCAGCTATGTGGGGACTATAAAACAGGTATGTGGGACGATATAGCAGGTTTGTGGGGGCTATATAGCAAGGATATGGGCACTATATAGTAGGCAAGTGAGGACTATACAGCAGGTATGGGGGAATTATAAAGCAGGTATGTGGGGACTATATAGCAGGTATGTTGGACTATATAGCATGTATGTGGGAACTATTTAACAGGTATGTTTGACTATATATTATCTATGTGGGACTAGACAGCAGGTATGTGAGGACTATGTAGCAGGTACGTAGGGGCTATATAGCAGGCATGTTGAACTATAGAGCAGGTATGTGGGGACTATACAGCAGCTATATTATACTATATAGCATGTATGTGTGACCATATAGCAGGTATGTAGGGACTATAAAGCAGGTAGTTGGGGACTATGTAATAGGTATGTGAAGACTATGTAGCAAGTATATGAGGACTATATAGAAGGTATGTGGGAATATATATTGGGTATGTCGGGACTAAATAGCAGGTTTGTAGGGACTATATAGCAGGTATGCGAGGACTATACAGCAGGTATGGGGGACTATATAGCAGGTATGAGGGGACTATATAGCAGTTATGTGGAACTATGTAGCAGGTATGATGGACTATGTAGCAGGTATGTGGGGACTATATAGAAGGTAGGTTGGACTATATAGCAGGTATGTGGGATATATAGCAGGTATGTGGGGACAATATAGCAGGTATGTTGGGCTACATAGCAGGTATGTGGGGACTATGTAACAGGTATGTGAGGATTACATAACAGGTGTGTGCGTCTATGTAGCAGGTATGTGGAGGCTATATAGCAGGTATGTTGAACTATGTAGCAGAGTGTTTGGAAGTACATACCAGATATATTATACTATACAAGATGTATGTGGGGACTATATAGCAGGAATTTGGGACAATTTAGCACGTATGTTGGATTATATAGAAGGAATGTGGGGATTATATAACAGGTATGTGGGTCTATGTAACAGGTATGTGGGGGCTATATAGCAAGAATGTTGGACTACATAGAAGGTATATGGGGCTATATAGCAGGTACGTGGGTACTATGTACCAGGTATGTGGGTCTATTTATCAGTATGTGGGCTATAGAACAGGTATGTGGGGACTATATAGTAGTTATGAGAGGACTATATAGCAGGTATGGTGGACTACACAACAAGTACGTGGAGACTATATAGCAGGAATGTGGGACTATGTAGCAGTTATGTAGGACAATGTAGCACGGACATTTGGAATATATAGCAGGTAGGTTTGGCAATATAGCAGATTATGTCGTGACTATATAGCAGGTATGCTTGGGACAATATAGAAGGTTACGGGGGGGAATATGTAACCGGTATGATAAATTTTAGAGCAGGTGTGTGTGGACTATATGGCAGGTATATTATACTATATAGCAGGAATGTGGGACTATACAGCAAGTTTGTGGGGACTATATAGTGGGTATTGGGGACTATATAGTAGGTATATGAGGACGATTTATTTCAGCAGATATGGGCGACTACACAGAAGTTATGTGTGACTATAGATCAGGTATATGGGACTTGTAGGTGTACGTGGGGAATGTATATAGGTATGTGGGGACTATATAGTAGGAATGAGAGGACTACATGACACGTAAGAGGAGACTATACAGCAGGTATGTAGTGACTATATTGCAGGTATGTGGGGACTATACAGCAGGTATGTGGGATTATTTAGAAGGAATATTACATAGCAGGTATGTGGGGACTATGTAGCAGGTATGTGGGGACTATATAGCACGTATGTTGTACTAAATAGCAGGTATGTGGGTAGTATATAGCAGGTCTGTGGTGACTATATAGCAGATACGTTGGTCTACATAGCAGGTTTGAGGGGACTACGTAGTAGGTATGAGGAAACTATATAGCAGGTAAAGGGGGACTATATATCAGGTATGTGGGGAATATACAGTTGGTATGTGAGGATTATATAGAAGGCATATTATACTATATAGGAGGTATGTGGGGACTATGTGGCAGGTATTTTTAAATTTTTATTATATAGCACATATCTTGGACTACATAGCAGGTAAGTAGGGACTAAATAGCAGGTATTTGAGGACAATATAGCTGGTATGTGGGACTATATAACAGGTATATGGGGGCTATGTAACAGGTATGTGGGGACTATAAAGCAGGTATGTTGGACTATATAGTAGGTAAGTTTTGACTATATAGCAGGTATATGGGACTGTATAGCAGGTTTGTGGGGACTTTATGGCAGCTATGTTAGAATATATAGCAGGTATGTTGGACTATATGGAAGGCATGTGGGTAGTATATAACAGGTATTTAGCAGGTATGTGGGGACTATGTAGCAGGTATGTGAGGACTATATAGAAGGCATATTATACTATATAGGAGGTATGTGGGGACTATATAGCAGGTATATTTTATTATATAGCACATATCTTGGACTACATAGCAGGTAAGTAGGGACTAAATAGCAGGTATTTGAGGACAATATAGCAGGTATGTGGGACTATATAATAGGTATATGGGGGCTATGTAACAGGTATGTGGAACTATATAGCAGGTATGTTGGACTATATAGTATGTAAGTTTTGACTATATAGCAGGTATATGGGACTGTATAGCAGGTTTGTGGGGACTTTATGGCAGGTATGTTAGAATATATAGCAGGTATGTTGGACTATATGGAAGGCATGTGGGTAGTATATAATATTTATGTGGCGACTATATAGAAAGGATGTGGGGACTATGTAGCAGGTATGTGGGGACTATATAGCAGGTATGTGGGGACTATATAGCAGGTATGTGGGGACTATATAGAAATTATGTGGGGACTATATACCAGGTATGTTGAACTATAGAGCAGGTATGCGGGGACTGTATAGCAGGCATATTATACTATACGGCACGTATGTTGAAACTATATAGCATTTATGTGGGGACTATATAGCACGTATGTTGGACTATATAGCAGGTATGTGGGTACTATATAACTGGTACATGGGACTATATAACAGGTTTGTGGGGAATATGAAGCAGGTATGTGGGGACAACATTGTAGGTACGTGAGGACTGTATAGCAGGTATTTGGGGTCTATATAGTAGGTATGCGAGGGCTATATAAGAGTTATGGGGGACTATACAGCAGGAATATGTGGGGTATATAGCAGGTATATGGGACTATATAGCAGGTATGTAGGGACTATAAAGCAGGTATTTGGGGACTATGTAATAGGTATGTGAAGACTATGTAGCAAGTATGTGGGGCTATATAGCAGGTATGTAGGGGCAATATAGTAGGTATGAGAGTACTGTATAGTAGGTATGTGGGACTATATATCAGGTATGTGGGGCAATAGAAAAGGTATGTGGGGACTATATAATAGGTATGAGAGGACTATATAGCAGGTACGGTGTACTACATAGCAAGTATGTGGAGACTATATAGCAGGAATGTGGGACTTAGAAGCAATTATGTAGGACAATGTAGCACGGACATTTGGAATATATAGCAGGTAGTTTCGGCAATATAGCAGATATGTGGGGCTATATAGCAGGTATGTGGGGACAATGCAGAAGGAATATGGGGGCTATATAACCGGCATGATTAATTATAGAGCAGGTGTGTGTGGACTATATGGCAGGTATATTATACTATATACCAGGAATGTGGGACTATACAGCAAGATTGTGGGGACTATATAACGGGTATGGGGGACTATGTAGTAGGTATATGAGGACTATTTAGCAGTTATGGGGACTACTCAGCAGATATGTGTGACTATATATCAGGTATGTAGGACTATAGAGCGTGTACGATGGGACTGTATAGCAGGTATGTGGGGACTATATTGTAGGTATGAGAGGACTATATAGCACGTAAGGGGAGACTATATAGCAGGTATGTAGTGACTATATTGCAGGTATGTTAGATTATATAGCACGCATGTGGGGACTATACAGCAGGTATGTGGGATTATGTAGCAGGAATATTATATAACAGGTATGTGGGGTCTATGTAGCAGGTATGTGGGGACTATATACCACGTATGTTGTACTAAATAGCAGGTATGTGGGTAGTATAGAGCAAGTCTGTGGTGACTATATAACAGATATGTGGGTCTATGTAGCAGGTTTGAGAGGACTACATAGTAGGTATGAGAGGACTATACAGCAGGTAAATGAGACCATATAGCAGGTATGTGGGGAATATACAGTGGGTATAAGTGGACTATATAGAAGGCATATTATACTATATAGGAGGTATGTGGGGACTATATAGCAGGTATATTTTATTATATAGCACCTATCTTGGACTACATAGTTGGTATGTGAGGTCAATATAGCAGGTATGTGGGACTATATAACAGGTATATGGGGGCTATATAGCAGGTATGTGGGGACTATGTAGCAGGTATGTTGGACTGTATAGTAGGTAAGTTTCGACTATATAGCAGGTATATGGGACTATATAGCAGGTATGTGGGGACTATATAAAAGTTATGGGGGACTATATAGGAAGAATATGTGTAGTATATAGCAGGTATGTGGAACTATATAGCAGGTATATGGGGACTATATAGTAGGTATGAGAGGACTATATAGCAGGTAAGTAGTGACTATATTGCAGGTATGTTAGACTATATGGCACATATGTGGGGACTATACAGCAGGTATGTGGGGTTATGTAGCAGGAATATTTTATAGCAGGTATGTGGGGTCTATGTAGCAGGTATGTGGGGACTATATAGCTCGTATATTGTACTAAATATTAGGTATGTGGGTAAAATAAAGCAGGTCTGTGGTGACTATACAACAGATATGTGGGTCTATATAGCAGGTTTGAGAGGATTACATAGTAGGTTTGAGAGGACTATATAGCAGTTAAATGGGGACTATATAGCAGTTATATTATACTATATAGGAGGTATGTGAGACTATATATCAGGTATATTTAATTATATAGCACCTATCTTGGACTACATAGTTGGTATGTGAGGTCAATATAGCAGGTATGTGGGACTATATAACAGGTATATGGGGGCTATATAGCAGGTATGTGGGGACTACGTAGCAGGTATGTTGGACTATATAGCAGGTAAGTTTCGACTATGTAGCAGGTATATGGGACTATATAGCAGGTATGTGGGGACTGTATAGCAGGTTTGTGGTGACTTTATGGCAGGTAAGTGGGAGTATATAGCAGGAATGTTGGACTAAGTGGAAGGCATGTGGGTAGTATGTAACAGGTATGTCGCAGGTATGTGGGGACTATATAACAGGTATGTGCGGACTATATAGCAGTATGTGGCGACTACATAGGAGTTATATTGGGACTATATAGCATGTATATGGGGATTATATAATACTTATGTGGTGACTATATGGAAAGGATGTGGGGACTATATAGCAGGTATGTGGGGACTATATAGCAGGTATGTGGGGACTATATAGCAGGTATGTGGGGACTACATAGCAGGTATGTGGGGACTATATAGCAGGTATGTGGGGACTATATAGCAATTATGTGGGGACTATACACCAGGTATGTTGAACTATAGAGCAGGTATGCGGGGACTGTATAGCAGGCATATTATACTATACGGCTGGTATGTTGAAACTATATAGCATTTATGTGGGGACTATATAGCACGTGTGTTGGACTATATAGCAGGTATGTGGGTATTATATAACAGGTATTTGGGACTATATAACAGGTTTGTGGGGAATATAAAGAAGGTATGTGGGGACTACATAGTAGGTACGTGAGGATTATACAGCAGGTATATGGGGACTAAATAGCAGGTATGTGGGGTCTATATAGTAGGTATGTGAGGACTATATAAGAGTTATTGGGGACTATATAGCAAGAATATGTGGAGAATATAGCAGGTATGTGGGACTATATAGCAGGTATATGGGGACTATATAGTAGGTATGAGAGGACTATATAGCAGGTATGGTGGACTATATAGCAGGTATGTGTAGACTATGTAGTTGGTATGTGGGACTATATAGCAGGCTTTTGGGGATTTTATAGCAGGTATGTGGGGACTTTGTGGCAGGTATGAGAGGAGTATATAGCAGGTATGTTGGACTATGTAGACGGTATGTGGGTACTATATCTCAGGTATGTGGGAATATGTAGTAGGTATGTTGTGACTATATAGCAGGTATGTAGTGATTTTACAGCAGGTATGTGGCGACTACATAGCAGATATGTGGGGAATATGCATCATGTATGTAGGGATTATATAGCACTTATGAGGGGACTATATAGAAGGTATGAGGGGACTATATAGCAGGTATCTTGGGACTACATAGCAGGTATGTGAGAACTGTATAGCAGGTATGTGGGGAGTATATACCAATTATCTTGAACTATATAACAGGTATGAGGGGACTTCATAACAGGCATTTTATACTATACGGCAGGTATGTTGAGACTGTACAGCAGGTATGTGGGGACTATATAGCACGTTTGTTGTACTACATAGCTGGTATGTGCGGACTATATAACAGGTATGTTATACTATATAGCAGGTTTGTGGGGACTATAAAGCAGGTATGTTGGGACTATATAGTAGGTACCTGAGGACTATATAACAGGTATGAAGAGACTATATAGCAGGTATGTGGGGACTATATAGTAAGTATGCGAGGACCATATAGCAAGTATGAGGTGACTATATGGCAGGTATGTCAGGACTATATAGCAGGTATGCGAGGACTATATAGCAGGTATGTGTGGACTGTATACCAGGTATGTGGGAATATATAGTGGGCATATGGGGACTTAATAGCAGGTATTAGGGGACTATATAGAAGGTATGGTAGGACTATATAGCAAGTATTGGGGGACTATATAGCAGGTATGTGGGGACTATAAAGCATGTACGAGACTATGTACAGGTATGTGGGACTATATAGCAGGTATGAGAAGATTATATAGCAGGTATGGTGGACTATGTAGCAGGTATGTGGAGACTTTATAGCACTAATATGGGACTAATTAGCAGTTACATTGAACAATGTAGCAGATATGTGGGGAATATATGGCAGGTAGGTTGGACTATATAGCAGGTATGTGGTGACTATATAGCAGGTATGAGGAACTATCTTAGTAGGTATGTGGGGACTATATAGCAGGTATATTATGCTATATAGCAAGAATGTGGGACTATTTAACAGGTTTGTGAAGACTATCTAGCAGGTATGGGGGACTATATAATAGGTATATGAGGACTATATATCAGTTATATGGGCCTATATTGCGGGTATGTGGGGATTATATAGCAGGTATGTGGGGACTATATTGTAGGTATGTGAGGACTATATAGCAGGTATGAGGGAAATATATAGCAGGTATGTGGGACTATATAGCACGTATGTTGGACTACACAGCAGGTATGTGGGGACTATATAACAGGTATGTGAGGAATACATAAAATGTATGTACAACTACATAGCAGGTATGTGGGGACTATATAGCAGGTATGTAGAACTAAGAAGCAGGAATGTGGGTACTGTATAGGAGGTACGTTGGACTATGTAGATGGTATGTTGGGTTATAAAGCAGGTATTTGGGGACTATATAGCAGGTATTTGGGGACTATATAGCAAGTATGTTCGACTGTATAGAAGGTATGTGGGGCTATGTAGCAGGTACGTGGGGAATATATAGCACGTATGTTTGGACTATATAGCTTTTATATTGGACTGTATGTTTGGTTTATGCAGAAAGTACGTTGGACTATATAGCAGGTGTGTGGGAACTATATAGCAGGTATGTGTTTACTATATTTCATACATACCTGCAATATAGTCCCCACATACCTACCATATAGGTAGGTATGTGGGGACTATATTGCAGGTATGTTGGGACAGTATAGCAGGTATGGGGGGACAATGTAGTAGGTATGTGAGGACAATATAGCAGGTATGGCTGGACTATACAGCAGGTGTATGGGGACTATATGTCATGTATGTTGGACTATATAGCGTGTATGTGGGGACTATATAGAAGGTACGTTGGGACAATATAGTAGGTATATGAGGACTATATAGCAGGTATGTTGGGACTATATGTCATGTATGTTGGACTATATAGCGGGTATGTGGAGACAATATAGTAGGTATATGAGGACTATGTAGCAGGTATGGCGGAAGTATATAGCAGGTATATGGGGACTATATGTTATGTATGTTGGACTATATAGCTGGTATGTGGGGACTATATAGCAGGTATGTAGGGACTATATAGCAGGTACATGGGGACTATATAGCAGGTATGCTGGAACTATATAGCAGGTATGTGGGGACTATATAGCAGGTATGTAGGACTATATAGCAGGTGTGTGCGGACTATATGGCAGGTATGTGGGGACTATATAGCTATGTATGTAGGACTATATAGCAAGTATGTGGGGACTATATAGCAAGTATGTTGAACTATAGAGCAGGTATATGGGGACTATATAGCAGTTATGTTGAACTATACAGCAGGTATGTGGGACTATATAGCAGGTAAGTGGGGACTGTATAGCAGGTATGTGGGGAATATATAGCAGGTATTTAGGACTATATAGCAGGTGTGTGGGGACTATGTAGCAGGTATGTGGGGACTATTTAGCAGGTATGTAGGACTATATAGCAGGTATGTGGGGACTATATAGCAGTTATATTATTCTGTATATCAGGTATTTGGGACTATGTAGCAGGTATGTGGGAACTATACAGGGCGTACGTTGGACTACATAGCAGGTATGTAGGGACTATATAGCAGCTATGTGGGGACTATAAAATAGGTATGTGGGACGATATAGCAGGTTTGTGGGGCTATATAGCAAGGATATGGGCACTATATAGTAGGCAAGTGAGGACTATACAGCAGGTATGGGGGAATTATAAAGCAGGTATGTGGGGACTATATAGCAGGTATGTTGGACTATATAGCATGTATGTGGGAACTATTTAACAGGTATGTTTGACTATATATTATCTATGTGGGACTAGATAGCAGGTATGTGAGGACTATGTAGCAGGTACGTAGGGGCTAATAGCAGGTATGTTGAACTATAGAGCAGGTATGTGGGGACTATACAGCAGCTATATTATACTATATAGCATGTATGTGTGACCATGTAGCAGGTATGTAGGGACTATAAAGCAGGTAGTTGGGGACTATGTAATAGGTATGTGAAGACTATATAGCAAGTATATGAGGACTATATAGAAGGTATGTGGGAATATATATTGGGTATGTCAGGACTAAATAGCAGGTTTGAGGACTATATAGCAGTATGTGAGGACTATACAGCAGGTATGGGGGACTATATAGCAGGTATGTGGGGACTATATAGCAGTTATGTGGAACTATGTAGCAGGTATGATGGACTATGTAGCAGGTATGTGGGGACTATATAGAAGGTAGGTTGGACTATATAGCAGGTATGTGGGGATATATAGCAGGTATGTGGGGACAATATAGCAGGTATGTTGGGCTACATAGCAGGTATGTGGGGACTATGTAACAGGTATGTGAGGATTACATAACAGGTGTGTGCGTCTATGTAGCAGGTATGTGGAGGCTATATAGCAGGTATGTTGAACTATGTAGCAGAGTGTTTGGAAGTACATACCAGATATATTATACTATACAAGATGTATGTGGGGACTATATAGCAGGAATTTGGGGACTATTTAGCACGTATGTTGGATTATATAGAAGGAATGTGGGGATTATATAACAGGTATGTGGGTCTATGTAACAGGTATGTGGGGGCTATATAGCAGGTATGTTGGACTATGTAGCAGGTATATTGGGACTATATAGCAGAAATGTTGGACTACATAGAAGGTATATGGGGCTATATAGCAGGTACGTGGGTACTATGTACCAGGTATGTGGGACTATTTATCAGGTATGTGGGCTATAGAACAGGTATGTGGGGACTATATAGTAGGTATGAGAGGACTATATAGCAGGTATGGTGGACTACACAACAAGTACGTGGAGACTATATAGCAGGAATGTGGGACTATGTAGCAGTTATGTAGGACAATGTAGCTCGGACATTTGGAATATAGAGCAGGTAGGTTTGGCAATATAGCAGATATGTGTGACTATATAGCAGGTATGTGGTGACAATATAGAAGGTATATGGGGGCTATGTAACCGGTATGATTAATTTTAGAGCAGGTGTGTGTGGACTATATGGCAGGTATATTATACTATATAGCAGGAATGAGGGACTATACAGCAAGTTTGTGGGGACTAATATTTTGGGGATATTG
>NC_069403.1:789313-796813 GCF_026875155.1 Cherax quadricarinatus
TCTCGTTTTACCCCACACCTCTCTTCGTATACCCCACCACCCTCTCTTCGTTACCCCAGCCCTTCCCTCAAACCCAGCACACCTCTCTGTATACCCCAGACACTCTCTCTCGTATACCCCAGCACACTCTCCAATACCTCTCCATATATGACAGTTTTTATTAATTTGGGCATCTTTATCATGTTATTTATTCAAATTTTTTTTTAATCATCCATGGCTTCCCGTAAATGATTCTAATTCCTCACCTTGACCTGCCTTCAAAGTCTCAAAGATACATAACATAAGAACATAAGAAAGAACGCTTCAATAGGCCTACTGGACTATGCGAGGCAGCTCTAATTCTCCCACCGGCTTAAGCCAATGCCTTGACCAAGTGAGGTCAGACACGTCACTTAAGGGAGGAGCAGTGCATCCGACCTAGAAGCACAAGCTAGTCAGGTCCAACTCACACCCACCCACACCCACTCATGCATTTATCCAACCTATTTTTAAAATCACACAACGTCTTAGCGTCTATGACGGTACTCGGGAGTTTGTTCCACTCATCCACAGCTCTATTACCAGACCAGTGCTTTTCTATATCCTTTTTAAATCTGAATTTTTCCAATTTAAATCCATTGCTGCGAGTTCTGTCTATGTTAGATATTTTTAGCACGCTATTTACATCCTCTTTATTAATTCCTGTTTTCCATTTAATACAGCTCAATCATATTCCCCCCTCATTCTACGCCTTTCCCTAGAGAGTGCGGATTCGGGGCCCCTCAGTCTATCCTCACAGGGAAGATTTCTGATACACCGGATCAACGTAGTCATCCACCTTTGTTTACGTTTCCAGACATTTATATCCATTCTGTAATACGGTGAACAAAACTGTGCAGCATAGTCTTTAAAATGAGGAAAACCCAAGGATGTATAGAGTTGAGGAAACAATCGAGGACTTCCATTATTTATACTTCTTGCTATGAAGCCAAGGATTCTATTAGCTTTATTGTAAAACACTAATGCACTGTTTTCCCTTGGTTTTGATTACTACTAACCAGAACTTCTAAATCCTTTTTGCAATCCGTAATATTAAGATATACGTTATTTAGTTTTTATATGTGGTATGGTTATTTTCCTGTCCAACATTTAGAACTTTGCATTTGGGCTACATTAAACCGCATCTGCCACTTCTCCGACCTCTGCATCAGTCCCATTCAAATTTATCCTGGAGTGCTCTAATGCCCTTATTAGAATGAATTGGACTGCCTTTTTCGTGTCATCAGCAAATTTGCTTAAAGTCGTTATTTATTTCCGTCATCTATGTCGTTTATGTAATTGTGAACAACAAGGGCCCAACACTGACCCTTGGAAACACCGCTTGTGACGTGCCCCCATTCTGATTTCTCCCCATTTAGAAACTCTCTGCCGCCTATTCATCAACCATGCCCCAACCCCGGAAAAATTTCTCCTCCTATTCCGTGTGCCTTAAGTTTTCCCCAACAGCCTTTTTGATGTGGAACTCTATCAAAATCCTTACGAAGTCCACATACAAAAATATCATATTCAGTACCATGATCCTACCTCCTCAAATATCATAGTGAAAGAAAGTAGTATATTCATAAAGACAGGAATGCCCCTTTGAAAGTCTGAGTTTTCATTAAATAAATTTTAAATGCCTTTCGTGATGGCTACGAATTGCTTCGGCAATAGTTCGAAGCTAAGAACCTGCCCCCATGCCTTGTAAATAGGTATTACATTTGCCATTTTTCACTTGTCAGGCTCTATGCCATGTCACTAGTTACCGCAAATGTGCATGTTTATTATCATCCTGTTCTATAAAAATCTATTATTTTTGGAAATTTTTCGCTTAGTATTTTCCTGAGTAAAACTAGAGCAAGTAAGAATTGAAAATTTCACATATATCCTTACCCACTGTCAGTGATCTGACCTGAGTTACTCTTAATGGGCCAATTTTTGTCCCTAATCTTCTGTATACCTGAAAGAGCCCTTTTGGGTTAATCTTCGAAACCCTTGCGACCTTAGCCTCATAATCCCTTTTTACTTTTCTTTTTTCCTTTTTTTTATTTCTCTCTTTAATTGAATATATTGATTTTTAACTGCCCCTCCCCTCTTTTGATACGCCTATATATGCCTCTTTTTTTGACCAATGAGATGTTTTTAAAACTATTGTTCGTCCATTGGGATCATTTTTTAGATCTAATTTCCCTACTCGGAATAAAAAGTTGTCTGGGCAGCTAGAACTATGCTCTGGAAAACGTCATATTGGCAACCAAGATCACCTACCTGACCTATAGTTAGGACATTCCCAATTTAGCCCACCCAGGTAATTTTTCAGTCCCATGAAATTCTGCCAGCGAAAGCCTGGGACAAGAGATTTGATTGCAGTTTTTGGATAATTCCATGATATATTGAAACTAAGTGATTTGTGATCACTTTGCCCTAGCTCATCATTAACCTCAAGATATTATTAGTGATTCTTTGTTGGCAAGAACCAAGTCAAGTAGATTGTTTTCTCTAGTTGGTTCTGTCACAAATGTTTTAAAAAGCAATCCCGAACCGTACAAAAAAAGCCACTTTGATCAAGATTTCCTCTCACATTGTTCCAATCAATTTGTCTAAAGTTTAAAATCACCCCTTAATACAAACATTTTCATATCTAGATGCCTTATGAATACGTCCCATAGCAGCTTACTGCACTCCCTATCAAGGTTTTGGCAAAAATCAAAAAAATACTTTTAGCCCCTCCAATGCCCCCAAATTTTCCTGTTGGCCCCCCAGATAAACAGTTTATATCCTGTATTTGATTAAGAGGATTTTCTCTATCTTTAAATTAAAATTCTTTTTTAAGAAAATATTTTCTTATTGCGCACTTGAAAAGAATTAAACTCACCATTTATTTCTTAATCCACTTTGTAAAGAAAAACCCTTTAAACAATCCGTACCCCTTATATCTCCTTGTTTTTGATCATATTGGGGCCTTTAACCAAAAATTTTAAATTTTTTTTAAACAACCCTGAAACCGGAAAACTTCTTTTTAACCAATACGATTTGTTTTTGTTTCCCAAAAACCTTTCTTTTAAATCTTTCGTTTAAAGTTCAGACAAGTCTAAGACTCCGTCAATCAAATTTGGGCTTGAACCCATCCCCCCCAGAGGATGAAACCCTGCCCCCTTGCAAACATATCATGCTTCCATAAAATATGTCCCAGTTATAATGAATGGGTTTGCAAGTTCCTTTGGCAGACCTGTCTAGCCGCAGTTTTGTACCAATTCCCTTGACTCCACTTCCCCCACCCCCCTTTAGGCTTTAATATGATTGGGATCCCCACTTGACCTGATACATCTATGGCTGCCTATTTATTCGCAGCCCCTGTCCCCTGCCTTTCGCAGGTCATTTCCCTACAAAAGAAAATAATGGCTTGTTCCCATTGTGTACTATTATCCAACCTGCTGACTATGTAAAAACACCACTCCTGGGAGACACCCCCTCTGTCTGCCCTTTTCTATCTCTTTACTAAAAGCAAGCCATATATTTACCTGAGAATCTCCCAAAATCAAAATTTTTCTTACCTGATAAGCGGGGGAGCGTGGTCCCTTTTTAAATTTATAATACTGAAGTACATGCCCTGGAGAAAAAGAGAATCGTTTTCCTCCCTTTTAAAACACCTCTAAAAACCCTTCCTTTTCATCCTTTTTCCCTAAATTTGTGAACCACTTGCCATTTAAAAAAGCGGCTCCCACTCCCAAATCACTGCTGGTAATTTTTCCCTCCAAACCGCTACCACCCCCCCACACTCGCCCCAAACCCACTAACGAAGTTTTAGCCTCCTTTTTTTCCCCCTGAAGAAGTGAATCCCCTCTTCAACATTTTAACCTGAGATTTTAAAACACTACAAAAAACCAGGAGTGGGGTAAAAACCCCGTAATCCCAGACAATTAGGACAAGTATGACCACACGTGCCACTGACCCAGAGATCGGCCTTGGCTTGAATAATTAAAAGGCTCATCCCTTTTTTTTTTATTAAAAAAAAATTGTTTTTTTTTTTAAGAGGGCCCTTTCCCCTGCTGTTTTATGGCCAAACCTGTCGATGTTTTCATCCCTTTCCCCCTTTCTTATCTTTTTAGGGAAGGGAAAAATTTTCGCAGCTTAAAAATGGCTATACCCTGTTGTTTTTCCGCTTCGACTTTTATAATCTTTTTTTCACCTAAAATCGAGAGCCTTCTTTTGTTTCTTGGGTTCCCTTAGGTGAATCAAGTCTTTCCCTTTTCCCCCCATCTTGTACCATGGGGAAAAAAAAAAAGGTATTTGAAAAAGTAAATTTTTGGCTAAACGTGTATGAGGGTTAATAAGAAGCCCGGAACGACTAAAAATCGAAAATCCCCTTTCCCCGGTTTGGGATTTGAACCGGCCCCCTTTTTTTTTTAAATTATTATTATTTTTTTTTATTTATTATTATTATTATTTTATTTTAAATTTTTTTATTATACCCTATACTTTTTTTTTTTTCCAAAAATTAAAAACCTTTTCCAGAACACTGAAACCCCAAAAAGGAATTAAAAAAAAAACCCTTCCCCTTTTTTGTTTTTTGTTTTTTTATTTTTTTTTTTTTTTTAATGTGCTGACTTCATTTTGGGGTGACTCTTTTAAAAATTTTTTTTTTTTCTTGGGAAAATTTGCTGTGTGAGGGGGAAGGGGGGGTTAAGTTGAGCTGAACAGCCCTTTTCCCCACCCCGTTTTTGTTTTGTCTGTTGTTTTAACCCCTGATCTCCCGGGGGGAAAAAAGGGGTTTGGGGAAAAAAGGGGGGGGTTTTATAAAAAAAAATTAGTTTTAAGTTTTCCAAACACCCGAAGAACAAAGAAAAAAGGTTCGAGTTTTTGCGGTGTTAAAGGTGGGCAAAAAAAATTTTTTTTTAAAGTAAGCCGGGGTTTTGGTTGCATTAGGTTTTATTGGTTTCCCCGGAAATTTGGTTTTTTGTTTTAAAAATTAATTAAAGGTGTTTAGTGGGTGAAAAGGAATTGGTGGGAAAGAAAAAACCAGGTTTAAACCCCATGGGTCCCAAAAACCGGGGTTTGGGGGGGGCAGCTTGGGTTGGGGGTTGAAGGGGTTTCCCCTTTTTTTTTTTTGGGGGGGGGTGTTTCCTACCTTTTCTTTTTTTTGGTAATTTTTTTTTACTTTGCTTTTTTTTTGTTTGGGAATTTTGGGTTTTTCCTTTTTGTTTTAAATTTTTGGGTTTTTTTAATTTTAAAATAATTTCCCTTTTAAATTTTTTAAAAAAAATTTTTTTTTTTTTTTTGGGGTTTGGGGTTTTTTGTTTTTCTTTTCTTTTTTTGTGGGACCTTTCGAATTCCTTAAAATTTTTTGGTTTTTAAAAAAATTTTGTTCTTTGGAGAATGAACATTTGGGGTTTTTAAAAAAACATTTGGTTTTTCCCCCAATTTCTTTTTGCTTTATTTTATGTTGCTTCTGGTTTTGTTTCATGAAAATTTTTTTTAATTTTTAAAAAAAAAAAAAAAAAACGGGAAAAAATTTTTGTTAAAAATGTAAAATTTTTTTTTTTTCGGGGAAAAAGGGATACCCTTGGCTACCCGATTTTTATTGACCTATTCCTTTTTCCCAAAAAAATTTAATTCATTTTTTTTAAAATTTGGGGGAAGTGGCTGAGGTTGTTTTTTGAAAAACCTATTTCGGTTTTTCAGTTTTCTTTTCTTTTGCTTTATATTTTTTTTTTTTTTTTGAATTTTCCTTAAAAAATTTTGGTTATTTAACTAAAACCCCCTTTCTGGTTTTCCCTTTTTTTTAAAATTTTTTTCATTTGTGTTTTCCCCAATAATGTATGTGACTGGTTGTCATCTGCTTCGAAATGCTTTCCTTTGCACAATATTACATTGGAGACTCTACTGTTATGCGGTACAGTCAATGAAGATCATTGCACTTCTCTGGTACACTCTCTTCGTAAGATCCGGCTCCGTTATCTTCACCTTCAGGATATCCACCAGCAGCTCAGTAATGTTTGTCGCTTCCTCTGATACTGCTCAACCTAGAGAGGTTGGGAATGGCTCTTCTAGAGCTTATTTACTAATAGTTTACAAAACCTCAGAAACATATGATTTTGCTTATTTTTTGCTGTCTGTCAAGTGTTTAGTTATCGTTTTATCTTCTACATTCAAGCTACGCAGCTGACGTTCTCCGGGCTGAGGTAAGATAATAACATCATAATATAAATATCTCACACATCGCCACCCTTCAGAATATGCCTAATAAGACTTTTTTTATACTTGTGTGAGTAATAAGGTTTAGAAAATGGGAGTTAATTAGTATTGATCCAAGGAAAGGCAGCATGGCTGCAATTCCTGCATCAAAAGCTCTTCAACATTTAAACACATTTTCTGTGGGTGACAAGGTGAAATATATAAATATTATTGTTTTTATCTGTTTCTAGAAGTTTCATGATGAGGTAATCAGTGGTAAAGTTTTGTCAATAATGAGATGAGACAATCACAAATTATCTCATGAAAAACTGATATACCGTATATATTTTTACTGGTTATATTACGAAAAATTAAAAGAGTTCTCCTGCACAAGCAAAAAACAATCCATTTTTTTTTTCTCTAAGTTTCATTAGAATTTATTATTTAAAGCAGTCGATCAGGAGAGACATTCTCTGGTTATTTCACTGAAACTAATTTATTTAATAAAAAAGACAAAACTTCAAGTTAATCAACCAAAAATTAAAATAAATCTTCCTTTGAGAAAAAACTCATCAGCTCCAAAAAATTTAAGTCGACCAGATTGCACAAAATCCAGTAAAAACAAAATTAATAACTACGTTAGTAAACAATATTTTTTTCTTCAGCACAACCAAAACTGAAAAACATTTTATCCATAAGATGCTGTCGCTATTAATGTTTGATACCTTTCATAAGATCCAAACTGTACTTTCAAATTATAAAATTCATATTTATTTCGATAATAAATCTGAAAATTATCAATTACACATTCCAACAGCAACTTTATTTTAAGTAGAATAAACCAGATTTGAAAGGTTTGAAGGCAATCGGAAAAGGTTTAGAAGAGTTACTGCAAGAAAACCTAAATCAGGAAAAGGTCTATAAAATTTATGATAGCTCTCCTACACACGCCAAGTGTTGCACGAAACTTTCCTTATTTATATTTCCTTAATTGTATTCGATTTAAAATAATTACACTTCTTCAAAAAAAGAAATATATCATACTGCTTTAGGAAATCAATTTGACATAATTTTCTTCCGATAAAAGTGGTAGTTAGGATCGAACACCAGAACAAGTTCAATAAAATGTACATACCATTAAGAAATACCTGCGCATTAAGAAAATACCTGTACATTAGGAAATACCTGTACATTAGGAAATACCTGCACATTAAGAAATACCTGTGCATTAAGAAATACCTGTACATTAGGAAATACACTGTACATTAGGAAATACCTGCGCATTAAGAAATACCTGTACATTAAGAA
>NC_069403.1:801813-809056 GCF_026875155.1 Cherax quadricarinatus
TGCATCTAACCTCACCACCAGACAACAATCAGCTACACTAGGGTCGGTGAGGGTGCATTAACCTCACCCACCAACAACAATCACTACACTAGGGTCGGTAGGCTGCCTCAACTTCACCACAAGACAACAATCACTACAATAAGGTCGGTGAGGTTGCCTTTAACCTCACTACCAGACAACAATCAGCTACACTAGGGTCGGTGAGGCTGCATCTAACCTCACCACCAGACAACAATCAGCTACACTAGGGTCGTGAGGCTGCATCTAACCTCAACACCAGACAACAATTAGCTACACTAGGTCCCGGGGAGGCTGCATCTAACACCCCACCCAAAAACAATCAGCTACACTAGGGTCGGTTTAGGCTGCATCTAACCTCACCACCAGACAACAATCAGCTACACTAGGGTCGGTGAGGCTGCATCTGACCTCACCACCAGACAACAATCAGCTACACTAGGGTCGGTGAGGCTGCATCTAACCTCACCACCAGACAACAATCAGCTACACTAGGGTCGGTGAGGCTGCATCTAACCTCACCACCAGACAACAATCAGCTACACTAGGGTCGGTGAGGCTGCATCTGACCTCACCACCAGACAACAATCAGCTACACTAGGTCGGTGAGGCTGCATCTAACCTCACCACCAGACAACAATCAGCTACACTAGGGTCGGTGAGGCTGCATCTAACCTCACCACCAGACAACAATCAGCTAACACTAGGTCGGTGAGGCTGCATCTGACCTCACCACCAGACACAATCAGCTACACTAGGGTCGGTGAGGCTGCATCTAACCTCACCACCAGACAACAATCAGCTACACTAGGGTCGGTGAGGCTGCATCTGACCTCACCACCAGACAACAATCAGCTACACTAGGGTCGGTGAGGCTGCATCTAACCTCACCACCAGACAACAATATTTTAATTTAAAAAAAGGATTAAATAAACTCTCAGATGAGAAATACGTATTTCGTGAATATATACTGTTTACACTGTGTACACTGTGTACACTGTGTACACTGTGTACACTGTGTACACTGTGTACACTGTGTACACTGTGTACACTGTGTACACTGTTTACACTATGTACACTGTGTACCCACTGTTATCCAGTTCACATACATCAGGAAACATACACTATTCTGAAAATATGCAGTGTAAACATTATTATTATGATTATTCTTTATATTTATATTAATTTTTTTTATTATTATTTATATTGTATATGCATGAAACTATAATTTTTGTTGTATATTGAACAGGTTGAAAGGATCAGCAAGATGAGTGAGTTTGGTGTGGTAACTCAGCCTTGTGGTCTCTACGTTATATCCCGCACCAACTTATTATCTGTAAGTTTCCTTCATGGATAATGCATTATAATATAGCTATATTTTGTGAAAGTGATAGAACATGAAGTATATTTACTCAGTAGAGATACACATTTGGACTTAACAGTTATATAACAACAATAAAGGCAATGTTCTACCAGGGACAAAATCTGTGACCGAGGTCCATCAGGGTGGAATTAACTTAATTATGAATAAATTAAAAAACGTTTACTATGTTGTTGGTTTTATCGATATTTTCTTATTAAATGTAATGACGTCATCACAATGACTCAGTTATGCAGTGCTATTTTCGTTATAATTGTATTTTTCTCGTATATTATTATTTGAATATTTGTAAAAAAAAAAAACACAGCATAGCATCTCATGTCATTATTAGAGACGAGAGAGAGAGTTGTTAATAGTTGAAATAAATATGTATTATGATGCCGTTCACTTTGCTCTGAGTTTCGTAACTCGAATTGTCTTCTGCTGACTCTCTGGCCTTATAGATTATCTTGTTTAAAGCTTGTACTAGGTGAATAATACGTATCAATATTATTCACCTGTTAATAACTTTTTCTTCATTATTTATGAGTATATTATTATGGATTTTACTTATAGTAATCAGGGATCATAGTTTCTACGATGCTCGAAGGGGAAATTGTAATAGCTTATACCGTTTTTTTTGTTACTTGGATAACCTTCCAAAACAAAAAATATACAATACAACAACAGATATTAGTACCAACAAATAAAGTGTACCCCCCAAATACCATCAATACGACGGAATTTATCCCTGCAAATATACAGGGTATAAATCCAGCGATGAACAACAAAATACCTTCATCAGTGTTCGCATCGCTATTGGGCTGTGGGACGTGCTGCGCAGTCGCTCCTGATTGAGTTGGCTTTTGCGCAGTGGTGACGTGTACTTAGCTCTGTGAAGACCTGTTTGCGCGCTCTCTACGAATTGAAGCAAGATGCCCTCCATCGAGCAACTTTACCAACAACTTAAGGAAGAATTGAGGATGGCGAAGTTGAAGATTCGGCAACTGACCGAGGAAAACAAGAAGATTCGTGTAGTCCTCCTGTTTTGAGTCCTCAGGTCAAGAAGGGAAACTGGTCAGTGGCTGGACAGCAGGGAACAAAACTGACGATCAAGAAGACGAATGGAAAGGTAGAAACGATGAAGAAAAAAGAGACTGCCGTGGAAACTGTTGTGGAAACATCTAATACATTCTCAGTGCTACCGGACGAACGTGAGTCCGACTACTGGGAACGTCACGACGAACGACGCCAAGGAAGGTAAGAATATTGTGTTGTTGGGGATAGCCAAGTTAGGTATATGGATAGGGCGTTCTGCTTGAAGGACAGGAGTAGGAGACAGAGAGTTTGCTTTCCTGGGGCTGGGATGGAGGATATTGTTAGCTGTCTGGATGACATCATGAGAGGTAATGGGAGCAATCCTACTATCCGTCTCAGTGCTGGAGACAACGATGTTGGCAGACGTAAAAGTGAAGATCTCATTAGCAGGTATAGGTCAGCAATAGAAATAATTAGGAGTAAGGGTGGAAAACCATGTCATATGTGGTATTTGCCAAGGAGAGGAGTTGGAAATGAATGGTTGTCCAGGGCAATTGGTGTCAATTGCTGGCTGGACAAATACTGTAAGGAAAATGCAGTAACATTCATTGACAACTGGGACCTCTTCTATGGCAGAAATGACATGTATGCCAGGGATGGGGTTCACTTATCTAGGTCTGGGGTGGGGCACTGGCAACTGAAGTGGAGGGAGCTGTTAGGACTTTAAACTAGGAATAGTTAGTGGTATGGGTTTTGGCAGGAAAACAGTGAAGTCCCAGTGTAGTAATATTATGAGTTCTAGGGGAACTAGTAATAAGCAGAACGAGGTATATATTGAAAAGCCAGTGACACTGGGTGATAAGGACAGTAATAGGTTTAGTAGAAAAACAGAAATGAGCAGGAAGGGTAAAGAGAAAGGAGAATGTTTATTATGCTAATGGCCGTAGTGCTAGGAATGAGATGGACGAGTTGAGATTAGTTGCTAGTGCAGGTGACATTGATGTATTTGCCTTAACTGAGAAGTGGTTTAATTCAAAAAGTCGGGATATGCCTGGGGAATGTCACATTCAGGGTTTTAAATTGTTCCAAGTAGATAGAAGTATCGGGAAGGGGGTGGGGTGGCATTGTATGTCCGAAATCGCTAGAACTGTTGCATAAAAACGGGTATTAAGCCCTGAAGTAACACATACAGAGTTGTTTGGATAGAATTTTCAGGGGGGCATGAAAAAACTGATTTTAGGAGTGATATACCGTCCCCCAAACTTAGATAGGGACCAAGGGAGACTACTATGGGAGGAAATTGTTAAGGCCACAAGGCACGATAATGTAGTAATTCTGGGAGACTTTAACTTAGCCCATATTGTTTGGAATTTCTTGACTGAGAATTTAGAATCATACGACTTCTTAGAATAGTTCAGGATTTTGTTTTTTGAAGCAGTTTGTGACAGAACCTAAAAGGGGGAAATAACCTGCTGACTTAGTTCTGGGCAAACAATGAATCCTTGTTAATAATTTAGAAATTTCAGAGAAACTGGGTGCTAGCGACCACAACATTTAGCATTGAATGGAGTACGATAGTAGGGATAACTCAGTAACAGTCCCAGATTTTCGCTTAGCATATTACGATGGGCTTAGAGAACACTTATCATCTGTTGACTTGGGTAACGAAGAGAGCTATCAATATGACAGTTTTCTGAAAAATATACATGCTGCTCAAAGAACGTTTTTTCCCGTATAAAAAATTTAGATTAAATAGAAATGACCCAAAATGGATGAATAATAGGCTGAAATTTCTACAGGGCATAAGAAAGGAATTTATAGGTGTATCAAAAGAGGTGAGAGTCGTTTATGAATCAGTATATTGACATTAAGAGGACATTAAAAAGGGGATAAGAAAAGCTAAAAGGGGCTATGAAAAATTTAAAATTGCTAGGGATTCTACAACTAACCCAGTAAGTTTTTTTCCCGGCTATAGAACAAAAGTTAGAGATAAGATAGGTCCCCTTAAAAATAACTATTTGGGATCTTACTGAAAAAGAGAATGAAACGTGCTCGATTTTAAATAATTATTTTCTCTCTGTTTTTACACAGGAAGACACTAGAGGAAGATAAATTAGTAACATCACAGTTACTAGTGAAATGGTTGTGAAGCAGATAGACCGACTGAAGCAAAAAAAGTCACCGGGTCCTGATGAGGTTTTCACAAGGGTTCTTAAAGGAATGCAAAATTGAACTCGTGAACCATTAACTAATATTTTTAATTTTTCTCTTCAAACAGGTGTAGTGTGTGAGTCAATTATAGCTCAGATTATAAGAAGCCATCTCGATAAGCATAGCTTGATTAATGATACTCAGCATGGATTTTACAATGGAAATAAATGGCATCAAATACCGACACAGTGGAAATATAAACACATATGCAGTATAAAGTGATCCTTTATTGACAACGTTTCACCCACACAGTGGGCTTTTTCAAGTCACACACAGATCTGTGTGTGACTTGAAAAAGCCCACTGTGTGGGTGAAAACGTTGTCAATAAAGGATCACATTATACTGCACATGTGTTTATATTTCCACGGGATTCACAAAAGGCCGGTCTTGTCTAACTAATTTATTAACTTTCGTCAGTAAAGCTTTTGAGGCTGTTGACCACGATAAAGAGTTTGATATTATTAACTTAGATTTTAGTAAGGCTTTTGATAGAGTTCCGCACCAAAGACATGTTAAATAAATTGGCAGCTCAGGGCTTTGGGGGAAAAGGCTCTCAGGATCGATTCATGGCCACGACGGGAAGCGAAGTGTCCTAAAGGGGGTTTTAAAAACCCGAGTGGGGATCAGAAAAACAAGTGGCGTTCCCCAGGGTCATCTTGGGCCCGTTGTTTTTATAATAAAAAATTATAAAATGACCTTGATGGGGGAATTACTAGGTGATAGACAAATTTCGCCGATGACACAAAAAATGGGTTAGGAAAATTGATTCAAACTAGACGTTAGGGAACTCAGGAGGTTTTAAAAAAACTATTTTCTTGGCCAGAAAAGTGGCAGTTTCAGTTCAAGAATAAAAGCAAGGTTCTGAAGCTCGGATATCCAAAACCCTTCCAGCACTTATAAATGGCCCCAATCAGTCCATACAAAGGAAATTTTGAAGATCGGGAGGGAATAGATAATCAGTCCCTAAACCCTTTGAGTCGATGTGGTCAGTCCATCAATTCTTGAATGAATACGACATACGTGCGGGAGCCCTCCCCCGCCAAGGGTTTTAAAAATAAGCCCTTTCCCAGCACGTATCCCTATTCAATTCAAGATTGAGGGAAAGGACCACTCGACTCAAGGTTGAGGGACGGGATTATCTCTTCTCCTCCTGTTCTTCAAGATTCCCCCTTTGTATGGACTGAGAACCCCAATGTTGCAAAAACTTTTTCAATAAAGATATCCCAAGAGTTAAGGCTAAAAAATTTGTGGTCTTTTTTAACCAATATGTTCGGGTTCTTTAAAAAAAAAATTTTTAAAAAAAAAAAAAATTTTTTTTTATTTTGGGAATTTTTCGTTTGCCAAATTCTTGGGCACGACCAATACAACATTGAACAAATGTTACACGACCTTTAAATGCTGCACCCTCCTGCCAACGGTTTTTTAAGCTCCTTCTCAGCACGTATGCCTATTCTATTCAAGATTTTATGGACTACCAAAATCGACCCCAAGGGTTAGGGCTGATTATCTCTTCTCCTCCCGTTCTTCAAAATTCCCCCCTTTGTTTTGGGTGATGAAAGGCCCACTGTGGGCGAAACGTTTTCCCAAAAAAGATACCCAAGATTTTTTCATGTGTCTAATTTTTTCAACAGGCCTTTACAATTTTTCCCACTAACAAACCCTATTACCAACCCAATTTTTAATGAACATTAAAATGGGATAAAATACCGACCGATTTTTAGGTAAGACTCATAGCCCAAAAGTTTGGGATCCCTTTTTTTCGAAAAGTTTCGCCTACACCCGTAGGCTTTTTCAGTCTAGTACAGAAAAAAATTTATAGAAGCAGAAGATACTTTAAGCGATGTTTAAACAGTCCATCACCCCCTTTAAAATTTTTTAGGTGGGCATTTCCCCAGTCTGAAAGAGCAATTTTTCCCTTGTCTGAAACAATATGAAATTGAAGTGACAGAATGGGGCCTTAATATTTCCAGGAGGTGAACGGGAAAGGGTTGCTTTGGGAGGCAGGTCCCTCCCCAAACCCACCGTTCTCACTATTGAGGTTTTCGAAGTTATGGTTTTGTAAACCAAAATACCCTTGGTTGCAGTGTCTTTACAGAATGAACATTAAAAAAGGTAAAAATACCGACAGATTGTTTAAAGGGAAGACACATATGCAAAAAGTTAGGTATCTTTTTTTTCGAAAAGTTTCGCCCCACACATAGGCTTCTTTCAGTCGAGTACAAAAAGTTGATAGAACAGAAAATACTTTTAAGACCCAAAGTAATCAGTCCAAACACGCTTAAAGTTTTGAGGTGGGGCCCGTCCCTCTTTTGGGGAAGAGCATTGTTCCGTTTTCTTTAAACCCAAAGAAGTTGAAGTGACAGAATGGGCCTTTATATGTTTGCCAGGAGGTTAGACGTTGGGGGGGTTTGGGAGGCAGGTCCCCCTCAAACCCAGCCCCTTCTCACTAAGAAAGGGTTTTCGAAGTTGATGGGCTGTACCTAGATACCCTTGTGTTCAGTGTCTGACAGAATGAACTTTTAAAAAGGAAAAAAAATACCGACAGAAATTTTTAGGTAAACACATAAGCCAAAAGCTAGGGATCTTTATTTCGAAACGTTTTTTTGCCCCAAAAC
>NC_069403.1:809556-817056 GCF_026875155.1 Cherax quadricarinatus
CAGTGCAACTTTTGGGGTACTTATTGAAACGTTTTCGCCACACAGTGGCTTCATCAGCCCATAAAAAAGGGAGAATCTTGAAGAACAGGAGAGAATGAGATAATCAGTCCCTCAACCTTGAGTCGATGTGGTCAGTCCATCAATCTTGAATAGAATACGGCATACGTGCTGAGAAGGAGCTTATAAACCGTTGGCAGGAGAGGTGCAGCAGTCAAAGGTCGTGTAACATTTGTTCAATGTTGTAGTAGGTCGTGCCCAAGAATTAGGCAAGCGAAGAATTCCCAAGTATTAAGATCCCAAGAAGTTGCAGTGTCTGACAGGTTTGTAGATGAATGGTTCAGAGAACCGACATATTGATAAATTAGACACATGTGCAACTCTTGGGTATCTTTATTGAAACGTTTCGCCACACATTGGCTTCATCAGTCCATACAAAGGAGAATCTTGAAGAACAGGAGGAGAATGAGATAATCAGTCCCTCAACCTTGAGTCGATGTGGTCAGTCCATCAATCTTGAATAGAATACGGCATACGTGCTGAGAAGGAGCTTATAAACCGTTGGCAGGAGAGGTCTCAGCACGTATGTCGTATTCTATTCAAGATTGATGGACTGACCACATCGACTCAAGGTTGAGGGACTGATTATCTCATTCTCCTCCTGATCTTCAAGATTCTCCTTTGTATGGACTGATGAAGCCACTTATAAGTGCTAGGGTTATGGATACTCCCGAGCTTCAGAACCTTGCATTTATCTACATTGAACTGCATCTGCCACTTTTCTGACCAAGAATATAGTTTGTTTAAATCCTCCTGAAGTTCCCTAACGTCTACGTTTGAATCAATTATCCTAACTATCTTTGTGTCATCGGCGAATTTGCTCATATCACTAGTAATTCCCTCATCAAGGTCATTGATATATATTATAAACAACAACGGGCCCAAGACTGATCCCTGTGGAACGCCACTTGTTACTGATCCCCACTCGGATTTAACCCCATTTATGGACACTCTCTGCTTCCTGTCTGTGAGCCATGACTCGATCCATGAGAGCACTTTTCCCCCAATGCCATGAGCTGCCAATTTATTTAACATGTCTTTGGTGCGGAACTCTATTAAAAGCCTTACTAAAATCTAAGTTAATAATATCAAACTCTTTATCGTGGTCAACAGCCTCAAAAGCTTTACTGAAGAAAGTTAATAAATTAGTTAGACAAGACCGGCCTCTTGTGAATCCACGTGGAAATATAAACACATATGCAGTATAATGTGATCCTTTATTGACAACGTTTCACCCACACAGTGGGCTTTTTCAAGTCACACACAGATCTGTGTGTGACTTGAAAAAGCCCACTGTGTGGGTGAAACGTTGTCAATAAAGGATCACATTATACTGCATATGTGTTTATATTTCCACTGTGTCGGTATTTGATGCCATTTATTTCCATTGTGAATCCATGCTGAGTATCATTAATCAAGCTATGCTTATCGAGATGGCTTCTTATAATCTGAGCTATAATTGACTCACACACTACACCTGTTTGAAGAGACAAATTAAAAATATTAGTTAATGGTTCACAGAGTTCAATTTTGCATTCCTTAAGAACCCTTGTGAAAACCTCATCAGGACCCGGTGACTTATTTTGCTTCAGTCGGTCTATCTGCTTCACAACCATTTCACTAGTAACTGTGATGTTACATAATTTATCTTCCTCTAGTGTCTTCCTGTGTAAAAACAGAGAGAAAATAATTATTTAAAATCGAGCACGTTTCATTCTCTTTTTCAGTAAGATGCCAATAGTTATTTTTAAGGGGACCTATCTTATCTCTAACTTTGTTCTATAGACCTGGAAAAAACTTACTGGGTTAGTTGTAGAATCCCTAGCAACTTTAATTTCATAGTCCCTTTTAGCTTTTCTTATCCCCTTTTTAATGTCCCTCTTAATGTCAATATACTGATTCATAAGACGACTCTCACCTCTTTTGATACACCTATAAATTCCTTTCTTATGCCCTGTAGAAATTTCAGCCTATTATTCATCCATTTTGGGTCATTTCTATTTAATCTAATTTCTTTATACGGGATAAACGTTCTTTGAGCAGCATGTATAGTGTTCAGAAAACTGTCATATTGATAGCTCTCTTTCGTTACCCAAGTCAAACAGATGATAAGTGTTCTCTAAGCCCATCGTAATATGCTAAGCGAAAATCTGGGACTGTTACTGAGTTATCCCTACTATCGTACTTCCATTCAATGCTAAATGTTGTGGTCGCTAGCACCCAGTTTCTCTGAAATTTCTAAATTATTAACAAGGGATTCATTGTTTGCCAGAACTAAGTCAAGCAGGTTATTTCCCCTTGTAGGTTCTGTCACAAACTGCTTCAAAAAACAATCCTGAACTACTTCTAAGAAGTCGTATGATTCTAAATTCTCAGTCAAGAAATTCCAATCAATATGACTAAAGTTAAAGTCTCCTAGAATTACTACATTATCGTGCCTTGTGGCCTTAACAATTTCCTCCCATAGTAGTCTCCCTTGGTCCCTATCTAAGTTTGGGGGACGGTATATCACTCCTAAAATCAGTTTTTCATGCCCCTCTGAAAATTCTATCCAAACAGACTCTGTATGTGTTACTTCAGACTTAATACCCGTTTTTATGCAACAGTTCTAGCGATTTCGGACATACAATGCCACCCCACCCCCCTTCCCGATACTTCTATCTACTTGGAACAATTTAAAACCCTGAATGTGACATTCCGCAGGCATGTCTCGACTTTTTGAATTAAACCACGTCTCAGTTAAGGCAAATACATCAATGTCACCTGCACTAGCAACTAATCTCAACTCGTCCATCTCATTCCTAGCACTACGGCCATTAGCATAATAAACATTCTCCTTTCTCTTTACCCTTCCTGCTCATTTCTGTTTTTCTACTAAACCTATTACTGTCCTTATCACCCAGTGTCACTGGCTTTTCAATATATACCTCGTTCTGCTTATTACTAGTTCCCCTAGAACTCATAATATTACTACACTGGGACTTCACTGTTTTCCTGCCAAAACCCATACCACTAACTATTCCTAGTTTAAAGTCCTAACAGCTCCCTCCACTTCAGTTGCCAGTGCCCCACCCCAGACCTAGATAAGTGAACCCCATCCCTGGCATACATGTCATTTCTGCCATAGAAGAGGTCCCAGTTGTCAATGAATGTTACTGCATTTTCCTTACAGTATTTGTCCAGCCAGCAATTGACACCAATTGCCCTGGACAACCATTCATTTCCAACTCCTCTCCTTGGCAAAATACCACATATGACATGGTTTCCACCCTTACTCCTAATTATTTCTATTGCTGACCTATACCTGCTAATGAGATCTTCACTTTTACGTCTGCCAACATCGTTGTCTCCAGCACTGAGACAGATACTAGGATTGCTCCCATTACCTCTCATGATGTCATCCAGACAGCTAACAATATCCTCCATCCCAGCCCCAGGAAAGCAAACTCTCTGTCTCCTACTCCTGTCCTTCAAGCAGAACGCCCTATCCATATACCTAACTTGGCTATCCCCAACAACAACAATATTCTTACCTTCCTTGGCGTCGTTCGTCGTGACGTTCCCAGTAGTCGACTCACGTTCGTCCGGTAGCACTGAGAATGTATTAGATGTTTCCACAACAGTTTCCACGGCAGTCTCTTTTTTCTTCATCGTTTCTACCTTTCCATTCGTCTTCTTGATCGTCAGTTTTGTTCCCTGCTGTCCAGCCACTGACCAGTTTCCCTTCTTGACCTGAGGACTCAAAACAGGAGGACTACTACGAATCTTCTTGTTTTCCTCGGTCAGTTGCCGAATCTTCAACTTCGCCATCCTCAATTCTTCCTTAAGTTGTTGGTAAAGTTGCTCGATGGAGGGCATCTTGCTTCAATTCGTAGAGAGCGCGCAAACAGGTCTTCACAGAGCTAAGTACACGTCACCACTGCGCAAAAGCCAACTCAATCAGGAGCGACTGCGCAGCACGTCCGCACAGCCCAATAGCGATGCGAACACTGATGAAAGGTATTTTGTTGTTCATCGCTGGATTTATACCCTGTATATTTGCAGGGATAAATTCCGTCGTATTGATGGTATTTGGGGGGTACACTTTATTTGTTGGTACTAATATCTGTTGTTGTATTGTATATTTTTGTTTTGGAAGGTTATCCAAGTAACAAAAAAACGGTATAAGCTATTACAATTTCCCCTTCGAGCATCGTAGAACTATGATCCCTGATTACTATAAGTAAAATCCATAATAATATACTCATAAATAATGAAGAAAAAGTTACTAACAGGTGAATAATATTGATACGTATTATTCACCTAGTACAAGCTTTAAACAAGATAATCTATAAGGCCAGAGAGTCAGCAGAAGACAATTCGAGTTACGAAACTCAGAGCAAAGTGAACGGCATCATAATACATATTTATTTCAACTATTAACAACTCTCTCTCTCGTCTCTAATAATGACATGAGATGCTATGCTGCGTTTTTTTTTTTTTACAAATATTCAAATAATAATATACTAGAAAAATACAATTATAACGAAAATAACACTGCATAACTGAGTCATTGTGATGACGTCATTACATTTAATAAGAAAATATCGATAAAACCAACAACATAGTAAACGTTTTTTAATTTATTCATAATTAAGTTAATTCCACCCTGATGGACCTCGGTCACAGATTTTGTCCCTGGTAGAACATTGCCTTTATTGTTGTTATATAACTGTTAAGTCCAAATGTGTATCTCTACTGAGTAAATATACTTCATGTTCCATCACTTTCACAAAATATAGCTATATTATAATGCATTATCCATGAAGGAAACTTACAGATAATAAGTTGGTGCGGGATATAACGTAGAGACCACAAGGCTGAGTTACCACACCAAACTCACTCATCTTGGTGATCCTTTCAACCTGTTCAATATACAACAAAAATTATAGTTTCATGCATATACAATATAAATAATAATAAAAAAAATTAATATAAATATAAAGAATAATCATAATAATAATAATGTTTACACTGCATATTTTCAGAATAGTGTATGTTTCCTGATGTATGTGAACTGGGAGTAACAGTGCGTGTACACAGTGTACACAGTGTACACAGTGTACACAGTGTACACAGTGTACACAGTGTAAATAGTATATATTCACGAAATACGTATTTCTCATCTGAGAGTTTATTTAATCCTTTTTTTAAATTAAAATATTGTTGTCTGGTGGTGAGGTTAGATGCAGCCTTACCGACCCTAGTGTAGCTGATTGTTGTCTGGTGGTGAGGTTAGATGCAGCCTCAGCGACCCTAGTGTAGCTGATTGTTGTCTGGTGGTGAGGTTAGATGCAGCCTTACCGACCCTAGTGTAGCTGATTGCTGTCTGGTGGTGAGGTTAGATGCAGCCTCACCGACACTAGTGTAGCTGATTGTTGTCTGGTGGTGAGGTTAGATGCAGCCTCAGCGACCCTAGTGTAGCTGATTGTTGTCTGGTGGTGAGGTTAGATGCAGCCTCACCGACCCTAGTGTAGCTGATTGTTGTCTGGTGGTGAGGTTAGATGCAGCCTCACCGACCCTAGTGTAGCTGATTGTTGTCTGGTGGTGAGGTTAGATGCAGCCTCACCGACCCTAGTGTAGCTGATTGTTGTCTGGTGGTGGGGTTTTAGATGCAGCCTCACCGACCCTAGTGTAGCTGATTGTTGTCTTGTGGTGAAGTTAGAGGCAGCCTTACCGACCCTAGTGTAGCTGATTGCTGTCTGGTGGTGAGGTTAGATGCAGCCTCAGCGACCCTAGTGTAGCTGATTGTTGTCTGGTGGTGAGGTTAGATGCAGCCTCACCGACCCTAGTGTAGCTGATTGTTGTCTGGTGGTGAGGTTAGATGCAGCCTCAGCGACCCTAGTGTAGCTGATTGTTGTCTGGTGGTGAGGTTAGATGCAGCCTCACCGACCCTAGTGTAGCTGATTGTTGTCTGGTGGTGGGGTTTTAGATGCAGCCTCACCGACCCTAGTGTAGCTGATTGTTGTCTGGTGGTGAGGTTAGATGCAGCCTCACCGACCCTAGTGTAGCTGATTGTTGTCTGGTGGTGAGGTTAGATGCAGCCTCACCGACCCTAGTGTAGCTGATTGTTGTCTGGTGGTGAGGTTAGATGCAGCCTCACCGACCCTAGTGTAGCTGATTGTTGTCTGGTGGTGGGGTTTAGATGCAGCCTCAGCGACCCTAGTGTAGCTGATTGTTGTCTGGTGGTGAGGTTAGATGCAGCCTCACCGACCCTAGTGTAGCTGATTGTTGTTGGTGGTGAGGTTAGATGCAGCCTCAGCGACCCTAGTGTAGCTGATTGTTGTCTGGTGGTGAGGTTAGATGCAGCCTCACCGACCCTAGTGTAGCTGATTGTTGTCTGGTGGTGAGGTTAGATGCAGCCTCACCGACCCTAGTGTAGCTGATTGTTGTCTGGTGGTGAGGTTAGATGCAGCCTCACCGACCCTAGTGTAGCTGATTGTTGTCTGGTGGTGAGGTTAGATGCAGCCTCACCGACCCTAGTGTAGCTGATTGTTGTCTGGTGGTGAGGTTAGATGCAGCCTCACCGACCCTAGTTTTAGCTGATTGTTGTCTGGTGGTGAGGTTAGATGCCCCCTCACCGACCCTAGTGTAGCTGATTGTTGTCTGGTGGTGAGGTTAGATGCAGCCTAACCGACCTAGTGTAGCTGATTGTTGTCTGGTGGTGAGGTTGATGCAGCCTCACCGACCCTAGTGTAGCTGATTGTTGTCTGGTGGTGAGGTTAGATGCAGCCTCACAGACCCTAGTGTAGCTGATTGTTGTCTGGTGGTGAGGTTAGATGCACCCTCACCGACCCTAGTGTAGCTGATTGTTGTCTGGTGGTGAGGTTAGATGCAGCCTCACCGACCCTAGTGTAGCTGATTGTTGTCTGGTGGTGTTGTTAGATGCAGCCTCACCGACCCTAGTGTAGCTAATTGTTGTCTGGTGGTGAGGTTAGATGCAGCCTCACCGACCCTAGTGTAGCTGATTGTTGTCTGGTGGTGAGGTTAGATGCAGCCTCACCGACCCTAGTGTAGCTGATTGTTGTTTGGTAGTGAGGTTAAAGGCAACCTCACCGACCTTATTGTAGCTGATTGTTGTCTTGTGGTGAAGTTAGAGGCAGCCTTACCGACCCTAGTGTAGCTGATTGTTGTCTGGTGGTGAGGTTAGATGCACCCTCACCGACCCTAGTGTAGCTGATTGTTGTCTGGTGGTGAGGTTAGATGCAGCTTCACCGACCCTAGTGTAGCTGATTGGTTTTATATCCCATTAAGAACCAAAGTAAGACATGTATACATACAAGGTGTATATCTCGCCAAACATGCATACAAGATGAATATCTCGCCATATATACACTCAGGCAGGACATGTATACATGCAAGGTGTATATCTTGCCGTATATACTTTCAGAAATAATTTTGTTA
>NC_069403.1:822056-837056 GCF_026875155.1 Cherax quadricarinatus
ACTAACGTAGTTATTAATTTTGTTTTTACTGGATTTTGTGCAATCTGGTCGACTTAAATTTTTTGGAGCTGATGAGTTTTTTCTCAAAGGAAGATTTATTTTAATTTTTGGTTGATTAACTTGAAGTTTGTCTTTTTTATTAAATAAATTAGTTTCAGTGAAATAACCAGAGAATGTCTCTCCTGATCGACTGCTTTAAATAATAAATTCTAATGAAACTTAGAGAAAAAAAAATGGATTGTTTTTGCTTGTGCAGGAGAACTCTTTTAATTTTTCGTAAATAACCAGTAAAAATATATACGGTATATCAGTTTTCATGAGATAATTTGTGATTGTCTCATCTCATTATTGACAAAACTTTACCACTGATTACCTCATCATGAAACTTCTAGAAACAGATAAAAACAATAATTATTTATATATTTCACCTTGTCACCCACAGAAAATGTGTTTAAATGTTGAAGAGCTTTTGATGCAAGGAATTGCAGCCATGCTGCCTTTCCTTGGATCAATACTAATTAACTCCCATTTTCTAAACCTTATTACTCACACAAGTATAAAAAAAGTCTTATTAGGCATATTCTGAAGGGTGGCGATGTGTGAGATATTTATATTATGATGTTATTATCTTACCTCAGCCCGGAGAACGTCAGCTGCGTAGCCTTGAATGTAGAAGATAATCACGATAACTAAACACTTGACAGACAGCAAAAAATAAGCAAAATCATATGTTTCTGAGGTTTTGTAAACTATTATGTAAATAAGCTCTAGAAGAGCCATTCCCAACCTCTCTAGGTTGAGCAGTATCAGAGGAAGCGACAAACATTCACTGAGCTGCTGGTGGATATCCTGAAGGTGAAGATAACGGAGCCGGATCTTACGAAGAGAGTGTACCAGAGAAGTGCAATGATCTTCATTGACTGTACCGCATAACAGTAGAGTCTCCAATGTAATATTGGTGCAAAGGAAAGCATTTCGAAGCAGATGACAACCAGTCACATACATTATTAAGGGAAAACACAAAGTGAGTGGCATTAGAAGTATATAATAGGCTAAGACAACTTTCAGATAGAGGGGTTGTGATTGATCATTCAAGTCAGATCCAATAAATGTTACCCCGAGGAGAAATTCAATGAAAGGAAAAAGAAGTATCAAAGCAATCTTGAAGACATATGAACGGAACATGATCTGGAATCCTTGTAATAGCTCGAGGTCATTCAGTGAGTGTAGCAACAACCTCAGGCGGCGACCTTCCGCCCAGAATATTACTTCAAATGCCACGATTATAATGCTTGTTAGGAAAAGAGTTGAGATATCGGTCAAATATAAAATCTTGGGTAAGCGTTCCTTTAATGTTGCTATCGCCTGTATGCCTGTAAGCAAGAAAATATATATTACATATTTTAACATAAATAAATGGGTTTCTCGTTTTTTTTTTCATTCACAGATGTTCATTACACTTCCAACAATGAATCATGTTAATTACACTACCAAGAGTGATAGATGTTCATGACACTACTAACAGTACCAAGCGTAATTAACATGTATCAATGTAGGCAGTGAATCACTGGCAACACTGACACATGTTGCACTACCAGCACTTATGTTCATTAACTTCCAATAGTAACTAACATATTTATTATATTACCAACATTTCTTACTAGGTCACATTACAGTTTTCACATTATTGGTACACACTTACAAAACAGAAGAATTAGTGAACATTATGTAACTCAACTCAGTCTTTCCACGAAAACAAAAACATTTTTATCATACCTGTTTAATTAGGAATTATGTTTAAACATTAATAAATGCAGTCTCATTTTCCATAGCATTTACATACAAGGAAAAACTGAAAATTAATAACTTTGAAAAAATCAGTAAAGTTTTGCTTAAAGGCTTATTCCTACCCTGAAACCTATTATCCCTAGATGAAGAAAGACAACAGGTGCGAGGAAACACCCAACTTAACCAGTGAACGAGTGAATCAAGAACATTCAGTTGTGTGCTGAAGGCGCTTAGCAGAGCCACAAGCTGAAGCTAAAGCTCTCGCTTCACACGGCGAGGGTCTGCGTTCGATTCCCATCGCGGGTAGAAACACTGGGCGTGTTTCTTTACACCGGATGTCTCTGTTCACCCATCAGTGAAACGAGCACCTGAGAGTTAGCCGACTGTTGTGGTTCGCATTCTGGGACAAGGACCTAATTTGCCGGAAATGATCAGCATAACAAGGGGCTTTCTATATAGCAGTATGCCACAGCTAGGACATGTACTTGTAGAAATTAAGATATTATTTTTTGCTACAGCAGCTTATATTACACTCTGTCAGTCTTCCTAAGCAACGTCAGAATCTCACTTTGTCTGATGTTACTGTCAGGTGTGTGATGTTAACATTAGCTTGAAAATCTGATTATTTAATTGCGTATGCAGCCTCTCCTCATTTACCGACGTACTCGTTTACCGACAACTCGGAGTTATCACGGGCTCTCAGACTAGACAGTACAAGAAACTTGAGAAACTTGGGTGGGGAAACGGGCAGGGCAGTGTCTCAGAGTCAAGCATATCAATCTCCTTCTTACTTACAGCCACTCATTACACTAGCTTTTAATTAGTCTCGAAGACAACATATTTGTACAAATATGTAATTGATTGTGCATCCCATAGTACTAGAAGTGCAGCAGCACTTGGAAGAGGAAAAAAAGGAATATGGAAGAAGTACAAAAGAAGTTCACAGTAAAGGGGTTACATGGTGTGTTCCTGTGTTTACATTCTCGGTCTTTTGTGGCAGTTTCATTAGAAATGATTAAACTCAGTGAACCAGGTATGTAAATGGTGTTGATGATTATGATGATGATGATGATGATGATAATAATAATAATAATAATAATAATAATAATAATAATAATAATAATAATAATAATAATAATAATCGCTCTGGAGTGCCAAGCCTGTACAAATACCTATGATACACAGGCAGTGCGGAGTGGTTGATGTTCTTGATTCGTCTCAGCTTCAAGTATCACAGGCTTCTTCCTATAGCCACTCAGTACACGAGCTTTGACTGTCTCCAAGATTACATATTTGTACAAATTTGCATTTTATTGTGCATCCCATGGTACAAGATGTAGGCGAAAAGGAAGATCTTGACTTCACCTGAAGGAAGCGCCAAGAAACAAAAGAAGGCTCTCGATCTTGAGGTGAAAATGAAGATTATAAACAAGTACGAAGCTGGTAAGAACAACATGGTATAGCCACTGACTTGAAGCTAGCGCATTCTACCATTTCCACTATCTTGAAGGATAAAGATAGAGTGAAAGAGGGAGTGAAAACATCGACAGGATTTCAGGCCATAATAACTAGCCAGTGGAAAGGCCTCATTCATGAAATGGAGAAATTACTAGTGATCTGGTTTGATGATCAGGTACAAAAAAGAATGCTGATGAGCCTTTTAATTATTCAAGCCAAGGCACGCAGTACTCTGAGGTCAGTGGTCACGTGTGGTCATACTTGTCCTAAGTTGTCTGGGATTAGCGTGGGTTGTTACCTAGCTCCATGGCTTGTTGTAGTGTTTTAAAATCTCAGGTTAAAGTGTTGAAGATGGAGATTCTACTTCTTCAGGAGGAAAATAGGAGGCTAAAGCTTCGTCTAGATGGGTTTGGGAGCGAGTGTGGGATGGTGGTAGCTGGTTTGGAGGAAAAAGTTACCAGCAGTGATTTGGAGAGTGGCAGCCGCTTTAAGTGGCAAGTGGTTCACAATTCAGGAAGAAGGATGATAAGGAAGGTTATTAGAGAAGATGTGAAGGTAGGAAATCGATTCTCTGTTCTCCAGGACGAGTGTACTTCAGTAGTTAGTGAAATTAAAGGTACCACTGACTCCCCTGCTTATCAAGGTAAGAATATTCTGATTTTGGGAGATTCTCAGGTAAGATATATGGGCCGTGCTTTTAGTAACAGAGATAGAAAGGTCAGACAGAGGGTGTGTCTCCCAGGAGCTGGTGTTGGTGACATAGTCAGCAGGTTGGATAATATGTCACACAATGGGAACAAGCCTATTATTTGTCTTAGTGCTAGTGGAAATGACACTGCGAATGGCAGGAGACAGGAGCTGCTGAATAAGTATAGGTCAGCCATAGATGTAGTCAGGTCTAAGTGAGGGATCCCAATCATATGTAACATCTTGCCTAGAAGGGGAGTGGGCAATGAATGGATGTCAAGGGCAATTGGTACAAACTGCTGGCTAGACAGGTACTGCAAGGAACTTGCAATCCCATTCATTGATAACTGGGACATATTCTATGGGAAGCATGATATGTATGCAAGGGACAGGGTTCATCTCTCTGGGGCTGGAGTGGTTGCATTAGCCAATTCGATTGACGGAGTCATTGATGACTTGTCTAGAACTTTAAACTGATAGATTACAGAGAATTGGTTCAATTTAAAAGATAGAGAAATGCCCTCTGAATGCAACATACAGGGATATAAACTGTTCCATACTGATGGGGTCAACAGGAAGAGTGGTGGAGTGGCGATGTGTGTCAGGGTCGTGAAAAGTTAGTTTTGGTGTGATTTAAAGGCCACCAAACCTTGATAGAGAGTGCAGTAAGCTGCTATGGGACGATATTCATAAGGCATCTAGATATGAAAATGTTGTATTAAGGGGAGATTTTAACTTTAGACAAATTGATTGGAACAATGTGAGAGGAATCTTGAGTCTAGTGGCTTTTTTTGTACGGTTCAGGATTGCTTTTTAAAACAGTTTGTGACAGAACCAACTAGAGAAAACAATCTACTTGACTTGGTTCTTGCCAACAAAGAATCACTAATTAATAATCTTGAGGTTAATGATGAGCTAGGGCAAAGTGATCACAAATCACTTAGTTTCAATATATCATGGAATTATCCAGATAACTGCAATCAAATCTCTGTCCCAGGCTTTCGCTTGGCAGATTTCATGAGACTGAAAAATTACCTGGGTGGGCTAAATTGGGATGTCCTAACTATAGGTCAGGTAGGTGATCTTGGTTGCCAATATGACGTTTTCCAGAGCATAGTTCTAGCTGCCCAGACAACTTTTATTCCGAGTAGGGAAATTAGATCTAATAAAAATGATCCCAAATGGATGAACAATAGATTAAAACATCTCATTGGTCAAAAGAGAGGCATATATAGGCGTATCAAAAGAGGGGAGGGGCAGTTAAAAAATCAATATATTCAATTAAAGAGAGAAATAAAAAAAAGGAATAAGAAAAGTAAAAAGGGATTATGAGGCTAAGGTCGCAAGGGATTCGAAGATTAACCAAAAAGGGCTCTTTCAGGTATACAGAAGATTAGGGACAAGATTGGCCCACTTAAGAGTAACTCAGGTCAGATCACTGACAGTGATAAGGATATATGTGAAATTTTCAATTCTTACTTGCTCTCAGTTTTACTCAGGAAAATACTAGCGAAATTCCAAAAATAATAGATTATATAGAACAGGATGATAATAAACTATGCACATTTGCGGTAACTAGTGACATGGCATAGAGCCTGACAAGTGAAAAATGGCAAATGTAATACCTATTTACAAGGCATGTGGCAGGTTCTTAGCTTCGAACTATTGCCGAAGCAATTCGTAGCCATCACGAAAGGCATAAATTGATTAATGAATCTCAGCACTTTTTCAAAGGGGCATTCCTGTCTTATGAATATACTAACTTTCTTCACTATGATATTTGAGGAGGTAGATCATGGTACTGAATATGATATTGTGTATGTGGACTTCAGTAAGGATTTTGATAGAGTTCCACATCAGAGGCTGTTGAGAAAACTTAAGGCACACGGAATAGGAGGAGAAATTTTTCCTGGGTTGAGGCATGGTTGATGAATAGGCGGCAGAGAGTTTCCATAAATGGGGAGAAATCAGAATGGGGGCACGTCACAAGCGGTGTTTCACAAGGGTCAGTGTTGGGCCCCTTGTTGTTCACAATTTACATAAACGACATAGATGACGGAATAAATAACGACATAAGCAAATTTGCTGATGACACGAAAATAGGCAGTCCAATTCATTCTAATAAGGGCATTAGAGCACTCCAGGATGATTTGAATAGACTGATGCAGAGGTCGGAGAAGTGGCAGATGCGGTTTAATGTAGACAAATGCAAAGTTCTAAATGTTGGACAGGAAAATAACCATACCACATATAAACTAAATAACGTATATCTTAATATTACGGATTGCAAAAAGGATTTAGAAGTTCTGGTTAGTAGTAATCTAAAACCAAGACAACAGTGCATTAGTGTTCACAATAAAGCTAATAGAATCCTTGGCTTCATAGCAAGAAGTATAAATAATGGAAGTCCTCAGATTGTTCCTCAACTCTATACATCCTTGGTTATGTCCTCATTTTAAAGACTATGCTGCACAGTTTTGTTCACCGTATTACAGAATGGATATAAATGTACTGGAAAACGTACAAAGGTGGATGACTACGTTGATCCGGTGTATCAGAAATCTTCCCTGTGAGGATAGACTGAGGGCCCTGAATCCGCACTCTCTAGAAAGGCGTAGAATGAGGGGGGAATATGATTGAGCTGTATAAATGGAAAACAGGAATTAATAAAGAGGATGTAAATAGCGTGCTAAAAATATCTAACATAGACAGAACTCGCAGCAATGGATTTAAATTGGAAAAATTCAGATTTAAAAAGGATATAGAAAAGCACTGGTCTGGTAATAGAGCTGTGGATGAGTGGAACAAACTCCCGAGTACCGTCATAGACGCTAAGACGTTGTGTGATTTTAAAAATAGGTTGGATAAATGCATGAGTGGGTGTGGGTGGGTGTGAGTTGGACCTGACTAGCTTGTGCTTCTAGGTCGGATGCACTGCTCCTCCCTTAAGTGATTGACCCCTGTCATGCACCTACTTGGTCAAGGCATTAGGCTTAAGCGCGTTGGAGAGAATTAGAGCTGCCTGATGCAGTCCAGTAGGCCTATTGAAGCGTTCTTTTTATGTTTTCTATGTTTATGTATTTTGGAGATTTGAGGAGGTCAGGTGAGGAATTAGAATCTTTACGGGAAGCTTGGATGGTTAAAAAAAGTGTTGAATAATAACATGATAAGATGCCAATTAATAAAAACTGTCATATATGGAGAGGTATTGGAGAGTGTGCTGGGGTATACGAGAGAGAGTGTGCTGGGGTATACGAGAGAGAGTGTGCTGGGGTATACGAGAGAGAGTGTGCTGGGGTATACGAGAGAGAGTGTGCTGGGGTATACGAGAGAGAGTGTGCTGGGGTATACGAGAGAGAGTGTGCTGGGGTATACGAGAGAGAGTGTGCTGGGGTATACGAGAGAGGGGGAGGAGCACAAGTCTGTCAGTAACTCAAGCTTCACCATGATGTATGAAGGTGTAAGCTTACGGCACTATATAACATTGTATAATTATACTATTACTATCAATAAAGGTTATCTACCTATCATATTTATTCCAGAATAATATTAGGTATAACATAACGTAGAAGTATGATAAAGACGCCCAAATTAATAAAAATTAACATTATATAGAGAACATTGAAGGGTGGAGGACAAGAGGGATAAAAACAAAGCAAAAAAAAAAAAAAAAAAAGTGACCGCGACCATTACAGAAAACATTACGCGCCTGAAGGTCAACTATAGATCACTCTTACCCTATACATAGACTGAAAAAAGTGCGATTTTGTTGAAAAAAAACATAAAAAGTAAGTCATTGACCTATTTCATGTTGTATTACCGGTAATAATAAAGAGATTGAAAGGAATTTCCCAACAAGCATAAAACTGAATTTTGGGCGGTAACAATTTTGATGTGTCAGTAAGAGGTCATCCCTCGATTAGCGACGAAATCGTTTACCGACGGGGTCTTAGGGCCCTATCTTCGTCGTTAAGTGAGGAGAGGCTGTATTGCAGTCTGCTAGGTAAGTCCCCGTTTTCTCTTCCTCCTTCAAAAGTTTTAATCGCCTCTATGTACTGTTCTTTTCATAGGCGCTATACGATAAAATTATTATTTACTAATAGATAAGTTTACCTAGGCAACTTGAGATAAAAAAGTAACCAAATATTTTTAACGAATAGCAAGAAATTTCCATAAATCTTTTTAACTGTTTTGTCCCAGTATGGGCACCTCAAGGTTCCTTGACCCTGGCGAGGGGCTCTTGATCTAGGGAATTGGATCTGTGCTTCAGTTTCCTAAAATGAGCCCGAATACTTTCCATCCCCCTCTCCCACATGATTATAATAATAATAATGTCCCAATATTATGAAAACTGAATTTCTACGAATGTAGCAACAACATTAATAATAGTTAAAACAACAGAATATACAAAATATATATATATATATATATATATATATATATATATATATATATATATATATATATATATATATATATATATATATATATATATATATATATATATATATATATATATATATATGTCGTGCCGAATATGTAAAACTGGTCAGTTAGCAAGAACTCATTTAAAATTAAGTCCTTTCTAAAATTTTCTCTTACACGTTTAAAGATATATTTTTTTCATTAATGTTAATATAATTTTTTTTAATTTTGCACCAAAAGAATCTTAGAAAACTTACCTAACCTTATTATAACAAGAACAATTTATTTTAGCCTAACCAAACTAAATATATTTTTGATTTGTTTACAATAATTTAATACTAAACAAACACAGTGAAATATATTTTTTTCGTTAGGTTCAGAATGACTTTGGCGAAATTATTGCATACACAAATTTTCGCTTGTCCTATATGGCAAGATGAGCGTTGCTATTTAAGCCAAGATCGCAAGTTCTGCCTATTCGGCACGACATATATATTTATATTATATATTATATTATATATATATTATATTATATATATATATATATATATATATATATATATATATATATATAATATATATATATATATAGTAGGTTGGTAGACAGCAACCACCCAGGGAGGTACTACCGTCCTGCCAAGTGAGTGTGAAACGAAAGCCTGTAATTGTTTTACATGCTGGTAGGATTGCTGGTGTCTTTTGTCTGTCTCATAAATATGCAAGATTACAGGTATGTCTTGCTGCTTCTACTTACACCTAGGTCACACTACACATACATGTGCACGTTTATTTATACACACTCATCTGAGTTTTCTTTGATTTTTCTTAATAGTTCTTGTTCTTATTACTTTTCCTTTTATATTCATGGGGAAGTAAGCCCTCGTAAGCCATGCGTGTTGTAAAAGTAATCTAAAATGCCGGGAACAATGGGCTAGTAACCCCTTCGCCTGTAAAGATTACTAAAAAGAATAATACGAAGAAAATTGTCAAGGTGGGAAGTCTGAATGTGAGTGGATGCTGTGCGAATGATAAGAAAGAGATGATTGTCGATGTTATGAATGAGAAGAAGCTGGATGCCCTGGCTTTAAGTGAAACAAAGCTTAAGGGGGTGGGAGAGTTTCAGTGGAAAGGAATAAATGGGATTAGGTCAGGGGTTTCAAATAGAGTTAGAGCTAAAAAAGGAGTAGCAATAATGTTGAAAGATAAGATATGGCAGGAAAAGATGGACTATGAATGTATTAATTCAAGGATTATGTGGAGTAAAATAAAGGTTGGATGTGAAAAGTGGGTTATAGTAAGCATATATGCACCTGGAGAACAGAGAAGTGTAGAGGAGGGAGAGAGATTTTGGGAAATGTTGAGTGAATGCGTGGGGAGTTTTGAACCAAGTGTGAGAGTAGTTGTGGTTAGGGATTTCAATGCTAAAGTGGGTAAAAATGTTGTGGAGGGAGTAGTAGGTAAATTTGGGGTGCCAGGGGTAAATGTAAATGGGGAGCATTTAATTGAGCTATATGTAGAAGGAGATTTGGTAATAAGTAATACATATTTTATGAAAAAGAGGATAAATAAATATACAAGGTATGATGCAGCACGTAATGAAAGTAGTTTGTTAGATTATGTATTGGTGGATAAAAGGTTGATGGGTAGGCTCCAGGATGTACATGTTTATAGAGGGGCAACTGATATATAGGATCATTATTTAGTTGTAGCTACAGTTAGAGTAAGAGGTAGATGAGACAAGAGAAAGGTGGCAATAACAAGTAGGAGGGAAGTGAAAGTGTATAAACTAAGGGAGGAAGAAGTTCGGGTGAGATATAAGCGACTATTGGCAGAAAGGTGGGCTAGTGCAAAGATGAGTAGTGGGGGGGTTGAAGAGGGTTGGATAAGTTTTAAAAATGCAGATTAGAATGTGGGCAGAAGTTTGTGGTTGTAGGAGGGTGGGGGCAGGAGGAAAGAGGAGTGATTGGTGGAATGATTAAGTAAAGTGTGTGATAAAAGAGAAAAAGTTAGCTTATGAGAGGTTTTTACAAAGCAGAAGTGTTATAAGAAGAGAAAAGTATATGGAGAGTAAAAGAAAGGTGAAGAGAGTGGTGAGAGAGTGCAAAAGGAGGCAGATGATAGAGTGGGAGAGGCACTGTCAAGAAATTTTAATGAAAATAAGAAAAAAATTTGGGGGGAGTTAAACAATTTAAAAGAAACCCTGGGAATGATGGATTTTCATTTAAAAAACAGAGTAGGGAGTTAGAGATGGGGAGAGGGAGGTATTGGGTAGATGGGAAATTTTTGGGGAATTTTAAATTTGGGAAAAAAGGGAGGCGGTTTTTTCATGCAGGGCCAGGGAGGATACCATTTTTTAGAGTAAAAGAGCGAAGAAAGTGGGGGGGAGGTACGTGAGGCATGCGTAAAATGAAAGGGGGTAAAGCACTGGAACTGGGGGATCTGACAGAAATTTTTAAAGCGGGGGGGGATATGGTTGGATGGTTGGTACTTTTTTTAATAAATGTATGAAAGAGGGGAAGTGCCAGGGGGTTGGCCGAGAGCAGTTGTCCCTTTATAAAAAGGGGAAGGGGGAAAAAAGAGATTGAAAAAAATTATAGAGAAAGTTTTGAGTATCCGGGAAAAAGTGTACTAGGGGTCATATTAAAAGAATTAGAGGTAAGAGAGAATGTAGGATTGCGGAGAGAAAGGAGGTTTCAGAGTGGTGGGGGATGGTAGATAAAGTGTTTACTTTTGCAGCAAATATGGAACAGATTTAGTAAAGGTGGGGAAAGTTTTTATTGATTTATGGATTTAGGAAAAGGCTATATAGATTAAAGGGGGAGCAAAAGGGGCAGATGTTGCAAGTAAGGGAAATGGGTGGTAAGTTATAATGCTGTAAGTTTTTTTATGAGGATAGGGGGCTCGGGTTGGGTTTTTAGAAGGAGGGAGACTATTTCCCCGGAAAAAGTAGGTCTTAGCGGGGATGTTAATGCCACCCGGGTTTGTTTAATATATTTAAGATGGAGTTTAAAGGGAGTAAATGCTAGGGTGTTCGGGAGGGGGGGTGGGATTAAATGAGGGGGAATCAAAAAAAAAATGGGAATTGACACGTTACTTTTTGTGATGATACTGTGCTTAGGGGAGATTCTAAAGAAAAATTGCAAAGGTTAGTGTGATTTTTGGGAGTGTGGTAAAGGAGAAATTTAAAAGTGAACAAGAAAGAGTAAGGAGATGGGGTATCAAATTTTTAAGATAAGAAAAATTGGATATAAATTTGGGGGAGGAGGAGTATGGAAGATTTGAATGTTTTCAAAACGGGGAATTGACTGTCGGGGGGAGGATTATAAAGGGAAGGGGGTTAGTCATAGAATTGAGGGGGGGAAAAAAGGTGAGGGGTGCATTGAGGATTGTGGAAAAAAAAAAAACGTTATCTAGGAGGCAAAAAAGGGGAAATGTATAAAGTATAGTAGCGGGGCCGGATTAAGAAGTCTCCCGGCCCTGGCTATTCAGATTGGCGGGACCCCTTTGAGTTAGGGGGAAAGCGAAGCGCCCCCTTCCCAAAACCTTGGGGGGGGGGGGGTGGGTGTGAGGTTTAAGGCTAATTAAATCATTTGGTATTTAGTTTAAATTTAATAGGGAAAGTACATAAAGAAAACCCAAAACCATTTACCAACAGCCATTATAACTATCTTTTAAAACATGCTTTTTAAAAAGAGAAAAAAAACCAAGACAGCATAGTTTTACGTTTAGGCTTTTAAAGTAGTGACATCATGTACCTTTTTCATTAGCATAACCACTCAGCCTATTTTTCCCCTTTATAAATCACTGACCATTATTGTTATCATTGCACAGCAAAAGACTCTCAAATCATAAAAACTCAAGAAAGTAAAGAATTGTTTATTTTCACACATTTCCCAAATAAATTTTTTTTTCGGATTTCATTTTGGCAAAATCACAATTAACTGAAATCAATTTTTCTTTTTGATCAGACTAAATGGTCAACAAGGCTAGGTTACCAATTTGTTTTGGGCTCAATTTTGCGGAGTGGTTTTCCCTTTTTTTCAAAACAGAAATGAACGTTCTCCTTCACGTTAGTACGGGAAGTGTTGGGTAAAGGCGATCACTATGTCAACTTTGGGGGAAAGGGTTTCTGAATCCCTGCATTCTTAAATGTTTAAAAGCAGCTGAGGGCGCAATTTTTCAGGTGGAGCTTAATTGATTCATAACCAAAAAATGAATATTTTTTAAACAAATGGTCCTGAACTCTGCTAAAAGGGTTTGTTGCAATTTTAAATGCAGCTTCTCTCAATTCTGCTTTTTTCCCATGTATAATTTTGAACAGAAATCCAAAATTTGTCATTGGGATTTGGTAGATTTTTTTTTTTACCTTCGTAATCGTAAACCCAGAATGACGAAGTATGTAGTGTCTTACTTTTCTCCCTTTGGGTTTGAAACAATTTCATTGTCTGGCTCTTAAAAATTGGGTTTTTCCTTTTCCTTGACCGCTGATGTCCCCGGTAACTGAGTCTTTCACCACAGTTTAGTTTTCTCAAACATTTCAAAAGCTTCTCATTGCAAAATGAGCTTACAAATTCCCTAAGCCTGCATAAGGTTGCACAAAAGCCTTTTTTTTTCTTTTCTGAGTGTCTTGTTTTGTGGCATTTAACCGTCCCGATACAGTCCAAAGCACACGGTAAGGCCAATTCAAAATCTTCCAATTTGTTGCAAAGCTGGCTGCTTCGCTTCTTGTATTGCTGTCTGGTCTTCATCCTCTGTATTTGGAACAAAGCGAAAGTATTTCAGCAAAGCTGTCTTTCAAAGATGTGTTGCTCATGTGCTCGACCACCTTTTGTTGATAATGATTGATGACATCTCCATGAAGGTTTACTTGAGTATACTCCACCCAGCGTTTAAGCAGAGAAAAAATTAAAAAGTGCTTGAAAAAATCCAAAAAAAGAAATGCAGCGCACAAACCTCCGCACAATGACCCAACAAGATTTAGAAAGTGCTGAGCAGGGCACTTTCACAAGTGGGTTTATTTGCTTGATACGGGCTTTCAAACCATTATATTCCCGACAGTTACTTGCATTGTCGTAGCTGGGGCCCCGGGAAAACCCAAAAAGAGAGATCTGTTCAAGCGATATCAGTACGCATTTCATTGTTTTCCTCATGGCCTGAAAGGGAATGAATTTTATAAGGCCCCTTACAGGCTTCCACTGGGGCGCAAAACGAACAATGAATTCAATGTCTGTATGTGAAAAAATCTGGTGTTGAAACTAAATTTTTGCAAAGTATTTTGCTTTTCACACTGCTATAGTTAATGGGACCTTTTAGTCATCAGTTCAAAAAATTCATTGATTAGTAGATGACATGTAAGAACAGTGCCCCCTTCCTGCATTCCCAAGGCGTGACACATGATTTGTTAAGAAGGGATCGAATTGTGCAACAGTTTTTTGATCCCCAGGAAAATTTCCATTTTTTCCGAACCAAAAACTCATTTTTTCCACGGAAGCAAACCTCTTTAAAACTAAAAATTTTACAACACAAAACTCTTTTTAGAACTTTCTCCCAAAAAGTGCGTCTTTTTTGTTTGATTTTCCAAAGAGAATCCAAAAGCCTTTTTTTGTGACGAAATTCATGGTTAAAAAAGCGCTCCTGTGAGGGCCGGGGTTCTGGCTGAAAAAATTTGGGGGGGGTTTTTTGTAATTTACCCCTTTGAATTTTCTAGGTAAAAAAATGTTTTTTTGGGTGCGTACTTTCTGCGTTTTAGTATTTCTTTTCTTTTTTTTTTTGAATTTCCCTTCTTTTTTTCGACCCCCCTCGCATAAAAACGTCAAACATCAAGTTCCGAGTGAAAAAAAGTGTTTCCCGCTGGAAAAAGCAAAAAAAAAATTTTCTTTATCAATTTTTTAATTTTTTAAATTTTTATTTTTTTTCTGCAAAAATTTGGGGGGGAATGGGGGAGCCCCCTTTTTGGTGCGATCCAAAAATTTAAAAAGTTTCGAAATCAAAACTGTTTTTTACCCTGTTGTTTGATTTGGGCTCTATTTTTTTTTTCTCCCTTGATCTCCTTTCCCTTAAAAACGAAATCATACGAGGCCAAGAAAATTTTCACTTTGTATTTAATTTCCATTTTCATAATTTAAATTTTAAAAATTATTAATTTTTTTGCAGAATTAGGCCTCCCCTGTGGCTAAATTAAAGAAGAGGGAAAAATTTTTTCCCCCCCCAACATTTTTATTGGGTTGTGTTTGGGAAATATTTTAAATTAAATTATGTTTTCTATTCCTAAAAAAGAAAAATAAGCAGCACAATGTTTTAAACATCAACAAAATAACGTTATGAAATGAAAGAAGACTTAAAAAAGGACAATTTTTTTAAAAACCCAAAACGGGGTCAGTTTTGGGTTTTTGGTTTTTTTTAAGTAAATTTTTCCAAAAACGCTTTACTGGTCCCATTTGGTCTTTTTGAAGTAAACCTACAACTCCCTTAAAATTTAACAAACAAACATTTTCCTACAATAATTTACAAAAACTTCGGGTTTTTTTTTTTACGTCAATCCCCAAAAAGGTAATTTTTCAAAAAATTTGGGAAACCCCATTTTCCATCCATTAGCAAAAACACAGTTTTTGAGTAAACAAAGGCTTTTTGAGGTTCCATTAT
>NC_069403.1:844556-894883 GCF_026875155.1 Cherax quadricarinatus
TGGTGATGTCAGGATTACCCGCGAGGTACCTGTGGTGATGTCATGAGTACCTGCGAGGTACCTGTGGTGATGTCATGAGTACCCGTGAGGTACCTGTGGTGATGTCATGAATACCGCGAGGTACCTGTAGTGATGTCATGAGTACCGCGGGGTACCTGTGGTGATGTCATGAGTACCCGCGAGGTACCTGTGGTGATGTCATGAGTACCCGTGAGATACCTGTGGTGATGTTATGAGTACCGCGAGGTACCTGTGGTGATGTCATGAGTACCCGTGAGGTACCTGGGGTGATGTCAAGAGTACCGCGAGGTACCTGTGGTGATGTCATGAGTACCCGTGAGGTACCTGCTTAAAAGCAATATTGTTTCCATTAAGAATACATCCTTCAAAAACCTCGCTACGAAGCAAAGACCCACATTTCTGACTTCCACAGCAGGCTATTGTTGATCCGGGAAAATGGAGAAAGGGTGAAGGAAGACGAGGTACTCATTCCTCAAACCTGGAGGTGGTGAAGAGCACCTTAGTCTTAAAGGAACTGATGCATAGTCATGGAGTTTGACGGTTATGTACTTTCGACGAAGGCATTGTCACTGGTAGACGAGAATCCCCAGTGGAAGTAGGTTATACTCAAGGAATGGGCCAGTATATAAGCCCCAAGCACCATGACTGTGTTTCAGTTCTTTCAAGACTACAGTGCTCTTCACCAACTCCAAGGCTGAGGGACTGATTACTTCATCTTTTGTATATAATACCTTATATTATGTCCTTATATTGTACTGATAAAGCCACTGGTTGGAGGTATTGTGTTCCATTTATGTACAACTCTATTCCATGCTCTGAGAAAACATGTTCCCGTCACCCTACTATGCTGGCCACTGGCAGACAGAAACATGTCTCTGAAGTGTGTGTCTCTCTCTGATTACTTTCTATCAAACGCTATGTAGCTTTCTATCAAATGCTGTGCTTTGGAAAGAAGCAATAAGGTCACAGACGATGGCCACTTTCGGGGGCTATCAGTGAAATTATTCAGTTGAAATCATTGTAGATCAATGGTAAAATGTTGGACGTGTTATATGTTAAGTCAATGGTTCAAGTCTCCATTCATTCTTCTGTTTACAGATTAACAGTTGTTTATTTCAAATTGTCTTGAGACTGTGTGATGAATGGTTTGAAAAACCGACAAGTTGAACATTGAGACACTTATGCAGCATATGGGAATCTTTATTCAGGAAACGTTTCGCCACACAGTGGCTTCATCAGTCCAATACAAAGAGGAAGGCGTAAGGAGAGGAGGAGTATGAGGTAAGGAGCAGAGGTCATTTGACCACGTCGCAGTACGGCATCTGTGATCAATTACTCACTGTAGCAGTAAACAAGACGCTTGCCCCTTCTGAGGGGGCTTGGCCCCTCAGGGCTGAAAGGGGCTGAAGGGGCTGAAGGGGGCTGATAGCCCCCTCCTGGAGAAAATTTCTCAACATGCGTCATATACTAGTGACGAAAATATCATTTTTGTCTCCACCCGTTTAATTAAGACACCACTTTCATGTCCGGCTATTACCTGCTAGTGACACCAACCTCCTGTTGTACTTCACCATTCTAGTGACCTAAACGACGATGTTTGGCTCCACCTTGCTAATAATTCCAGCCTCATATATGGCTTCATTCTTTTAGTAACATAGCCTCGTCTCTAGCTCCACAATATTAGTGACACCAACATCTTTGTAGACTCCACTCCTCTTGTGACACCTACCTGTAGTCTAGGTGACACCAACCTCCTAGCGACAGTAACCTTGTATCTGGCTCCACCCTGCTAGTAACACTAATGCTATAACTGGCACAAGTTTCAATGACTCCAGAGTCATGTCTTGCTCCTCCTTGCTATTGATTTCAACATCATTGTTGAAACTCACGTCAATTATTCAAACAGCCTGAATCATCAAGACATCAATATATTGACCTGAGCTAGAAGATAGCGGTGATAGCGATGACCCCAAATAAACTACAGAGAAACCCGTATGCCTAGGACTGAGAGACCCGTATACCCGGGACTAGTGGTCCACAATGCCGTGGCTAATGGTCCACTATGCCTGTGGTTAGTGGTCCACTATACCTGGGATTAGTGGTACACAATGCCTGTGGCTAGTGGTCCACCATGCCTGTGGCTGATGGTCCACCATGCCTGGGACTAGTGGTCCACCATGCCTGGAACTAGTAGTCCACCATGCCTGGGACTAGTGGTCCACTATGCCTGGAGCTAGTGGTCCATCAAGCCTGGAACTAGTGGTCCATCAAGCCTGGGACTAGTGGTCCATCAAGCCTGGAACTAGTGGTCCATCAAGCCTGGAACTAGTGGTCCATCAAGCCTGGGACTAGTGGTTCTACATGCCTTGAATCATTATTACATTATGTATTACTGGAATAGGAGCCCATAATGCCACTGACTGATGAAGCCTTTTGACTGAAATTAAGGACTCAGTTTGAATTTGACTGTTTGCCCTATTTGCCTGGAACTGGGGGCCCCGTATGCCTGGGCCTTCATGAATGGGAGTCAGGGGTTAACATGCCTGGTGTAAAGAGCTCTGCATGTTTGATACTAGGTGCCTAGTAAGCTTGAAACTGAGAACCCTATATACTGAGTTATTGTGGACCAGTATGCTGGGTATTGAAGTTCAGCATGATGTATGTAGAATACAAGAGTATCCGTGTGTAGATACGGTGGCCAGACTGTGTCTGAAATACTTAACTCCGAATGTCCAGGACATTTAACCCAGAAATCCTGGTATTCCAGATTCAGTGTGCCGAGGACTTCTAACCGCATAAGTTTAAACTAATATAGTGGTGCATCTAAATCTGGTTGGAAGTTACTTTTAATTTTGTGTCATGGGGCTTTCTTTCCTTTAAAAATTCTTGCGTCAAACACATTAAATCTGTACTCTAGTAAGACAGGATTCTTCAAAATTGGTAAAGCAGCATTCTATCTCTTTATTCAAAAGATATTGACATATTATACATGGACTTTAATTTCAATTTGAGTTAGTTTTATCTCTCCATAAGGCTTAAACAGAAACTTTTTACCTAGTTTTTCTGGGACTTCTAAGTAAGGATTTGTTTAGACTACTTTCTCTGTAAGACAATAATGTTGATCTTGTTATGTTAAAAAGCCTACTGACTCTGTATTCCAGGAACTTTTATTCACAAATGTTACGAACCTCTAAAGCATTATATAAATAATTCAATTCCCACAAGTCAATGACTTTTAATGGGTCAGAGAACTCTTGGGCTTATTTGTAGGAAAAGAAAATTAATAAATGTAGCAATTTATTATTTTTCATTTTATTACTATTTACTAGTTATTGGAAACGTTTTTTACTTAATAATTTATATCATAGTTTACAAAGGGCTGAATAAATTCCTACGAGATGTGATAAGATGCTTCTACAGCAGTCATACCAAAATTAAACCCAGTGCATGGAGACTATATAGCAGGTATGTAGGACTATATAGCAGGTATGTAGGACTATATAGCAGGTGTGTGGGGATTATATAGCAGGTATGTAGGACTATATAGCAGGTGTGTGGGGATTATATAGCAGGTATGTAGGACTATATAGCAGGTATGTAAGACTATATAGCAGGTATTACCTGGAGTTTACCTGGAGAGAGTTCCGGTGGTCAATGCCCCCGCGGCCCGGTCTGTGACCAGGCCTCCTGGTGGATCAGAGCCTGATCAACCAGGCTGTTACTGCTGGCTGCACGCAAACCAACGTACGAGCCACAGCCCGGCTGGTCAGGAACCGACTTTAGGTGCTTGTCCAGTGCAAACTTGACTGCCAGGGGTCTGTTGGTAATCCCCCTTATGTATGCTGGGAGGCAGTTGAACAGTCTCGGGCCCCTGACACTTACTGTATGGTCTCTTAACGTGCTAGTGACACCCCTGCTTTTCATTGGGGGATGTTGCATCGCCCTGCCAAGTCTTTGCTTTCGTAGTGAGTGATTTTCGTGGGGCAGTTCGGTACTAGTCCCTCTAGGATTTTCCAGGTGTATATAATCAGTATCTCTCCCGCCTGTGTTCCGGGAAAAATTTACAGGTTTAGGAACTTCAAGCGCCCCCCAGAAATTTGGGAGGTGTTTTATCTCCGTTTATGCGCGCCGTGAAGGTCTCTGTACATTTTCTAGGTCAGCAATTTCACCTGCCTTGAAAGGTGCTGCTAGTGTGCAGCAAAAATTCCCCAGCCTAGATAGAACAAGTGACCTGAAGAGTGTCATCATGGGCTTGGCCTCCCTAGTTTTGAAGGTTCTCATTATCCATCCTGTCATTTTTCTAGCAGATGCGATTGATACAATGTTATGGTCCTTGAAGGTGAGATCCTCTGACATGATCACTCCCAGGTCTTTGAAAGTTTTGGGGTTTCGCTCTATTTTGTGGCCAAATTTTTTGTACCCTGATGAAGTTTTAATTTCCTCGTGTTTACCATATCTGAGTAATTGAAATTTCTCATCGTTGAACTTCATATTGTTTTCTGCAGCCCACTGAAAGATTTGGTTGATGTCCGCCTGGAGCCTTGCAGTGTCTGCAATGGAAGACACTGTTTTCCATTGGGAGCGAGTACTGTGCCTTATGGAACAGAGCTTTTCACCGTAGCTGCCTCGGACTTTACTCTGTTGACTACTACTCTCTGTGTTCTGTTAGTGAGGAAATTATAGATCCATCGACCGACTTTTCCTGTTATTCCTTTAGCACGCATTTTGTGCGCTATTACGCCATGGTCACACTTGTCGAAGGCTTTTGCAAAGTCTGTATATATTCAAATCTGCATTCTTTTTGTCTTCTAGTGCATCTAGGACCTTGTCGTAGTGATCCAGACAGGAGCGACCTGTTCAAAACCCATGTTGCCCTGGGTTGTGTAACTGATGGGTTTCTAGATGGGTTGTGATCTTGCTTCTTAGGACCCTTTCAAAGATTTTTATGATATGGGATGTTAGTGCTATCGGTCTGTAGTTCCTTGCTGTTGCTTTACTGCCCCCTTTGTGGAGTGGGGCTATGTCTGTTGTTTTTAGTAACTGTGGGACGCCCCCTGTGTCCATGCTCCCTCTCCATAGGATGGTAAAGGCTCGTGATAGGGGCTTCTTGCAGTTCTTGATGAACACGGAGTTCCATGAGTCTGGCCCTGGGGCAGAGTGCATGGGCATGTCATTTATCGCCTGTTCGAAGTCATTTGGCGTCAGGATAACATCGGATAGGCTTGCGTTAACCAAATTCTGTGGCTCTCTCATAAAAAAATCATTTTGATCTTCGACTCTCAGTCTGGTTAGCGGCTTGCTAAAAACTGAGTCATATTGGGACTTGAGTAGCTCACTCATTTCCTTGCTGTCATCTGTGTAGGACCCATCTTGTTTAAGTAGAGGCCCAATACTGGACGTTGTTCTCGACTTTGATTTGGCATACGAGAAGAAATACTTTGGGTTTCTTTCGATTTCATTTATGGCTTTTAGTTCTTCCCGCGATTCCTGACTCCGATAAGATTCCTTTAGCTTAAGTTCGATGCTTGCTATTTCTCTGACCAGTGTCTCCCTACGCATTTCAGATATACTGACCTATTTTAGCCGCTCTGTTATTCTTTTCCGTCGCCTGTAAAGGGAGCGCCTGTCTCTTTCTGTTTTACATCTACTCCTCCTTTTTCTTAGAGGAATGAGCCTTGTGCATACATCGAGTGCCACCAAGTTATTCTGTTCTAGGCATAAGTTGGGGTCTGTGTTGCTTAGTATATCTTCCCAGCTTATATCGGTTAGGACTTGGTTTACTTGGTCCCACTTTATGTTTTTGTTATTGAAGTTGAATTTGGTGAATGCTCCCTCGTGACTAATCTCATTATGTCGGTCTGGGGCTCCACGCATACATGTCTGAACCTCAATTATGTTGTGATCTGAGCATGTTGTTTTTGATATGGTGACATTTCTTATCAGATCATCATTGTTAGTGAAGATGAGGTCTGGTGTATTCTCCAGTCTAGTAGGCTCTATTATTTGCTGGTTTAAATTGAATTTTGTGCAGAGATTTAAAAGCTCGTGTGAGTGTGAGTGTTCATCAGAGCTGGCTCCTGGTGTTATTACTGCAACAATATTATTTGCTATATTCCTCCATTTTAGGTGCCTTAAGTTGAAATCCCCCAGGAGCAAGATGTTGGGTGCAGAAGCTGGAAGATTTTCCAGACATTGATAAATTTTTAACAGCTGTTCCTGGAATTGCTGGGATGTTGCATCCGGAGGCTTGTAGACTACCACAATGACTAGGTTTTGGTTCTCGATCTTTACTGCTAAAACTTCCACTACATCATTTGAGGCATTAAGCAGTTCAGTGCAAATAAGTGACTTTGCAATGTACAGGTCCCCCCCCCCCTTTTGCCTGTTCACTCTGTCACATCTGTATAGGTTGTAACCTGGGATCCATATTTCGTTGTCCATGTGATCCTTAATGTGGATCTCAGTGAAAGTCGCGAACATTGCCTTTACCTCTGCAAGCAGTCCACGGATGAACGGTATTTTGTTGTTTGTTGCTGGCTTTAGACCCTGTATATTTGCAAAGAAGAATGTCATCGGACTGGTGGTATTGTTGGTACTATGTAGGATTATATAGCAGATGTGTGGGGAATATAGAGCATGTATGTAGGACTATATAGCAGGTACGTGGGGACTATATAGCAGGTATGTAGGATTATATAGCAGGTATGAAGGACTATATAGCAGGTATAGGGGGACTATATAGCAGGTATGAAGGACTATACAGCAGGTATGTAGGACTATGTGATGAATGGTTATGAAAACCAACAAGTTGAAGAATTGAGACACTTATGCAACACATGGGAATCTTTATTGAAGAAACGTTTTGCCACACAGTGGCTTCATCAGTCCAATACAAAGTAGAAGTGGGTAAGGAGAGTAGAAGTTTGAGGTACTTAGTCCGTCATCACATTTGTCAGTCACTGCAACATCATGGGGTCTTGGTACAAAGACTTCAACGCTTGCCCAACTTTTGGACGACGACCTACTTACACTAGTGGCAGGTCCCACTGTGATCCCGCCTCCTCCTGCTTCAACTCATCTCACCGCAGTATATTAGCCACCTTTCTGGCCCTATGCTGCACTTCCTGCAAGAGTGATGGACTGAACACATCGATTCCAGGTTGAGGGACTGATTACCTAAAACTTCTACTCTCCTTATCCACTTCTACTTTGTATTGGACTGATGAAGCCACTGTTTGGCGAAACGTTTCTTCAATAAAGATTCCCATGTGTTGCATAAGTGTCTCAATTCTTCAACTTGTCGGTTTTCATAACCATTCATCACATTTGTCAGACACTGCAACATCATGGGGTCTTGGTACAAAGACTTCAACGCTTGCCCAACCTTTGGACGACGCCCTACTTACACTAGTGGCAGGTCCCACTGTGACCCCGCCTCCTCTTGCTTCAAACTCATCTCACTGCAGTATATAAGTACTCTCTGGCCCTATGCTGCACTTCCTAAAAAAGTGATGGACTGAACTCATCGATTCCAGGTTGAGGGACTGATTACCTAAAACTTCCACTTCCTTACCACTTCTACTTTGTATTGAACTGATGAAGGCCACTGTGTGGCGAAACGTTTTTCAATAAAGTTTCCCATGTGTTGCATAAGTGTCTCAATTCTTCAACTTGTCGGTTTTCAAAACCATTCATCACATTTGTCAGACACTGCACATTATGGGGTCTTGGTACAAAGACTTCAACGCTTGCCAATCTTTGGACGACGACCTTACTTACACTAGTGGCAGGTCCCACTGTGATCCCGCCTCCCTCCTGCTTCAATCATCCACCGCAGTATATAACCCACCTCTCTGGCCCTATGCTGCACTTCCTCAAGAGTGATGGATGAAACACTCGATTCTAGGTTGAGGGACTGATTACCTCAAACTTCTACTCTCCTTACCCACTTCTACTTTGTGCTTTTAAAATGGTATAAAATACGACGGTTGTTAGGTAAGACACATATGCAACAGCAGGTATCTTTATTTTGAAACGTTTCGCCTCCCACAGTAGGCTTCTTCGTCGAGTACAGAAAATTTTGATTGAAGCAGAAGAGACTTGAAGACGATGTAATCAGTCCATCCCCCTTTAAAAGGGATTTGAGGTGGTCAGTCCCTCAGTCTGGAGAAGAGCATTTTTCCCGAAAGTCTGAAACAATATGAAGTTGAAAGGACAGAATGGAGCCTTATATAGCCCCGGGAGGTGAGATGTAGGTCGCTTTGGGAGGTCAGGCCCGTCTCAAATCCAGCCGTTCTCACTAGTAGAGGTTGTCGAAATTGATTTCAGGTCTGTACCAAGATACCCTTGTGTCGCAGTGTCTGACAGATTGAACATTAAAATGGTATAAAATACCGACAGGTTGTTGGGTTTTAAGACACATATGAAACCCAGTTAGGTACTTTATTTTGAAACGTTTCGCCTACACAGTAGGCTTCTTCAGTCGAGAACAGAAAAGTTGATAGAAGCAGAAGAGACTTTTGAGAGGGACCTGACGTCCCAAAGCGACCTACATCTCACCTCCTGGCGCTATATAAGGCTCCATTCTGTCCTTTCAACTTCATATTGTTTCAGACTTCGGAACAATGCTCTTCTCCAGAATGAGGGACTGACCACCTCATATCTTTAAGGGTGATGGACTGATTACATCGTCTTCAAGTCTCTTCTGCTTCTATCAACTTTTCTGTACTCGACTGAAGAAGCCTACTGTGTAAGCGAAACGTTTAAAAAATAAAGATACCTAACTGTTGCATATGTGTTTCCCTAACAACCTGTCGGTATTATATACAATTTTAATTTCAATCTGTCAGACACTGCGACACAAGGGTATTTGGTACAGACCTGAAATTCAACTTCGACAACTCTACTAGTGAGAACGGCTGGGATTTTGAGGGACCTGACCTCCCAAAGCGACCTAATCTCACCCTCCTGGCGCTATATAAGGCTCCATTCTGTCCTTTCAACTTCATATTGTTTCAGGATTCGGAACAATGCTCTTCTCCAGACTGTGGGACTGGACCACCTCAAATCTTTAAGGGTGATGGATGATTACATCGTCTTCAAGTCTCTTCTGCTTCTATCAACTTTTCTGTACTCGACTGAAGAAGCCTACTGTGTAGGCGAAACGTTTCAAAATAAATACCTAACTGTTGCATATGTGTCTTCCTAACACACTTCTACTTTGTTTTGGAATGATGAAGCCTGTGTGGCGAAACGTTTCTTCAATAAAGATTCCATGTGTTGCGTAATGTGTCTCAATTCTTCAACTTGTCGGTTTTCATAACCATTAAATCACATCTGTCAGACACTGCAACATCATGGGATCTTGGTACAAAGACTTCAACGCTTGCCCAACTTTGGACGACGACCTACTTACACTAGTGGCAGGTCCCACTGTGATCCCACCTCCTCCTGCTTCAACTCATCTCACCGCAGTATATAAGCCACCTCTCTGGCCCTATGCTGTACTTCCTACAAGAGTGATGGCCCTGAACACATCGATTCCAGGTTGAGGGACTGATTACCTCAAATTCTACTCTCCTTACCCACTTCTACTTTTATTGGACTGATGAAGCCACTTTTGTGGCGAAACGTTTCTTCAATAAAGATTCCTATGTGTTGCATAAGTGTCTCAATTCTTCAACTTGTCGGTTTTCATAACCATTCATCACATTTGTCAGACACTGCAACATCATGGGGTCTTGGTACAAAGACTTCAACGTTTGCCCAACCTTTGGACGACGCCTACTTGTGCAAGAAAGGTATAAAATACCGACAATATGAAAGTTAAGACACATGTGCAAATCTGGAAATCTTTATTGTAGACGTTTCGCCATCCAGTGGCTTTATCAATACAGATTCTAGGACATAATAAGAAGACAGTAGGATATATACAAAACTTGAGGTAATCAGTCCCTCAGCCTTGGAGTTAGTGTTCCCAGCATCGTGGTGGAGGAGAATCTGGAGCAAAGGCAAGAAGCTTTCGGTTATATAGGCGTCAGTGGATAGGGACGGGCAGCAGACGAGGGCAAAGTCACTGGTAGGCGGGATTCCCAGTGGAAGTAGGTCCTTCCCAAAGAGATGGGGTTAGTATATAGGTTCTACTGTCTTCTTATGTCCTAGGGAAACTGTATTGATAAAAACCACTGGATGTCGAAAAAGTCTACAATAAAGATTTCCAGATGTTGCACATGTGTCTTAACTTTCATATTGTCGGTATTTTATACCTTTCTTGCACAACTTGTCAGACACTGCAACTTCATGGAATCTTGGTTCAGAGGACATCTACAAGACCTTCTTCACGGCTGCTGCAACTAAACCCATCTCTTTGGGAAGGGGCCTACTTCCACTGGGGAATCCCCGCCTACCAGTGACTTTGCCCTAGTCTGCTGCCGTCCCTATCCACTGACGCATATATAACCGCCAGTCTTCTTGCCTTTGCTCCAGATTCTTTTTCACCACGATGCTGTGAACACTAACTCCAAGGCTGAGGGACTGATTACCTCATGTTTTGTATATAGTTCTACTGTCTTCTTATTATGTCCTAGAATCTGTATTGATAAAGCCACTGGATAGCGAAACGTCTACAATAAAGATTTCCAGATGTTGCACATGTGTCTTTACTTTCATATTGTCGGTATTTTATACCTTTCTTCCACAACTTGTCAGACACTGCAACATCATGGAATCTTGGTTCAGAGGACATCTACAAGACCTTCTTCACGGATGCTGCAACTAACCCATCTCTTTGGGAAGGACCTACTTCCACTGGGGAATCCCGCCTACCGGTGACTTTGCCCTAGTCTGCTGCCCGTCCCTATCCACTGACGCCTATATAACCGCCAGTCTTCTTGCCTTTGCTCCAGATTCTCCTCCACCACGATGCTGTGAACACTAACTCCAAGGCTGAGGGATTAATTACCTCATGTTTTGTATATAGTTCTACTGTCTTCGTATTAAGTCCTAGAATCTGTATTGATAAAGCCACTGGAAGGCGAAACGTCTACAATAAAGATTTCCAGATGTTGCACATATGTCTTAACTTTCACGACCTACTTACACTAGTGGCAGGTCCCACTGTGATCCCGCCTCCTCCTGCTTCAACTCATCTCACCGCAGTATATAAGCCTCCTCTCTGGCCCTATGCTGCACTTCCTACAAGAGTGATGGACTGAACACATCGATTCCAGGTTGAGGGACTGATTACCTCAAACTTCTACTCTCCTTACCCACTTCTACTTTGTACTGGACTGATGGAGCCACTGTGTGGCGAAACGTTTCTTCAATAAAGATTCCCATGTGTTGCATAAGTGTCTCAATTCTTCAACTTTTCGGTTTTCATAACCATTCATCACATTTGTCAGACACTACAACATCATGGGGTCTTGGTACAAAGACTTCAACGCTTGCCCAACTTGGACGGACGACCTACTTACACTAGTGGCAGGTCCCACTGTGATCCCGCCTCCTCCTGCTTCAACTCATCTCACCGCAGTATATAAGCCACCTCTCTGGCCCTATGCTGCACTTCCTACAAGAGTGATGGACAGAACACATCGATTCCAGGTTGAGGGACTGATTACCTCAAACTTCAACTCTCCTTACCCATTTCTACTTTGTATTGGATGATGAAGCACCTGTGTGGGCGAAAACGTTTCTTCAATAAAGATTCCCATGTGTTGCATAAGTGCCTCAATTCTTCAACTTGTCGGTTTTTTATAACCATTATCAATTTGTCAGACACTGCAACATTATGGGGTCTTGGTACAAAGACTTCAACGCTTGCCCAACCTTTGGACGACGACCTACTTACACTAGTGGCAGGTCCCACTGTGATCACGCCTCCTCCTGCTTCAACTCATCTCACCGCAGTATATAAGCCACCTCTCTGGCCCTATGCTGCACTTCCTACAAGAGTGATGGACTGAACACATCGATTCCAGGTTGAGGGACTGATTACATCAAACTTCTATTCTCCTTACCCACTTCTACTTTGTATTGGATGATGAAGCCACTGTGTGGCGAAAAAGTTTCTTCAATTTAAAAATTCCCATGTGTTGCATAAGTGTCTCAGTTCTTCAACTTGTCGGTTTTCATAACCATTCATCACATTTGTCAGACACTGCAACATCATGGGGTCTAGGTACAAAGACTTAAACGCTTGCCCAACCTTTGGACGACGACCTACTTACACTAGTGGCAGGTCCCACTGTGATCCCGCCTCCTCCTGCTTCAACTCATCTCACCGCAGTATATAAGCCACCTCTCTGGCCCTATGCTGCACTTCCTACAAGAGTGATGGACTGAACACATCGATTCCAGGTTGAGGGATGATTACCTCGAACTTTTACTCTCCTTACCCAAATTCTACTTTGTATTGGACTGTGAAGCCACTGTGTGGCGGGAAAAGTTTCTTCAATAAAGATTCCATGTGTTGCATAAGTGTCTCAATTCTTCAACTTGTCGGTTTTCATAACCATTCATCACATTTGTCAGACACTGCAACATTATGGGGTCTTGGTACAAAGACTTCAACGCTTGCCCAACCTTTGGACGACAATCTACTTACACTAGTGGCAGGTCCCACTGTTTATCCCGCCTCCTCCTGCTTCAACTCTTTTCACCGCAGTATATAAGCCACCTCTCTGGCCCCATGCTGCATTCCTACAAGAGTGATGGGGTGAACACATCGATTCCAGGTTTAGGGACTGATTACATCAAACTTCTACTCTCCTTACCCACTTCTACTTTGTATTGGACTGATGAAGCCACTGTGTGGGCGAAACGTTTCTTTAATAAGATTCATGTGTTGCATAAGTGTCTCAATTCTTCATCTTGTCGGTTTTCATAACCATTCATCACATTTGTCAGACACTGCAACATCATGGGGTCTTGATTTCAAAGACTTCAACGCTTGCCCCAACCCTTTTGGGCGGACGACCTACTTACACTAGTGGAGGTTCCCACTGTGATCCCGCCTCCTCCTGCTTCAACTCATCTCCCCGCAGTATATAAGCCCCCTCTCTGGCCCTATCTGCACTTCCTACAAGAGTGATGGACTGAACACATGGATTTCCAGTTTGAGGGACAGCATTACCTCAAACTTCTACTCTCCTTCCCCACTTCTCCTTGTATTGGACTGATGAAGCCACTGTGTGGCCAACACCGAAACTTCTTCAATAAAGAAATTCCCATGTGTTGCAAAATGTGTCCCATTCTCAACTTGTCGGTTTTCATAACCATTCATCACATTTGTCAACACTGCAACAATCATGGGGTCTTTGTAGCAAAGACTTCATCGCTTGCCCAATCCTATGGACAACGACCCTACTTACACTAGTGGGCAGGTCCCAATTGATCCCGCCTCTTCCTGCTTCAACTCATCTACCACAGTATAAAAGACACCTCTATGGCCCTATGCTGCACTTCCTATCAAGAGTTGAATGGACTTAACAAATCCGAGTTCCTAGGTTGAGGGACGATTACCTCAAACTTATACTCTCCTTACCCACTTCTACTTTGTATTGGAGACCTATGGAGCCACTGTGTGGCGTAACGTTTCTTCAAATTAAAGATCCATGTGTTTGCATAAGTGTCTCAATTCTTCATTAAGACTATACAGCAGGTATGGAGGGAACTATATAAACACAGGTATCTGAGGACTATATAATAGTAGGTATGTATGACTACATACCAGTGTGTGGTGGTTTATATACAGTATGTGAGGACTATAAGAGCAGGTATGAGGAACTAAGTAGCAGGTATGTGGGATTATAAAAGAGTATGAGGGAACTATAATAGCAGGTTGTAGACTATAAGCATGTATGTAGGACTATATAGCAGTTATATAGAATATACAGCAGGTATGTGGGGACTATATGTGGAGTATGGTGTTGACTATAAGCAGGTAATGAGGGAACCTATAATACCATGTATTTGGACAAAAACCAGGTATTTGCAGACTCTATACCATGGCAGGTATGTAGACTGTATAGCAGGTATGTGGGACTATAATCAGGTATTAGAACAATACTGCAAGTAATGTGTGGGGACTGTAATACCAGGTATGTAGGACTATATAGCAGTATGTGGGATTATATGCATGTATGTAGGACTATATTGCAGAAATGAGGACTATAATAGCAGGTATGTGGGACTAAATAGACAGGTATTTGGGGACTATACAGCATGTATGTAGACAACAAAACAGGTGTGTGAGGGACAATACAGCAGGGGCCTTATATATCAGGTATGTAGACTATATAGCAGGTATGTAGGACTATATACAGTAATGGTGACAATTAGCAGGTGTGTGGGACATATGCAGTATGCAGGACTATATAGAGGTGTGTTGGGACTAAAATAGCACTATGTATGACTATATGGCAGGTATGTGTGGACTATGTAGTCAGTATGTAGGACTATATAGCAGGTAAGGGAACTCTATAGCCGGTATTTGTGGGGACTTTGTAGCAGTTAATACAGGACTACATAGCAGGTGTGCTGGACTATAAAGTCATGGAATGTGGGGACTATACAAGCAGGTATGGTAGTACTATAAATGCAGGTATGTTGGAGAATATATAGCAGGTAATTGGGGACAATAACAAGGTATGTGTAAGTACTAATACAGGTGTGTGGAACTATATAGCAGTAAAGTAGGACTATATAGCAGGTATGTGGATACAATAAAGCAGGAATTTGGGACTATATACCAGGTATGTAGGACTAAAAACAGGTGTGTGGGGACTATATAGCAGTCTTATGAGGGGACTATACAGAGGTATGTAGGACGCTATGTATGCAGGAATGTGGGGACTATATAGCTGTATTTGGACATACAGAGCATGTAAGTAGGACAAAATAGCATAATGAGGGGACATATAGCATGTTGTTAGGACTATGTAGCAGTTATGTAGGAAATATATGCAGGTATGGTGGGACCTAAATATCAGGTATGCTAGCTGACGAGAGACACTATATAGCAGGTATGCAGGATTATACATAGCACGTGTGTGGGGACTAGACAAGCAGGTATGTTGGGAGACTATATACCAGGTATGTAGGATTATATAGCAGGAATGGGGACTTCATGCCAGGTATGTGGGGACCTATAACCAGTTATTGTCAGGGCTATATACAGGGATGTAGGGACTATATATCAGGGATGTAGGACTATATAGCATCATATGTGGGGACTATAGACCAGGTATGAAGGACTAATAGCAGGTAAATGGGGGGGACTATTATAGCATGTAAGTAGGTACTAATAGCAGGTATGTGGACTATATCGCAGGTATATGGGTACTAGCAGTATGTGGGGATATATAGTAGGTATGTAGGGAATATATATAGCCAGTGTATGTGGGGACTATATAACAGGTATGTAGGTCTATATAGCTGGAATATAGAATATATAGCAGGTGTGAAAACTATATAGCAGGATGTAATGACTTACATAGCAGTACGTAGGACTATATAGCTAGTATGGTGGGGACTATGTAGCATGTATGTAGGACTAAAAAGCAGCTAAGTAGGACATATAAGCAGGAAGGTGTGGACCTATGTAGCAGAATTAGACTATTAAATAGCAGTATGTGGGAACTATTAGCAAGTATTTGGAGGACATATAAAGGCAAGTTATGAGGACAACAAATCAGTTGGTGTTAGGACTATAAAGGCAGTATGTAGGACTATACAGCAGGTATGTAGGACTATATAGGCAGGTCTGGGGGACGATATAGCAGAATATGGGGACTAAATACCAGGTGATGTAGAGCATATAGCAGGTGTGTGGGACTATAGATCATGTAAAGTAGTACTAAATAATAGCAGGTATGTGGGGACTAAATATCAGGTAATTTGGGACAATGTACCAGGTATGTAGGACTGTATAGCAGGTGTGTGGGGACTATATATCAGGAGCCGTGTGGACTAAATAGCAGGAATTTAGTGGACTACGAGCAGGTATGTAGTAATACTATAAAGCAGTGTGGTGGAAAATAAACAGGTATGTGGTACTACTATATAAGCAGGTATGTAGGACATATAGCAGGTATGTGGGCCTATATTAGCAGATATGTAAACTATGTATAGGTTAAATTTGTGGGGACTATTAGCAGGTGATGAAGGACTATAAAGGCAGGTATGTAAGAGTATAAATACCAGGTAATGTGTGGACTATATAGCAGGTATGGATGGAACTATAATACCCAGGTATGTAGGACTACATGCCAGGTAAGTGGGGACACTATACCATATGTAGGGCTATAAAGCAGGGATGTAGGACTAATATCAGATATGTAGACTAAATAGCACATATGGTGGGACTATAAACCAAGGTATGTAGGACTATATACAGTGTATGTGGGGACTATATAGCATGTAAGTATGGTGGGGGGAACTATATAGGCAGGTATGTAGGACTAATAGCAGGAATGTGGGAACTAGCAGGTAATTGGGGACTAAAAAGTAGGTATTAGACTATGTACAGGTGTGTAGGGACTATATATCAGGTAAGTAGACTATTAGCCGGTAATGCAGTACTATATAGCAGGTATGTTTAGGAACCATATAGCAGGTATGAGAACTATATAGTCAGGTAAGATGGGGGACTACATAGCAGTATGTATGTTATAATGCTGTTCTTGCTGACTGAACAGCGGTTAGTGGCCCGATGAAGGTAGCCGTAGTTAGCAATGAATACGGCCGTGAACTAGTTTGGCTTAAATTGGATAGAAAATGAAGTACACGAACAGGCAGTGTTAGGGATTGACCGCAAGCATAGACATGGAGGGGAGCACTTGTGTCTAATCAATCCTGTCGGCTAGGAGGAGAGCGAAAGGCTCAGCGCTCCCACTGACCAGGGTGAGCCTACAGAGGGCAGCACTTAAATGCAGCGAAATATGAACTAGTCAGAACAGACGTCAAGGCTGTGTTTCTGACCAGTCCACAGGCTGTCTACATTTGCTCGGACCTCGCAACCTACGCGTACGTACCCGACTCGACAGATACTGGTGGGGACCCGTAGGTTATATAAGGAATTACTTACACTAGCTACCCCAGAGAGAGACTGCTTTCCCTAACTTGTAAATCAAAAATGGACAAACAATGCAACAGGCACAAAAAAAAAAAACTCTCACATCCAGGGAAGAGAAAACTGGTTTGCCCGCGCTGTTTCATTGAGGAAGAAGTCTGGAAGACGTCAGCACTGGAACTAAAAATCTTCTGAATACAGGTTGTCCGCAGGGCTGAACATCAGTTTGACCACTTCGCGCTACGAACGTTGTTTGCACCCTTCACATCTCAAACAATGACTGACAGTAGCATTTCCTGAGTGATGACATGTGACTCAGAGGGCAGCACTGCCCTGACCGAAAACAGCTTTTTTTTTGTCATAAAAACACTGGGTGCACATACCAACGATTTAATACTATATCCATGGAATTCATTACATTCTGAGGTACCGGTTCTAAAAAGAGGGGGTTATTTACATAATTACATTATGTTGTCCCACCCTACTCCATATCAATAGCATTATAAAGTGTGCTCATTTAAAATCCATCTGCAAGCAAACAATTAGCATAAATAGCGTAGGAGTCAGACAAGTCAGTAGGTACGACTATGTCAAGAAATGTACTGTTTGTCCTCTGTCGCAGGCCATAAGTTATGGAGCCTTACTGGGCACGTCATTCAGTAAACAGTATTATGGGAGAAGGGTAGACATGTTGTCTCTCCTCTAATCATTGGGCTGATTGTGCGTTGCAACGCACGCCGACTCCAGCTCTGCTTCAGCCTGCACATGGTCCACATACTTCATGTGATCAAGGTGGGCTTCCTTTGATAATTCCCGTAGCAATCTCCCTCACCTCGAACTTATTTGCCCACGGAGCTGTCAGAGGACACGTTAAGACCCACGAATTTTGGGGACAAGTTTGTGGATACCTGAGTCTGGCGCTGGTTGAGCAAACATAACTTTGGCAACCTGGTTCCACTTTGCTTTCCTTGGCGCGGGCAATGCGCTCAAACGTGAACCATCAGAAGCTTTATAAGGTTCTCCTCGTACCCCGCTGTAAGACAAGCTGTGTATGTCCGCATCTTTACTACACTGGGGTTACAGTATCGTAAGTAGGTCTAGGTGGAAGCAAACAGAATTTCATATGGTAAGGCAACATGTCATAGCCATACAAAGCAAAATGAGGGTCTCACCGATCGAGCTGTTAGGGAGGAATTTAATGTACACTGAACATCTGGATAGCCTCATCCCATGTTAGTTACAACAGGGTTAACGGTTACCCTTAGTATACCTCCAGGACTTCGCGATATTGTACGTTCATGCAAGACCATTACTCACAGGGTGGCGTAGAGCTACTGGCGCTGTGATGTTTAATCTGGAGCAAAGATCCTGCATAGCATTTATAACTCAGACCCATTTACTGAACAGAAGGACACGTGGCAAGTATGACGAGAGAACAACATGCTCACGGAAAGCACTGCGACCGTTTCGCCGCGTTTTTTATCATAATGGTACTAAATCATACTGTACGGCATCAAGTATCTACCATTACAAGCAGGGTGCGTTATTTCCCTTCTTCCGAGTCGAGAAGTTCGCCAACAGTCGACAGAATTCTCTCCCAGTGCTCCTTTGTCAGGTGTATACTTTAGAATGGGGTTAGGACCTTAATGGTACCCTTGTGCGGTAGGCAAACAACACACTGGTATACATGCTTGGCAAATGTCCGCTGCAGCTTAGGTCCAGAAATATTTCATTCGTGCCTGTTTGATACTGCGTCCTTCCGCGGGGTGCGCTACACCAGGGACATTGTGGATCAACCTAAGGAGTACTTAGGTATCATGGACTCCCGTATCACCGTTGGTAAATGGTTCTGCGGGTCCACCACTGTGCAACCACGGCACAGTACTCCCTGGTTAACCACCAAATCCATCAGTGATAACGGGAGAACTTGGACCTGTAAGTCAACGTCCTCCATTGGTCAGAAACGAAGACTGGAGACCACACAGGGTCCTGTCGGTTGGGGCTCCTCTCGAGATCCTCAACAGAGAAGAGTTCCGAAACTCACGAATGCTATATGCCTCGACAGGGCAACAGCGACAACATTTTGCTTACCGAGGGACCTAGCAAATTTCAGTGTTGTAGCATTGAAATGCGGAGCAAACCACCAGCTGCTTTTCCCGAGAGTGTTTCTTAATCGCAAAAAGGGCAAATAAGAGTAGATGGGTCTGAGTAAATCTTGATAGGATATGATATGATGATATTCCCGAAAATTGACTCCAAGGCCCATACAATGTGCTAAAGCATCTAGCTCTGTCACTGAATAATTGACTTCCACTTTAGTAAGGACAGCGGCTGCATAGGCAATAGGCTGTTGCTTACAATAGATTCCTGTGACAAAGACTGCACCGATGGCCAACTTTGGCTGGCATCAATTCGTCAAGGTAATGCCTTGTGAAATCAGGGAATCTAAGGGTTGGGGGGCTGATGTTAACTTGTTCTTAAGAATGACAAAGCACGTTCCTGATCACACGACCACTCAAAAAGGGCATCCTTCTTGAGTAACGAGTCAGAGGTGCAGCAATGGGGAGAAACCTAACGCTAAAGGTGCGGTATAAACCCGCCAGGCCCATGAAGGACTGACTGCATCTTCCATCATAGTCTGGGGAATTTCTGCACGGCCGAGATTTTAGACTCGTCCTCTTTATGCCCTTCTGAGTCACTATCTAAAGAACCCAGAATTTTATTTCCTTCCGAGGAAATGACATTTGGAGAGCTTTACCTTAAGGTTTGCCTGATCTAGCCATTTCAATACCCCTTTCAAGTTCTCGAGATGTGTCGGGAGCATCTTGTGACATGACTATGAGATCATCTAGGTAGACCCATGAGCGTGCCACTAGGAGGGTTCGGAAAATTAGTTGCCATCAAACGACTAAACGTGATTGGGCTTCCGCGCAAAGCCGAAGGACATCCTCCTGACTGGTAATGACCAGTTGGAGTAGAGAAAGTTGTCGTCAACTCTGCTCTCACATTGAGGGGACTCCAGAACCCTTGAAGAAGGTCAATAGTTGAAAAGACCTTATTATCGCCGATTCTGCCAACCGGTTTCAGAACTGGCAACGGAAAGCGGTCTTGGATCATACATGCCTTCAGATTCTTGTAATCGATAACAGGGCGCCAGGTTCCATCTTTCTTGGGGACAAGAATAAGTGGAGCATTCCACGGAAGTGGACTCCTCAATAACTCCATCACCGGAGCATCCGTGTAATGAGTTATTCGGCGAAGACTCTATGCGCATGTGGCAGGCGATATGCAGGAACAAAAATGGTTTTAATAACCTTTGTCAAGTGGAATACGGTGAGAAATCAGTGAGTCAAACCCATCGACTCACCATCAGGTCGACTGCAGAACGTACAACGATTGAAACCTGGGAGAAGTTTTGGGACCTCTCAGGATAGTCTGTCAAAGCTAGATCATCTTCCTGCACTGGCCCTGGTGATGGAAGGTCAGCAGCAGACACGCCTTGGAGAACTGCACTCCGAGGAAGTCAAGCTGGGGCTTCAACCGCTCCACTCTCACCGAGTGGGAAGGGAATCGACAAGAGTCGACAAGAGAGGTATTCTTCCGCAGGGGAAATTCTCGAACTGTGCATGTTGACAACAAGGACTTGCACAACTACCACGTTGCACTGTGTGCAAGGATGGTTCAAGGGAGAGAGGCCCCTTGACTCGCACGTGTCCGTTGTCACCAGCACATGGTCTCCTGTTCACGAAGCACCGTAACAGGAGTGAGCGCGTTATATCTGACAAAGTGACGTCATACTTTGTACAAGCAGAACTCTGCTCGCTTGATGCCATGAACCACAAGTCAGACAGTCGCCTGCCGACAGGAATAATGCGGCTTGAACAACTTGCTGTTCTCTACAACAGCGTCAGAGTAAGAGTGGGTAAGTAAGACTGGGCGTCCCCAGACTGGGTTTCACTGGAAACTTAAGGCGCTGAAGGCCAGGAGGGTTACGGGAAATGATCTCTACTACTAGTGTCGATCAGGACAGAGACCGGACCCCGGGGAGAATGTGCTATGGGAAACCACCGGTTTCAACGATTCCCAGGCACAGTGCATTCTCTGAGACAGTAGTAGGCACATAGTGAATCCTAAGCGCACACACACCCAGAAGGGCACATCCCACTCCATTTAATTCTAGCATTCCACTCACGGATCTAAGCGAAACCTAAGGTCACCATGTTTTGAACCCTATGAGCAGGTCACCAGGGAAAACAATACTAATTCCCCTTACGAGAACCTAAGAAATATTTGCGGACGCTTGTGACCCCGGACCCAAATTCTAACGTTGTACGACCACGAACCGTCAGCGGATTACCTGAGACTCCTCTCAAGGTCTGAATGACAGACGGCTCTGTCAACATGGCCGCGTGAAGGCCAATGTCTCGGAAAAGAGTGGAGCGGACAATGTTAACCACCGAACCTGTATCTAGGAAAAGCTGGACAGGCTTATGGTGGACAGTGGACTCGATGAGCGGTCCACACGGGTTGTCATACCGAACATGAAGGCATGACAGGCCGACGAAATCCCCGGAGTCACAGCTGCTTGAGGCTCGACGCTTGTTGACGAGGCTCGACCTGGAAGGTACGGTACGAGTCTCGGCAACAACGTCAAGACACTCTGTTTCCTCACTGTCGGCAAGCGTATCACTGCCCAGGGCGGCGAATGCATTGCGGACAGGGACGGAATACAGCGACTCCGACAGGGTTACTATGTCTTTCGCTGGTTTTGCGGACGCGCCTCTTCCCCCGAACTAGTGGAAGGGCTTCTACTAGCACGTGCATTGCGCGACGACTGCTTGCTCCACTCAGCTGACAGCATACTTCGCAGCTTGTTACACTCATGGGAGGTATGACTGGAAGTATTGTGGTACATACAGACTCCCTCGCGAGACTGAGCATGGGGACGGTGACGGTTACTTTGATACTGAGCGTGGGGACGGTTACGGTTACTTTGATACTGAGCGTGGGGACGGTACGTACTGGATATGAGCGTGACTGTGAGTTACTGCGGACTTAGGTTTGTAACACTCCGATCGGTAGTGCCCTGCGTTTGCCACAGTTGAAACAAGTCACTACACGCTTAGCAGGTGAGGTTGGAGGTGGTGTTTGCTGGCGACGTTTTGCCTTGGTCCAGGAAGTCGATGACTGCTTTTTTGTATGAGACTGACTGTTGTTACTGTGGTCAATATTTTTACTTGGGCGAGTGTTAGTGGGACTGGGGTTAGAAACTTTGTGGGCTGGCTGTCTGACAGCAGCGGCAAAAGTGACTTCCGGCTGCGACCGCGGGGTCACTGTGGACGGCGCCGGAAGGATGGGTATAGGATCATCCGCAAAGCGACAAACCTTGCCTTGCTCGGCAGGCGGCTTGATCACGTCAATGGCATCATATGCACCCAGGACGTCGTGCTGAGGGCCGAGTCCTAGCGCATCAATGGCACCTAGGAGGTTAGGGGGGTAATCCCTCCGCATGATTGCCCTACAGAGCCAGCAAGGGATGATGTCTTCAGCTTTAATACAGTTTCCCACCATTCAACCCGAACGTAGTGAGTCGATGGCATAGTAAAGTCTTTGGCGCTGCTCAAACCGGCAAAAGCAAGCTGGGGCTTTTTGTGCCGTATTGACATTCGCCAAGACGCGGTAACGATGTCAATGTAATAGGCGTTTGGCGACTACCCCGAAAATAACTCCTAAAAATCCTCCTTAAGTTCGTCCCAAGACGATCTGCAAACTCGAATGAGCTGCACAAAAGGCACCTATATCATCCCTGGTGAGATCCACTGCTGCAACATCAGCACAATGTACTGTGATCCGTGGGACTATCAAATAGAGCCTTAAACAGTCAGTCTCGACTGACTGCAGCCAAGGCTCTAACCTATTTGAACGACCGTCAAAAGAAGGGTCGGTATGGACGAAGTAGCCGGCCCACTGGTTGGTCGAGACTTGAAGCCCACAAGTTTGACCACAAATTCACGGGGGCCTTCGATGCCCTGCCGCGTGTTCACGCTGGCTGAGGTAACATTGCTAGCATCAGCAGAAACTGGAACTAATACTACGGCACGCGTGTCTTATCATGCCGTCAATTGTCAAAGCCAGCAGGTCACGAAAGGGTAAACAGTCAGAGCAAGAAATGGTATCACTGGCTACAATTCAACACAGAGTCAGGAATAACACAGCACCACGGTACTAAGGTTATAAACTGCTAGTGATGGAAAAAATTAAGCAAAACAACAAAAAAAAAATGTACACTCTGAAACACAAAATAAGAGGATGTATGAAGTGAAAAGAACTACAGGGAAGTGCACCAAAATGAAGCTAAGGGTGGTCAATAAGTTTCACCAGAGTCTGGCAAAACAAAATTTATGAAAAGGAGTTGATACTGTAAACACTGGTACAAAAATTGCAACAAAATTTTAAAATAATCAGGGACTCACAACACTAAACTGTGCTGCGAAGCACAGTGTTAAAAAAAAAAGCTTGCAGGTGCTGGCAGTTGCAATTGAATGCAAAAAAGGTAATTCACTTGCACCAAGGAGTTTGGCACAGCAAAGAATCAGAGTATGGGATAGTGCAAAAATCACAGAAACAAAAAAACACTGTATACAAGAAATGCTATATTGCACATAAAATAAAATTATTATAAATGCAAATCATTAATTCAAGAATAGGGCAAAGGTTTAACTGGTGTTAGCAGGTGTACACTGGTGTTAGCAGGGTGTACACTGGCAAAAACAAAAATATCACAATCCTTAGGTCTAAATTAATGAAGTTTTTCTTCACAAGTAATTTTTAATTAATGTAAATAACAGGTTCCAAAAATGCACCTGCAATGACTTTGGGTTATGACAAAATAGCAAAAAGTAATGCACATTGGTGAATACTCAACAGATAAAACATAGAATATATGTAAAGCAAATAAATGGGGAAACAGGAGAAAAGTGTAATGGGCTAGGCACAGATTGTATCAACTGCAGGTAGAATAAACTAACACCTTAAGTACTTGAAGATTACACTTATTAAAGAAAAAAAAAACACATCTAACAAACAAAACATGCAGGGTTGTCAACAATCTGTGACAAACTTGCAGGTGCAACCTAACAAAATAACCCACACAGGAAATTACTAGCAAACAGTTGAGAGGTATATGTTATAAAGTTAACACTTAACAATTTAAATCAATAAATGAGTGCAAGAGAGCAGAATAAAATATAACTGGAATTTAAAATGTAGGAGTGCAAAAATAATGTAGCAAAATTTAAGAGCTGTAAGGTAAGAGTGGCAAAATGTGCACTGATGACAAACTGAACAATTTACTGGAACTATTGGCTTCGTAACTGTAAACAGGTATTGGTGCAGACATTTAGAATAAATGTCACAAAAAATAAGGAAATGCTAGGTAAGTTCCACTGATTAACTTAAACTTTGAGTGTCAGTAGATGGACGAAGTACGGGTGCCTGACAGGTCCTGAAACTTTCAGTGATGCTCTAGTAACACTACACGCCTCTCCATTTGTATACAGCTATGGGCTTCAATGACGTAGAAAAATTACATAAATGGACTTGGAAGAGACAGGAAAGATGGGTTACTCGTGTGAGATATAAGATATGAGAGAAACGTGTGCTAACTCCAGCGTGACCCTCACTGTGCGTGTTTGTTTACACTGCAAGCGTGTCTGGACACACTGACTGACTGCGCGGCTTCACACACGAGAACAAAACATATACTCCACTACACGAACGTGCTAAAAAAACAGCTTAAGTGAAACTATGAACTGGACGAGTAAATTTAACTGTAACCAATCACTGGGTAAACAAAACTGGTGATGAACTGGGAAGTAACCGCCAGGGAAAGAAAAAAAAAATTAACTGGGCAACTACAAAAAAAAAAAAACTGCATCTGGCTGGAGAATACGTAGACGCTGTGTAGTTGTAGACACAAAGATGAGTCATAGCTGGCTGTAGAGGCGTGGGCTGAACTTGAGCAGCTTAGGGCTAACCCACTGGTTCCCACGTGGTAAGCCATGTAAACTTCATGGAGGAAACTGGGACGAAACAACACACCTGGACGGCGAATGGACGTCCGTAGCATAGCAGAGAAGGCTGAGAGAGGCTGGTGCGTTTACAACGCTGCCTAGGGTATCAACCAACCCCAGAGCTGCCCTCGTGGTCATGCGTGGAGCCACACGAAGCCAACACAACAAACGACCCAACCTCTACTCTTGTAGCTGAAGAAGGGCATAGGTACGCTGTAGGAGGCAGGAGATTGGTGTTGAGAGTGTTTAAGGGCTGTAGAGAGGGTAGAGTGAACATGTGTACTGCTAACGGCTGGAGATGACGCCGTGACGCCTATGTCCACAGAGTTTGCGGGAAATCTAGGACAAGATCTATCTCGGGTCCCGTCAAGACACTGGGAGTAACAGAAAACACTTTAGGCCAGCATGTGCTTTGGATGGACGACGGATGATGTTGACGGTGTCGACCGCTGTGTTGACCCCCTCCACCCTGAAGTTGCTCACACTGCCGTTGACTCAGCTGTCACCACTTATTGCTGTTCTTACTGCTGAACAGTGGTTTAATGTGCTGATGAGTAGCGAGGTAGCAATGATATGGGGCCTGGACTAGTTATTGGCATTAATTGAGTAGAAGTGGAGTACACAACTGGGCAGTGCGAGGGAGTGATCGAAAGCCAGTCACCGTGGAGGGGAGCACTTTTCTTTCAAGTCGGTCGCCCTAGGAGTTGAGAGCAGATGGCTGAGCCTCCCACTGACGCTGGGTGAGCCTACAGATTGCATCACCTAAATGCCTCGAAAAATGAACTATTCCCCCAGGAGCAGACTGCTAGCCGTGTGTTTCTGACAGTAACAGGCTGTCTACAAGGATCAGAATATTGTGTATGGGGATGTCAGAAATATAGGTATAGGTGATGATCAGAATATAGTGTAAGGTGATGGTCAGAATATAGTGTATGGTGATGGCAAATATAGTGTATGTTGATGGTCAGAACATAGTGTATGGTGATGGTCAGAATATAGTGTATGGTGATGATCAGAATATAGTGTATAGTGATGGTCAGAATATAATGTATGGTGATGATCAGAATATAGTGTATGGTGATTGCCAGAATTAATGTATGGTGATGATCAGAATATAGTGTATGGTGATGATCAGAAAATATTGTATGGTGATAGTCAGAGTATGAGTTTACCTGGAGTTTACCTGGAGAGAGTTTCGGGGGTCAACGCCCCCGCGGCCCGGTCTGTGACCAGGCCTCCTGGTGGATCAGCGCCTGATCAACCAGGCTGTTGCTGCTGGCTGCACGCAAACCAAACGTACTAGTCCACAGCCCGGCTGATCCAGGACTGAACATTTAGGTGCTTGTCCAGTGCCAGCATGAAGACTGCCATGGGTCTGTTGGTAATCCCCCTATGTGTGCTTGGGAGGCAGTTTGAACAGTCTCGGCCCCTGACCCTTAATTATGGTCACTTAAACGTGCTAGTGACACCCCTGCTTTTCATTGGGGGGATGGTGCGGCAGTCGTCTGCCAAGTCTTTTGTCCTTTCGTACTAGTGATTTTTCGTGGTGCAAGTTCGGTACAGTCCCACTAGGATTTTTCCAGGTGTATATAATCCCAGTTATCTCACCCCCTGCGTTTACCAGGGAATACAGGTTTTAGAAACCTCAAGCGCTCCCAGTAATTGAGGTGTTTTATCTCCGTTATGGCCCGCCGTGAAAGTTCTCTGTACATTTTCAGGTCGGCAATTATCACCTGCCTTGAAAGGTGCTGTTAGAGTGCCAGCAATATTCCTGCCTAGATAGAACAAGTGACCTGAAGAGTGTCAACAAGGGCTTGGCCTCCTAGTTTTTGAGGTTCTCATTATCCACCTATCATTTTTCTAGCAGAAGCGATTGTAACAATTTATGGTCCTTGAAGTGTGAGATCCTCCTCCATAATCACTCCAGGTCTTTGACGTTTGTGTTTTCGCTCTATTTTAGTGCCAGAATTTTGTTTTGTACTCTGATGAAGATTTAATTTCCTCAAAGTTTACCATAATCTGAGTAATTGCAATGTCTCATCGATGAACTTCATATTGTTTTCTGCTGCCCACTGAAAGATTGGTTGATGTCCGCCTGGAGCCTTGGCAGTGTCCGCAATGGAAGACACTGTCGATGCAGATTCGGGTGGCATCTGAAACAAAGGAAGACACGGTGCTGTGGCTGACATCCTTGTCTATGTCGGATATGAGGATGAGGAACAAGATGGGAGCTAGTACTGTGCCTTGTGGAACAGAGCTTTTCACCGTAGCTGCCTCGGACTTTACTCTGTTGACGACTACTCTCTGTTTTTCTGTTAGTGAGGAAATTATAGATCCATCGACCGACATTTCCTGTTATACCTTTCGCGCGCATTTTGTGCGCTAATACGCCATGGTCACACTTGTCGAAGGCTTTTGCAAAGTCTGTATGCTTTTGCAAAGTATAGTGTATGGTGATGATCAGAACATAGTGTATGGTGATGATCAGAATATTGTGTATGGTGATGGTCAGAATATAGTGTATGGTGATGGTCAGAATATAGTGTATACCTGGAGTTTACCTGGAGAGAGTTCCGGGGGTCAACACCCCCGCGGGGGCCCGTCTGTGACCATGCCTCCCGGTGGATCAAGCCTGATCAACCAGCTGTTGCTGCTGCTGCATGCCAAAAACCAACATACGAGCCACAGCCCGGCTGGTCAGGAACCGACTTTAGGTGCTTGTCCAGTGCCAGCTTGAAGACTGCCAGGGGTCTGTTGGTAATCCCCCTTATGTATGCCTGGGAGGCAGTTGAACAGTCTCGGGCCCCTGACACTTATTGTATGGTCCTCTTAACGTGCTAGTGACATCCCTGCTTTTCATTGGGGGGAAGTTCATCGTCTGCCAAGTCTTTTGCTTTCGTATGAGTGATTTTCGGTGTGCAAGTTCGGTACTAGTCCCTCCTAGGATTTTCCAGGTGATATAATCATGTATCTCTCCCGCCTGCGTTCCAGGGAATACAGGTTCAGGAACCTCAAGCGCTCCCAGTAAAACTGAGGTGTTTTATCTCCGTTCTATGTGCGCGCCGTGAAGGTTCCTCTGTACATTTTCTAGGTCAAGCAATTCACCAGCCTTAAAGGAGTGTATAGGTGATAGTCAGAATATAATGTATGGTGATGATCAGAATATAGTGTATGGTGATGATCAGAATATAGTGTATGGTGATGGTCAGAATATAATGTATGGTGATGATCAGAATATAGTGTATGGTGATGATCAGAATATAGTGTATGGTGATGATCAGAAATATAAGTGTAAGTGATTATAAGAATATAGTGTATGTGATGATCAGAATATGTTTAAGGTGAAGGGTCCAGAAACTTAGTGTAATGGTGATGATCACAATATAGTGTATATGGTGTGATCAGAATATAGTGTATGGTGAAAGTCAGAATCTAAAGTATGAGATGATCAGAATATAGTGTATGGTGATGATCAGAATATAGTGTTTGGTATGATCATAATATATGTTATTGTGATGACCAGAATGTATGTATGGTGATGATCAGAATATAGTGTATGGGTGATGGCCAGAAATAAATGTATGGTGAAGATCAGATATAGCGAATTGTGATGATCAGAATATAGTGTATGGTGATGGTCGAATATAGTGGTAGAGGTGATGATCCAATATATGTATGGTGATGATCAGAATAATAGTTATGGTGATATCATAATATAGTGTATGGTGATGATCAGAATTATAGTGTTTAACTGGAGTTTTACCTGGAGATAAGTTCCGGGGGAGTCAACGCCCCCCCGGCCCGGTCTGTGAACCAGGCCCTCCTGGTGGATCAGAGCCTGATCAACCAGGCTGTAGCAGCTGGCTGCACGCAAAAACCAATTACGAGCCACAGCCTGGCGGTCAGGAACGACTTTAGTGCTTGTTCAGTCCCACTTGAAGACTGCCCATGGGTCTGTTGGTACTCCCCCTTATGTCTGCTGGGAGCAGTTGAACGTCTCGGGGCCCACTGACACTTATTGTATGGTCTCTTAACGTGCTAGTGACATCCCTGCTTTTCATTGGGGGGATGTTGCATCGTCTGCCAAGTCTTTTGCTTTCGTAGTGAGTGATTTTCGTGTGCAAGTTCGGTACTAGTCCCTCTAGGATTTTCCAGGTGTATATAATCATGTATCTCTCCCGCCTGCGTTCCAGGGAATACAGGTTTAGGAACCTCAAGCGCTCCCAATAATTGAGGTGTTTTATCTCCGTTATGCGCGCCGTGAAGGTTCTCTGTACATTTTCTAGGTCAGCAATTTCACCTGCCTTTAAAGGAGTGTATGGTGATAGTCAGAATATAATGTATGGTGATGATCAGAATATAGTGTATGGTGATGATGAGAATATAGTGTATGGTGATGGTCAGAATATAGTGTATGGTGATGATCAGAATATAGTGTATGGTGATGATCAGAATATAGTGTATGGTGATGATCAGAATATAGTGTATGGTGATGATCAGAATATAGTGTATGGTGATGATCAGAATATGGTGTAAACTAATGTTAAGGTTTCCTTGCCAGAAATTTTTTTGTTTATGTCAGGCAACGTATGTTATATACCAAGTCAAGGGTATGTAAGCAAGTAAGTAAGTAAGTTTATTCTGATATACACAAATACAGTTATAAATTATCATACTTAGCAGCATATGTGTAGAGAACCTGGGATAACCCAAGAAAGTTTGAGTGATCGTCATGGAGGAGGATGTCTGCTGTGAACTGACGCTTGTTCTGGTCACAGAGCGAAAGAGAGATCGACAGAGGTCGTAGGAGCAGGATATAAGGATGGGAGATGGTGCTGAAGATTCTAGTACAGGGACATAATGGTGGAAACTACAGATGGATGTAAGGTTGAGGGTAGGTTAAGAAGGTAGAACTGAGACAAGGACAGACCAGAATGTTTTCCTTAGAAACAGATTATTCTCTTACCCCTCTCCAGGTAAACTCCAGGTGAGCATGAAACACGAATAAGTTGTGGTTGATATCTCCATTTATTATACAAAAGCTTCTCAAATTCCACTACCATTGCTAAAACAGTTAAAAATATTTCAATTCAATTCAATTCAAGTTTATTTTCTATAATGGTTACAATGTGGGGTTTACAGGTTTTGGGTATTGTGTGGTTTACATGTTATAAAATACTAATTAGAGAGGGGGCCACTAGGACACCTAGCATGGCTAGGCATTTCGAGCAGACTTAGATTAATTCTTAACATTAAGTCCTTACAGATTATAGTATTAAGGCTAAGTGACTACATCATAATTTTGAGTTTAGCAATGTGAATGCTTTTGTTTTGGCACAATACAAGGTGTCTATATTTGAGTAACATAGGCAAACTTATGACTAGTTAGGATTTATTATTTTAAGACTACGATTAGTATTTCTGGGTTTAATAGTCAGTGGAAGAGTGAGTGTAATGTTTGAACCACCAGGTAGTTTATCATGTAGTTAGTTGTCGGGGTGTATCAGGGAGATAAGATGTTTTCTAACTTAATTTTGAAAGTGATGAATGGGTCTGCAGTTCTATAAGTTTTCAGGAAGGTGTTCCAGATTTTAGTCCCTTTGAAATACATTGAATTTTTGTAAAGGTTTTAGTCAACTCGGGAATGTCCTAGAGATGTTTGTGTCTGGTGGTTTTGCCTGTGGACCTGTCAAAACTACAAAAGCGTTTTAGGTCTAGGTTAATATTGGAATTTAAGGTCCAGTAGAATATAGATTGCACAGTATAAGTGTGGATTGTTCTGAACTATAGTAAGTTTAGATCTATGAAAGAGCGGAGGGGGGGGTGTTGCGCCAGGTTGGGATTTAGTGATTATTCTTTACTGCGGCTTTTTGTTGGGTTATTATTGGCTTAGGTTGTGATGCTGCAGTTGAACCCCAGCCAGATAGCATAGGTGAGTATGGATATATAAGTGAATGGTATAGTGTGAGAAGGGCAGATTGCGGAACACAGTAATCGTATCGGGAGAGGATCCCCACACGTTTTGGATACTATTTTGTATGTGTTTGGATGTGGGTTCTGAATTAGGATGTTGCGAGGTATAGGCCAAGGAATTTTCCCTCATTATGTCTGGCAATTAAATTTCGATCTTAATGTTAATAGCGCAAACCCCTCTTGCTACCAAAACATAATATAGTAGGTTTTTGCAGTGTTAAGTGTAAGTTATAATTGGCTGTTCATCCAAGTCGATAATTTGAGCAGCTTCCTCATTTACCAATGGTGTTGAGGGTGGCAAGATTAGGGTGGAGAAGAACATAATTGGTCGTCAGCAAGATAATGGGGTTTCAGGTGTTTGGATAAATGTTTTTTGGAAGATCATTGATGTAAAATGAGGAAGAGCAGAGCCGAAGGACCACATCCCAGCGGAACTCCAGTATCAAGTGGCCCGTATTGATGAGGCTGTGTCTTTAATGGTGACATACTGATACCTATTATAAGGTAGGATTTGAAATATGCAAGCGCAATGGCCTCTTATACCCTAATGGACAAGTTTGTGGAGTAGGCTGCCGTGGTGTACTGTGTCAAAAGCTTTTCTTTCTTAGGGACAATAAAAATTCTAGCAGATATTCGACCTTATTTTCCAATGATGTGTAAAGCAGATCTAGCATTTTTTACAACTGCATCATTAGTGTTTTTATTTTTCCTGAATCCAAATTGGCATGGTTGAAGTAAGTTTTGTGACGTTTATAAATGAATATAGTCTCCTGTGCACGAATTTCTCGAAGATTTTTGATAGCAATGGTAAGTTCGATATTGGCCTATAGTTGCTTATGTCTGTAGGGTCACCACCTTTATGTATTGGTGTAACCCTTGCTGTCTTGAGTAGTGTCCGGAAAGTGCAAGTTTCTAGTGACATGTTAAAAAGTAATGTAATAAGCATGCGAAAGGACATGGGCCGCTCGCTTGTGCAATAATGGTGGGACATGAGACAGATTCCATGAGTTATTTTTAAGTGACTTTATGATCGCGTTGACTTTTGTGGGCTCAGTTGGTACAAGATAGAAGGAATATTGGGAAATTCCCATCTAGTAGTCCCCACACGGCATTGGTACATGGGATTTTACTGGCGAGATTAGATCCTATGTTTTGAGAAGGAAGTCGTTTATCTTGTTAGCTGTATCAGGTGGATGCAGTGGTGTTTTCATGAGGTTTAGTTTTAGAACAATATTCTTGTTTTTTTTTTAGTTTTTGTGTGTTGCCCCAGAATCTGGGAAAGTGTTTTTCCAGGTCCTTTATATCTCCTCCTCCTCTTGTGTCCGTGAATCATGCTGGAGTAGTACAGTTTTTTGGTTTCTTTATTAATTTGGTGAGAATGTTGAATATTGATTAAGAATATCTTGTGTATTAAGCCCTGCTATATTGCTTTTCATATTGGTGTTTTCTTATCAATGGATTTTCAGAATGCCTGCTGGTTAGCCAAGGGCAACCGAAGCCGTTCATCATGATCGTTTCGTTTTTAATAGGACAATTTTGATGTATAGTCTAAGTATTTTGTTAAGAAAAATGTCGTCCAATCGCAATGCCATTGGCATTGGGGGAATTTCTGTAGGCCAGTCAACAGTCTCTAGTCATGCTGTGAAATTCCTTATTTAGGCCTGGCCTGGAGTCCTAAATGAAATTTTTAACTTTGTTGTATTCAGTGGTGGCTACTAATGTTTAAGAGGAAGGTTGGGGTAGTGGACGTATTGCTGTCTGTGATTTTATCCCAGATTTAATGGGGGCTATATAATTGGTCCATATGTGTCCTATTATGGTTGTACATGTCTCAGTCAGCCGGTTGGTATTAGTTAATTGTTGGTAGAGAAGTGCATTGTTCCCCATATTGTTGATGAAATCAGTTACAGTCAGATCATCGGATAGCCAAGGTTGATATGAAGTCTCCAGCCTAAGAGAAGGGTGGTGCGATGTTCCTTTGTCCTGGTTTGTATTAGTGTCTTTAGATTCTCACTGAGTTGGGATGTTTGTGTGGGTATCCCGGTATTGGCACCGATTGGTTATAGGTGTCCTTGAGGTTTTTTTACAGTACAAATAAGCAAAAATGTATTCCCCATATTCATCATTAACTAAAGCAGGTGGACAGTGGACTCGATGAGCGGTCCTCAACGGGTTGTCATACCCCGAACAGAAGGCAATGGACAGGCCGTCGAAATCCCGGTAGTCACAGCTGCTCGAGGACTCGATGCTTTGTTGACGAGGTCGACTGGAAGGTACGGTACGAGTCTCGGCAACAACGTCAAGGAACTCTCTGTTTCCTCATGTGCAGCGTATCATGCCCAGGAGGCGAAGCATTGCAGACAGGGACGGATACAGCGACTTCCGACAGGGTTACTATGTCTTTCGCTGGTTTTGCGGACGCGCCTCTTCCCCGAACTAGTGAAGGGCTTCTACGAGCGTGCATTACGCGACGACTGCTTGCTCACTCAGCTGAAGCATACTTCGCGCTTTGTTACACTCATGGAGGTTCTGACTGGAAGTATTGTGGTACATACAGACTCCCTCGCGATGGCTGAGGCATTGGGGACGGATGACCGGTTACCTTGATACTGAGCATGGGGGACGGTTATGCGTTACTGGGATACTGAGCGTGGGGACAGTGAGGTTACTTTGTGGGGACTTAGTTTGTAAACACTCCGATCGGTAGTGCCCTCATTTGCTCAGTTGAAACAAGTCACTACACGCTTAGCGGGGTGAGGTTGGGGGTGGTGTCTGCTGGGGGCGACGTTTCGCCTGGACAGGAAGTCGATGACTGCCTGTTGTATGGAGATGACTGTTGTTACTGTGGTCAATATTTTTACTTAGGCCACGTGTTAGTGGGACTGGGGTTAGAAACTTTGTGGGCTGGCTGTCTGACAGCAGCGGCACAAGTTGATTCCGGTGCGACCGTGGGGTCACTGTGGACGGCGCCGGAAGGATGGGTAGGGGGTCATCGCAAAGCCGGCAAACCTAGCCCCCATGTCGGAAGCGGCTTGAGCGAGTCGATGGCATCATATGCAACCAGGACGTCGCGTGCTGTGGGCCGAGTCCTAGCGCATCAATGGCAACCCAGAGGTTAGGGGCGGCATCCCTCCGCCATGATGCCGACAGCCAGCATGGGATGATGTCTTTAGATCAATCGGCCGTCCACCATCCACCCACTTAGTGGAGGCTGATGGCATCAGTAAAGTCCGTTAGGGGCTTGCTCGAACGGCAAATGTAAGCAGGGGCTTTCGTGCGGTATTGGAAATTCGGCCAAGACGTGGTAACGATGATAGTTTAATGTAATGGCTTGGCTGACTACGCCGAAAATACGCCTGAGTCTTACAAACGCGCTTGTGTGCACAAAGGCACCTATATATCCTGGGTGGATCCATGCCTGCAACAGCAGCACGAATGTACTGTGATCCGTGGGGACTTCAAATAGAGCCTGAACAGTCGTCTCGATGAATGCAGCCATGGCTCTAAACTATTTGAACGACGTCAAAAATAAGGGTAGGGTCATGGACGATGAGCCGGCCCACTGGTGTCGAGGCTTGAGCCACAGTTGACCAAACTGTCGCGGGGGCTTCGTTGCCCTGCGCGTGTTCACGCTGGCTGAGGCACCATTTGCTAGCACCAGCAGAATCTGGGGACTAACGGCATGGCACTGCGTGTCTTAGCATGGACGTAATTGTTCAAATGCCGAGTAGGTCTCGAAGAGGGTAAACAGGGTCAGAGCAAGAAATGGTATGCACTGGTACAATTCAACACAGAGTCAGAGGGAATCAGCACCCACTTGTACTGGTAAATGCTTAGTGATGAAATAAATTGAGCAACAACAACAAAAAAAGAATAGTGGTCCACTCTGGAACACAAAATAAGAGATGGTATGCAGTGAATGAACTACAGGAAGTGCACAAAATGGATGCTAAGGATGGTCAATAATTTCACAGGAGTCTGGCCACAAAAATTTATGAAAAGGAGTTGGAACTGTAACACACTGGTAGCAAAAATTGCACAAAATTAAAATAAATCAGGTACTACACAAACTAAACTGTGCAGCAAGGAGAGTTAAAAAATATTGCGGGAGGTGTGCTGGCAGTTGCAATTTAGAGTGCAAAAAAAAATAATTTCACGTGCTAAAGGGAGTTGGCACAGAAAGCATCAGGTATGGAATGTGCAAAAATCACAGAAAAAAAAATACATTGTATCCGAATTTGTATATTGCACACAAAATAAAATTATTAAAAGATGCAAATTATTAACTCAAGAATAAGGCAAAGGTTAGCTGGTGTTAGCCGGTGTACATGGTGGTTGTTAGCAGGGTGTACTGGTGTTAGCAGGGGGTAACTTGGCAAACAAAAATTTCCAAATCTCCAAGGTAACATAAATTAACTTCACAAGGACTTTTGTTAATAATGGTACATAAGCAGGTTCCCCACCCTACATCAATTGGATTGGGTACACACAAGCAACATTTGCCATGCCACTTATCCACAACCCCACCCCACTCCACACATATCTTCCAACCATTTTCCCCTTCTACCCTTATACATTTCTTACCTCATTAAACCACCACCAACACCCTCCACTAAATTTTTATCATGCAGGTAGAATTAAACTAAATTAAGCTTGGAAGATTCCCTTATTAAATAAAAACAAAACTAAACAAAAACCAAACAGTGCAGGTTTCAACAATCTTTGGCTACACTTGCGGTGCAATGACCACAATAACAGCACAGTGAATTACTAAACCTTTTACATTAGATACATTTAAAATTGCATCCAATTGTTTACACCTGAACCCCAAAAACAACCCCAATAATCAGATTAGCAAAAGATTGCCAGTATAAAAATACTGAATTTAAAAACTTAAGGAGTGCAAAAAAAAAACTGTCCACCACCTTTAACGAATGCTGTAGGTTAAGTTGGTCAAAATGTGCACTTAAGGGACACTGAACACAATTTACTGGAATGTACTGGCATTCCAGTAACCTTTAACTGCTCTATGGTGCCATGACCGTTAAACTAATGTCACAAAATATTAGGGCAAAAACATAAAGACCTGTCTTACCCTTAAACTTGAGTGACAGGAGGTGGGACGGAGGTATGGGTGCTTGCAGGTTCCCTTCACCTCTTCAGTGCCCATGGTCTAGGTACACCTCACCACGCTCGTAGCATTAGTATACTGCTTATGGGGGAGGCCTGCAATGCTCGTCAGGAACCCATCACTTCTATCATAATGGACTTGGGAAGAACAGAAGAACCGGGGTAACTCTGTGGAGGTATAAATATTAGTAAAAAGACCGTGGATACTCTGGCTGTGAAACCACAGCTGTGCGTGGGTTGTTTTTACATGGCAAACGTGTTGGGCGCGCTGACTGATGCGGATTCAGCACACGGAGACAAAACATTTACTGCACTACTCGAACGTGCTATAACAGCTTAAGTGAGACTTTGAACTGGGACGAGTAGTTTTACTGTTAACAAATCCTGGGGAAAAAGAATGGTGATGAACTGGAATGTAACAGGCAAGGGCTAAGATAAAAAAAATTAAACTGGGCAACACAAAAAAAAAACTGCACTGGCGGAGATACGTAGACGCTGAGTAGTTGTAGACACTTTGATGACTGTAGACGCTGATCTGAGCTGGCTTAGGGGCTAAGCCAACTGGGTTCACACGTGGTTAGCAAGGTAGGAACTTCTTGGAGGAAACTGGGAAGAACAACAACACTCATGGACGGCGAGTTGGACGTCGTTGCGTAGCAGAGAAAGGCTTTAGTGGAGGCTGGATGTGTTTACCGCTGATTAGGGGTATAACCAAAACCCTCGAGTGCTCGTGGTCACGCGTGGAAGCCACACGAAGCCAAACACATAAACGACCGCTCACCTCTACTTCTTGTAGCTGAGAAGGGGCGTAGGAAAAAACCCGTGTGTAGGAGGCAGGAGATGGTGCTTGGAGAGTGTTGAAGGGCTGTAGAGAGGCGTGATGAGGTGATTCAACGTGTCTGCTAAGGCTGGAGATGACGCCGTGAGCCTATGTCCAGATTTTGTGGAAAAATCTAGGACGAGATCTATCTCAGGTCCCGTCAAGCCACTGGGAGTAAAGATAACTCTTTAGGCCAGCAGGGGCGTGGATGACGACGGATGATGTTGACTGGCGTGACCGATGGTGTAGACCCCTCACCCTGAAGAGGCTACAATGCCGTTGACTCCGCTGTCACCACTGTTATTGCTGTTCTTACTGTATGAACAGCGTTTAGTGCCGATGAAGGTGCGTAGGTAGCAATGATACGGCGTGGACTAGTTTGGCTTTAATTGGGTAGGAGTGAGTACACAACGGGCAGTGTGAGGGAGTGACCGCAAGCCAGTCCGTGGAGGGGGAGCACTTGTGTCTGTCAAGTCGGTCGGCCTAGGAGTGAGGGAGGGTGAGCTCAGCCTTCCACTGAAATGGGTGAGCCTACAGAGGGCAGCACCTAAAATGCCGCGAAATATGAACTAGTCAGAGCAGACGGCTAGGCTGTGTGTTCTGACAGTACAGGCTGTCTACAGGTAGGCCTAGATAATATCTCTCTCTGGGTCCTGAGAGAGGGAGCAGACACATTGTGTGTGCCAGTAACAACAATCTTCAATAAATCTATCTACACATGGCAGCTGCCAGAGGTATGAAAGACAGCAAATGTAGTTCCTATTTTTAAGAAAGGAGGCAGACAGACGGCACTAAGTTACAGACCAGTCTCAATGACATGTATGTAAAGTTATGGAGACGATTATCAGGAAAAGAGTGGTGGAGCACCTAACATCACATGACAACCAGCATGGCTTCAGGGAAGGGAAATCTTGCATCATGAACCTATTGGAATTCTATGACAAGGTAACAAAACTAAGTCAAGAGAGATTGAGAGACAGCAGTGGGTAGACTACATCTTCTTGGACTGTAAGAAGGCTTTCGACACAGTGCCATTGGTTGAAAAACTAGTGGAGCAAGCAGGAATAGGAGAGTGTGGCATGCAAAGAGTACATAACCTTTATTTGGTGCATGTACACACCCTCACTGAAAGGCTATCTCCCCAACCAGCGAACCAGTTCTAGAGTAGAATGATGGGGCCCCATCGTTCGATCAGTACTCAGGTTCAGCAAATGAAAAGATGGGTCTGGCAATTGTGGAGGTGTTATGGACACCACCCACCGGTCCACCCTTGTCATTTCCAGTCTAGAGCTGGTTGAACACGGTTGTCCATTCTGTCTCCAGGCTGTGTCTTGGCCTTTGACTAACAGTGTTGTACACATACATTTCCAACTGTAAATAGTGTACATACGTGTAAATAATCACTATTGCTCTTAGTGAGGGGAAATATATTTCAAAGTCATTCAGCTGTGTTTGTTCTGCTCCTTGCTTCCCTTTACACTCAAGATAACACACCTTATTGTCCCTGGGTTGTAATACCTGGAGTTTACCTGGAGAGAGTTCCGGGGGTCAACGCCCCCGCGGCCAGGTCTGTGACCAGGCCTCCTGGTGGATCAGAGCCTGATCAACCAGGCTGTTACTGCTGGCTGCACGCAAACCAACGTACGAGCCACAGCCCGGCTGGTCAGGTACCGACTTCAGGTGCTTGTCCAGTGCCAGCTTGAAGACTGCCAGGGGTCTGTTGGTAATCCCCCTTATGTATGCTGGGAGCCAGTTGAACAGTCTCGGGCCCCTGACACTTTATTGTAGGGTCTCTTAACGTGTAGTGACACCGCTGCTTTCATGTGGTGGGATGTTGCCTCGTCTGCCAAGTCTTTTGCTTTCGTAGTGAGTGATTTTCGTGTGCAAGTTCGGCACTAGTCCCTCTAGGATTTTCAGCATATATAATGTCATGTCTCTCTCCCGCTGCGTTCCCCTGGGAAATACAGGTTCAGGAACCTCAAGCGTTCCAGTATTGAGGTATTTTATCTCCGTTATGCGCGCCGCGAGGTTTTCTTTACATTATCTAGGTCAGCAATTTCACCTGCCTTGAAAGGTGCTGTTAGTGTGCAGCATATTCCAGCCTACATCGAACAAGTGGACCTGATGTGTGTCATCATGGGCTTGGCATCCAGTTTTTGAAGACGTTTTCATTATCCATCCTGTCATTTTTCTAGCAGATGCGATTGATACAATGGTATGGTCCTTGAAGGTGAGATTTTTCGGACATGATCACTCCCAGGTCCTTGACGTTGGTGTTTCGCTCTATTGTGTTTTTTTCCCAATTCGACTTGTTTTGTACTCTGATGAAGATTTAATTTCCTAGTGTTTACCACTATCTGAGTATGAAATTTCTCATCGGTTGAACTTATATGTTTTCTGCAGCCCATGGAGATTTGGTTGATGTCGCTGGAGCTTGCAGCGTCTGCAATGGAAGACACTGTCATGCAGATTCGGTGTCATCTGCAAGGAAGACACGGTGCTGTGGCTGTCATTCCTTGTCTATGCAGATACGAGGATGAAACAAGATGGGGAGGCGAGTACAGTCTCCTTGTGGAAAAGTGCTATTCCCCGTAGCCTGTAGACCTTTCATCTGTTGACTACTACTCTCTGTGTTCTGTTAGTGAAGGAAATTATAGATCCATCGCCAACTTTTCTGTTATTCCTTTAGCACGCATTTTGTGCGTATTACGCAATGGTTCACACTTGTCGAAGGCTTTTGCAAAAGTCTGTATATTTACATCGCATTCTTTTTGTCTTCTAGTGCATCTAGGACCTTGTCGTAGTTGATACAATAGTTGAACAGACAGGAGCGACTGTTCTAAACCCCATGTTGCCCTGGGTTGTGTATTGATGGGTTTCTAGATGGGTGGTGATAGAGGAAAGGTATAGAGCGGAAAGTCTGGTATGGATTAGAGAATACTGACAGGAAGGAAACCAGTGAGTGTCGGTCCGAGACGACGGTGTTAGAGTGGGTGCGTGAAATTATTATGTCCGAGTGGATTTCCCAGAGGATCAGTGTCCTAGGTCGGTTTGCTGTTCTTTGTATATGTGAATATGAGGAGGGATAGAGTCAGAGGGAGTTCAATTTGCAGACGAGGTAACACTAATGGGGGGCATGCAAGCGGAAGAGGATAATGTAAGCCTACAAGGGAATTGGGAAGGTACAAGCTGTCCGACAATGGCTCTTGGAGTTTAAACCCCAGCAAGTACAAAGCTATGTAGATTGGAGAAGGGACAAAGGAGACCGCAGACGAAGTACAGCTTAGAGGTCAATGGTTGCAAAACTTCACAGAAGGAAAAGGAATTTAGGGGTCAGATCATTCGGGTCAGCATCATCTTGGGTAAAGCATTCATCTTGGGGTAAGTATCAATCTTGGGGTAAGCATCATCTCTGCGGTAAGCATCATTTGGGGTGAGCCATAATTTGGGGTTATGCTTCTCTTGGGGTAAGCATCATCTTGGGGTAAGCATCTCTTGGGTAAGGTCATCTTGGGGTAAGCATCCCTCTTTGGGGTAGCATCATCTTGGTGTAAAGCATCATTCGGGGTCAGTCATCCTTGGGGTGAGCATCATCTGAGGTTAAGCATCATCTTGGGGTAAGTATCATCTGGGGTTAAGCATCATCTTGGGGTAAGCATTATTGGGGTAAGTTCATCTTGTGGATAAGCATCATCTCGGGGTTAGGTATGCATCATTTGGGGTGGAGCGTCATCTCGTGGTGAGCACAATTCTGATGTGCACATCAAATGAAAAAACCTGCGAGGATAAATGGGCGCCTGGCAAATCTAAGAAAAGGTTTCGACAACTAAGGAGCGTCATTGACTGCCTCTAACGTGTACGTCGGACCATATGGAGTATGCAGCACAGTATGGAACCACACCGGGCCAAAACATTCAAGAAATTATAGAAAGTGCAAAGGTTTGCAACAAGGACTAGTCCGAACTGAAGGGTTTGACATACTTGACAGAGGTCAAGAGAAACTCAACCTGACAACACTAAAGAAGGAGGATAGGGAGGAACATGATAACAACATAGAAAAATCCGAGAGGAATTGGACAAGGAGGCTAGGGGGGACAGATTGTTTCAGAGATGGGACACTGCAACAGGGGTCACAACTGAAAGTTGACTCACTGATATGAGCCACAGGGATGTAGTAAGTATTCCTTCAAGTATCGGAGTTGTCGGATGTGGAATAGTCTCGAATGTGATGTGTTGGAGGAAAGGAGGATAAAGCTCACGGAGAAGGACACAGAGTTGGGACCATGTAACGACCAGTGAAGAGGCGGTGCCAGGAAGCTATGGTGAGTTACAACTAGGGTGAGTGAGGGAAGCAGCAAAAACTAGGTGAGTGAGGGAAGCAGCTACACTAGACGTTGTGAGTGAGGAAAGCGCAACATATAGGGTGAGTGAGGAAAGCAGAAAACTAGGTGGAGTGAGGGAAGCAGCTAACAACTAGGTGAGTGGGGAAGCTCGCAACAACTAGGTGAGTGAGGGAAGCAGCAACACTAGTGTAAGTGAGGAACAGCAGCAAAACAACAGAGTGAGTGAGGAAAAGCAGCAACAACTAGGTGAGTGAGGGAAGGCAGCGACAACTAGGTGAGTGAGGGAAGCCGCGACAATAGCGGTGAGTGAGGAAAGCAGCAAACAACTAGGTGAGTGAGGGAAGCAGCAACAATAGGTGAGTAAGGGAAGCAGCAACAACTAGGTGAGTGAGGGAAAGCAGCAACAACTAGGTGAGTGAGGGAAGCTGCAACAACTAGGTGAGTGGAGGGAAGCTGCAACAACTAGGTGAGTGGGAGGGAAGCAGCAAACAACTAGGGAGAGAGGAAAGCCAGCAACAACTAGGTCGAGTGAGGGGAAGCAGCAACAATAGGTGAGTGAGGAAGCAACAACAACTAGGTGAGTGAGGGAAGCAGCAACAAACTAGGTGTGTGGGAAAGCAGCAACACTAGAGTGGAGTGAGGGAAGCAGCAAAACTAGGTGAGTGAGGGAAGTGCAACAACAACTTAGGTGAGTGAGGGCAAGCAGCAACAACTAGGTGAGTGAGGAGCAAAGCAACAAACTAGGTGTGTGAGGGAAGCAGCGACAATAGGTGAGTGAGGCAAGCAGCAACACTAGGGTGGGAGGAAGCAGCGAACTAGTGTGATGTGAGGCAAGCAGCAACAAACTAGGTGAGTGAGGGAAGCAGCGACAACTAGGTGAGTGAGGAAGCGCAACAAACTAGGATGAGTGAGGGAAGCAGCAACAATAGGTGAGTGAGGGAAGCAGCGCACAACTAGGTGAGTGAGGGAAGCTGCAACACACTAGGTGAGTAGGGAAGCAGCAAACTCAACTAGGGTGAGTGAGGGAAGAGCAAAACTAGGTGAGTGAGGGAAGCAGCACAACTTGGTGAGTGACGGTGAAGCAGCAACAAACTAGGTGAGTGAGGAAGCAGCAACAAACTAGGTGAGTGAGGGAAGCAGCAACAAACTATGGTGAGTGAGGCAAGCAGTAACAACTAGGTGAAGTGAGGGAAGCCGCAACAATAGGTGAGTGAGGGAAGCAGCAAAAATAGGTGAGTGAGGGGAAGCAGGCAAACAACTAGGTGAGTGAGGGAAGCAGCAACAACTAGGTGTGTGAGGGAGCAGCAACAACTAGGTGAGTGAGGCAAGCAGCAACCACTAGGTGAGTGAGGGAAAGCAGCAACAACTATGTGAGTGAGGAAAGCAGCAACAAATAGGTGAAGTGAGGGACGCAGCAACAACTAGGGTGAGTGGGGACAGCAGCAAACAAATAGGTGCCGTGAGGAAAGCAGAACAAACTAGGTGAGTGAGGGAGCAGCAACAAACTTGGTGAGTGAGGGAAGCAGCAACAACTAGGTGAGTGCAGGGAAGCAGAACAACTAGGTGAGTGAGGAAAGCAACAAACCAAACTAGTGTGAGTGAGGGAAGCTGCAACAATGGGTGAGTGAGGGAAGCAGCAACAACTAGGTGGTGAGGGAAGCGTCAACATTTAGGTGGTGAGGCAAGCAGCCAAACTAGGTGAGTGAGGGAAGCAGCACAAACGAGGTGAGTGAGGAAAAAGCAGCTACAATAGGTGGTGAGGGGAAGCAAGCAACAACTAGGTGAGTGAGGAAGCAGCAACAACTGGTGAGTGAGGGAAGCGCAAAACTAGGTGAGTGATGCACGCAGCAACAAACTAGGTGCGTGAGGGAAGCAGCAACAACTAGGTGAGATGAGGGAGAGCAGCAACAATAGGTGATGTGAGGAAAGCAGCAACAACTAGGTGAGTGAGGAAGGCAGCACAAACTAGGTGAGTGAGGGATGCAGCAACTATGGACACAGCGTCACCTTACAGTCGTCATTTTCTTAAGTGTTATAAAATCTTCAATTGTTCTTGGTGGTACATGTTAACTGCAGCTGACTCAGCGTTTGATGGAGAGGTACAGCTGACAGTGTGTGATGGAGGGTTTCCTAACTGACAATGTGTGGACGGGGAGAGGTTTTTTTTACCAAAGGGGGGGGGGGGTTTGGGGGACAGTGTGTGATGGGAGGTTGTCCAAGGACTGTGTTGACGGGGAGGTACAGATGATAGTGCGAGATTGTATGGGTGTTCCAGCTGACAGTGGTGTGATGAAGAAGAGTAAGCTGGACAGAATGTGTGAGGGAGGGTGTCCAACTGACAGTGTGGACGGAGAGAGTACAGCTGACAGTATGAGATGTAGGGTGGTTCAGGCCAGAACAGTGTGTGATGGAGGAGTCCAGCAGACAGATGGTAATGGAGAGAGCACTGCTGACTGTGTGGAGAGAGTACAGCTGACTGTGTGTGATGTGTGATGGAGAGAGTACAGCTGACGTGTGTGATGGAGAGAGTACAGTGACAGTGTGTGATGGAGAGAGTACAGCTGAGGCGTGTGATGGAGAGAGTAGAAGCTGACAGTGTGTGATGGAGAGAGTACAGCCTGGACATAGTGTGATGGCGGAGTACAGCGGACAGTATGTGATGGTTAGCGTACAGCTGACAGTGTGTGGTTGAGAGAGTACAGCTGCAGTGTAGTGATTGAGAAGAGTACAGCTGAGACATTGTGTGATGGAGAGAGTACAGCTGACTGTGTGGGCGGAGTACAGTGACAGTGTGTGATGGAGAGATTACAGCTGACAGTGTGTGATAATGGAGAGAGCAACGCTGGACTGTGTGGAGAGATGTAACAGCTGACAGTGTGTGATGGAGAGAGTACAGCTGACAGTGTGTGATGGAGAGAGTACAGCTGACAGTGTGTATGTGAGAGAGTACAGCTGAGAGCGTGTGATGGAAAGGAGTACAGCTGACAGCGTGGTGATGGAGAGGTACAGTGACATAGTGTGATGGAGAGAGTACAGATGACAAAGCGTTCATGATGGAGAGAGTACAGCTGACGATGTGTGATGGAGAGAGATGTGCAGCTTACAGTGTGTGATGGAGATGGGTGCAGATGACAGCGTGGGATGGCGAGTGTACAGCTGACAGTGTGTGCTGGAGAGAGTACAGCAGACTGTGTGTGATGGAGAGAGTACAGCTGACAGTGTGTGATGGAGGAGAGTACAGTGACAGTGTGTGGATGGAGGAGTTCAGCTGCAGTGTGTGATGGGAGAGAAGTTACAGCTGACAATGTGTGATGGAGAGAGTAACAGCTGACAGTGTGTGATGAAGAAAGTCAGCTGACAGTGTGTGATGGAGAGAGTACAGCTAGACAGTGTGTGATGGAGAGAGTTCAGCTGACAGTGTGTGATTGAGAGAGACAGCTGACAGTGTGTGATGGAGAGAGTACAGTGACAGTGTGTGATGGAGAGAGTACAGCTGAGAAGTGTGTGATGGAGAGAGTACAGCTGACTGTGTGGAGAGAATCATCTGACATTGTGTGATGGAGGAGCGTTCGCTGACTGTGTGTGATGGAGAGAGTACAGCTGGCAGATGTGGGATGGAGAGAGTACAGTGACAGTGTGTGAGGAGAGAGTACAATTGACAGCGTGTGATGGAGAGAGTACAGCTGACAGGTGTGATGGAGAGAGTACAGCTGACAGTGTGTGATGGATGAGAGTACAGCTTACAGTGTGTGATAGAGAGAGTACAGTGGCAGTGTGTGATGGAGAGGGTACAGCTGACAGTGGTGATAGAGAGAGTACAGCTGACAGCGTGTGATGCGAGAGAGTACAGTACAGTGTGTGGTGGGAGAGAGTCAGCTGACTGTGTAGATGAGAATACAGATGACAGTGTGTAATGGAGAGAGTACAGCTGTGAGATTTGTGATGGATGAGAGTACAGCTGACGTGTGTGCTCGAGAAGGGTACAGCTGAAGTGTGTGATGGAGAGAGTAAAGCTGACAGTGTGGATGGAGAGAGTACAGCTGACAGTGTGTGAAGGAGAGAGTAAGCTGAAGTTGTGTGATGGAGAGAGTACAGCTGGAGCGTGTGTGATGGTAGGAGAGTAAGCTGACAGTGTGTGATGGAGAGAGTACAGCTGACAGTGTGGGATGGAGAGAGTACAGCTGACAGTGGTGATGGAGAGAGTATGCTGAAGAGCGTGTGACTGTGATGGAGAGAGTACAGCTGACAGTGTGTGATGGAGAGAGTACAGCTGACAGAGTGTGATGGAGAGAGTACAAGCTGACAGTGAGTGATGGTGAGGAGATACAGCTGACAGTGTGTATGGAGGGAGAGTACAGCTGCAGTGTTGTGATGGAGAGAGTACAGCTGACAGTGTGGTGATGGAGAAAGTACACAATATCGCAATATAGCAATGCTAAATATACAATAATGTGAGTGCTGGTTATTTAGAGTATTGTTGTACTCGCAGTAATTTGTTTACAGGCAGATAATTCTTTTTATGTGAAAGGTGGCTCTGTTATCTAGCTTTCCCGTTTCTACCATGCAAATCTTCAACACACTCATGAAACACCCAAACCCACACACCACACACACACACACACACCACACCACACACACACACAACACAACCTACAATACCACCACACACACACACACACACACACACACACACACACACACACACACACACCCACTCACACACACACACACAACAACACACAACCACAAACATAACACGTCAAACTCTGGGCCGCAGGAGCTACGACTCTACACCTGCAACCTAAATGGTGGTACACCACACCAAACACACACACACACAACCACACACACACACACACACACACACACAATACCACAACACATAAAACACACACACACACACACAACACACCACACCTACAACACACACCACACACACACACACACACACACACAACACAAAACATACACGGGGCCAGGAGTCAGGGCTCTCCTGCAAAACCTCACTAGGTGAAAGACACACACACCAAACACACGCAATACACTTACACACACACACAGCACACACACACGAACATTACACACACACACACCACACACACACACACCCTCCACCATTGACACAAACACTTGACACAAACACGTACCCCTCCCTAACCACCTTCTCCCCCTTCCCTAACCACCTCACCTTAGGCACCTACCCTCCCCAAACCACCTAACCCTCCCCAACCGTCTAACCCCAAATACCTCCTCCCTCCAATAACCATTTCCTCCCCTCCCCCATAATCATCCATTCTATCCCCCCCCCCCAAACAATACGAACCCCTCCCCCAACTATCTTCTACCCCTCCAATAACCATCCTCCCCTCCCCCACAACCCTCCATCACCTCTCCTAACCATCTATTCCCCTCCCTTCAACCAGGATGAGGACAAGGGGCTCCAAGGAGAATCTGGGAGGGAGGATTGGGAGGTAGAGCTCAAAAAACGGAGGAAGTTTGGGGAAGGATACTAGATAAAATGAGCTGGAAAGGGAAGAGGGAAGAGAGGTTAGCACACAGAAATGCAGGAAGGAGCAAGCAACAGGCCACAGCAGCTGACAATCAAGATAGAGAGATTAGAAGAGAGTGAGACATCGAAACAGGCACAGAGACAAAGATATTACAGATCGTGGATCGGCAATGGTACATCAAAACAGACAACAGGTTGAAAGGAAGCATGGAAAATAAATGTTGCAGAGGTCCTTGTCAAACCCATATGGGGGCAAAACAAAGACAGGGAGCACATTGGACAGGAATGAGAGCTTGGAAGTATTGAAGGAATAGGACATGTGCAAGGACCTTACCAGATAACTGTGGGGCGTCAGAGAGAGAGCTGTGCGGGAAGGAAGGATAAACCAAAAGCATAGGGGCCACAACTAGGGAAGGAACTGAAAGAAGGAAACACTCCATGGGAAGGAAATAAAACACATCAGCGGATGCAATGGAGTCAACAGTGGGAGGTGGAAAGGGAGAGATCTCGTGTTTGTCTATGGCTAGACGAATGCTAAATTGGAAAATTATGATAAAAGAAAGCAGGAGAAAAAAGCGATTGAAGTTATCATGAAGGTGGATAGGGAGGGGGACATGACCCACGGTGGCCAATTTACCGGCGAATTGGGTGGTTCACAAAGAAAAGAGATCGGCCTCTCAAAGTAATTTTCAAGACAGAATCAACCTCGAAACCATGATCTGCAGAGAAAGCATGCTGAGGGAGGCAAGCATGGAGTTCCGGAGTGTGTACCTCGATCGAGACAGAACACAGGACGAAAGGAAGACAATGAATGAGAGAGTTCAAAAAACAAAAGAGAAATGGGAGGGATGAAAAAGGAGAGCAGAATAACCCAGGATCAAATGGAAGACAAGGCCCCCAGAAAACCTGCAGAAAGGACTCGCCCACGACACCCCAAGGCAATGAACAATCCAAAACCAACCATCAACACAGATCCCTCTGTTTCACCCCGCACACAGTTACAGTATTAGAACAGAAGTTGAAGGTTTGGTACACAAATGCAGATGGATTAAACGAAATAAACATGAGGAATGGCAAGAAAGAAATCAATGAGAAGTCCCAGACATCATAGCAGTGTACAGAACCACAACCTCACCGCGACACTAAACAGATGCAATCTTCCCACCAGAATACAGATGATGAGGAAAGATAGAAGAGGAGGGGGGGTAGTTGGTGTTGCTCTGCTGTAAAAAAGATGGAACATTCGCGAAATGGAAGGAATAGATGCGCCGGGACGAAAGAGACTACATAGCAGTACATTAGTCTGGGGAAACAAAGTGGTTCCTTGCAGTGAAGTATAATCCAACAGAACTGCATGAGGTGGGGGTTACAAGAGAGGAATATGACTGAGCTGAACAGAGCACTGGAGGAACCCTATCATAGTAGGCAAGAAGAGCTCACTCATGCAGATCAATTTTCAGTATCTTGTTTCTAACCCACTTTAGATTATACTTTTCAAACTTTATCCAATTATTGCTGACCCCTAACCCATTGAGAGCCCGTCAGTTGGACGTTTGATCTTTCACACCCCACATCACCAACATGTTAATGACACTCCCCTCGTGTAGATGCTATATTACACTTCACTATATTTCCTATTGATCACCCATGTTCATCTCCTCACAATCTTCCACCCATCTCGCGCCTCGCTCGCCCCACTCTGCGACATATGAGTACTTCCCACTTGGTTCTGCCTCTGTAGCCTAATAGTAGAGCCAGCAAGTGGAAGGGTAACTTGGAGTTGAATGGGAAAAGCTGACTATAAGTTGAGTGTGTGCTGACTCAGTGTGCGCGATTGTGAGTGAGGAGAGGAGAACTTCTGCGGATGGGAGGTCCGTGGGACAGAGAACTTGCAGGGAAAGCAGTAAATGAAATGATGTAATATGTAACAACAAAATGCAGGAGGGCAGTGGAAAGGTTTAATTCCCAGGGTCAACAGTACACAACAGGAGACCAGAAACGAGGCCTGGTTTTACCCGACGGTGTAAGGAGGCAAAAAACAAATGCAATAGAGAATGGAAACAGTACAGAAGGCAGAGAACACACGAAAATAGGAGATCAGTGCAGAGGGCCAGAATGAGTACGCACAGGTAAGGAGGATGGCCCAGGACGTATGAACATGACATAGCATCGAGAATCAAGACTGTCCCGAAACATGGTTGTATAGCCACATAGGAGGAAAGACACAGTTCAAAGACCAGGTGATCAGATTAAGGACAGTGGGTGGGGAACTCACAAGAAAATGATCAGGAGGTATGTGAGGAGCTAAAAAGGGTTTTAAGGGTTTTTACATTAGAAAAGGGAAAGGGCTGGGGGGGAAAAAGAATAAGGGAACATCAAGAGGGAATATACAAAAAGTGTTGGATGCATACGAACAATGAGGAGGAGGTGAAAAAGCTTTAAGTGCCTTGACCCTCAAAGGGGGTGGGGCCCGGGCATTCTCCTGGGTCCTTAGAGAAGGAGCGAGATGCTGTGGGCCCAACCCAACTTCAACCATCGTTGAAAAATGGGAATACCTGGAAATGAAGAAGCTAATGTAGCCCATATTTAAGAAAGGGAAAAGAACGAGGTACAAACTACGACCGTGTTCTGACATGTATTGGGCCAAAATCTGGGGAAGATTATAGGAGGGGAGTGGTGAAATTCGAAAGGAACAATATAATGAAAACCAGATGGGTTTATGGGGAAAGGGAAATTTGTTCACAAAACCCCTGGGTTTTAGGGCAAGGTAACAGGTAAGCAGAGGGAGGGGTGGGTGATTGCGTTTTCCCAGACGAGGAAGGCCTTTGACACAGTTCCCACAAAAGTTAGTGCAGAAGTGGAGGGTAGGGACGTAAAAGGGGGGGCTGCAATGGTAAGGATACCTGACGGGAGGCGCAAGAGTCATGGAGTGAAGGTTTCCCGTGGGCCCTTTAGAGCATTGTCCCCAGAATCGTTTAGGCAGTGCTTTTTTGTTATTGTGAACGACATGATGGAAGGAATAACTTGAAGTGTCCCTGTTCAAGATGATGTGAAGTTGATGAGAAGAAATTTAAACGGACGAGGAGGGAGGATGCAAGAGACCCGGGAAAGGTGGAATGTGGTCAGAATGGTTTGAAATTTAATCCCGCCCAAAGCAAAGTCATGAAAATTGGGAGGGGCAAAAAAGACCCCAGAAGAGTATGGCAGGGGACAAAAATACAGACTCATCAGGGAGAAAGACTTGGGGGGCCCTCACCGAGACATCACCGGAGGCACCTAACAAATAACTGGCAGCATAGGGGCCCGGAAACTGAGAATAGCGTTCCTCTTTAAAGGAATCGTTCAAGACATGTACACTGTGATGTTAGGCCCCTAGGAGTTGCAG
>NC_069403.1:895383-1034307 GCF_026875155.1 Cherax quadricarinatus
AACCAATATGAGGGGTTCCCCCCCTTACTTTAATTATTTCTATTGCTGACCCATACCTGTAATCAGGGCCCCCACTCCTGCGTTGCCTCATCGTTGCCCCCAGCACTGAGACAGATAAGGTTGCTCCCCCTTCCTCTCGAGTCATCCAAAGGTCAATATCCTCCTCCCCCCCAGGGAAAAAAACTCTCTGTCTCCTATCCTGCCCTTTAAACAGAACGCCCTATCCATATACCCAACTTGGGTATCCCCCAAAAAACAACAATATTCGTACCTTCCTTAAGTCTTTCTCGTGTTCCCAGTGTCGATCACATTTGTCGGGGGCATGAGGGTGTATTTGGATGTTTCCCCAAACATTTTCCCCGGAGTTTTTCTTCTTATCGTTTCTACCTTTCCCTTCGTCTTCTTTTCGCAATTCTTTCCCTGCTGTCCACACTGACCAGTTTCCCTTCTTGACGAGGATCAAAACAAGGCTACTCCCATCTTTTTTTTCCCGGTCATCGCCCAATTTCCCCTATTCGCCAAATTATTTCTTCCTTTAAATGTTGGTAAAGTTGCCGTGGAGGGCATCTTGCTTAATTTTAGGGCCGCAAACGGTCTTCACGGCCAAAACACTAACACTGCGCAAAAAGCCAAACCCAAAAGGAGCTACTGCGCGACTCGCATGGCCCAAGCCGTAGAGTGATGTTACAGTGTTTTGGTAAAGTTGTAGTTGTGTGTTACAGTGTTGTGGTGTGTTGTAGTAGTGATGGTACAAGTTGTGGTGTAGTTGTAGTAGTGATGTTCGTGTTGTGGAGTGTTGTAATAGTGATGGTACAGTGTTGTGGTAGTACGTTGCAGTGATGGGACGTGTTTTGGTAGAGTTGTAGTATGATTTCCCCGGTTTGGTGGTTGTAATAGTGATGGTACAGTGTTTTGGTAGTAGTTTTTAATAGTGGTTATTTTTGTGAAGTAGTTGTTGTAGTGATGGTACAGTTTTTGGTGTAGTTGTAGCAGTGTGTTCAGAGTTGTGGGAGAGTTGTAGTAGTGATGTTCAGTGTTTAGAGTATTTTTTTGTATTGATAGTACAGTGTTTTGTATGTTGGGGGTAGTGATGGTCAGTGTTGTTTAGTTTGCAGTAGTGTGTACACTGTTGTGGGAGTAGTTTCAGTAAACGTGGACCTGTTGTGGTAGTATTGAGTTTGATGTTACGAGTTGTGGTGCAGTTTAGTAGCGATGTTCGTGTTGTGCGTAGTTTTCGGTGATGGTACAGTGTTGGGGAGTGTTGTATAGTGTGTTACAGTGTTGTGGTATTAGATTTAGTGATGTTTCGTGTTGTGTAGTAGTTATAGTAGGATTGTAAATGTTGGGTAGTAGTTTAGTATGATTGTCGTGTTGTGGAAGGTTGTAATAGTGATGGTTCATTGTTGTGGGAGTAGTTTATAGTGAAGGGACAGTTTGTGGTATAGTGATGGTACGGTTGTGAAAATGATTTTACAGTGTTTTGGTAGTCTGATGGTACATGTTTTTTGGGAGAAGGAGAGCAGTGTTTGGTAGAAATGTTGTACATTTTTGTGGTATAGTTGAAGTAGTGAAGTTACGTGTTTGGTATAGTTGTAGTAGTGATTTACAGTGTTTTGGGAGTGTTGTAGTAGTCATGTTAAGTGTTGGGTAGTGTTTTAGCAGTGATGGTAAATGTTTGGTGTGTTAAGTGAGATGGTACAGTGTTTGTTAGTATTTGTAGTATGATCTTAAGGTTGTGGTAGTATTTAAAATGATGGTACAGTGTGTGGTAGAATTGTAGTAGTGATGGTACAGTGGTGGAGTAGTGTGGGACGTGTTTTTGGTGTACTGATGGTCGTGTTGTGGGAAAGTAGTGATTTTGCAGTTTTTGGCAATAGCGGGGACAGGTTTTTTGGTTTTGTGTGATGATCAGTTTTTGGTAGTGTGATTGTACATGTTGTGGTGTAGTTGTGAGTGTGTGTTCAGTGTTATGGTACAAGTTGTGTAGTGGTTCAGTATTTTGGTGTGTTGTTGTTGTGATGTTCGTGTTTTTTATAGGTTTTTTAGTGGATGGAAAAGGTGTGGGAGAAATTTTAGCAGTGATGGTACCCGTGGGTGGAGTGTTGAGTAGAGATGGTCAAAGTTTTGGTAGTATTTGTAGCAGTGACTTACGTGTTTTGGTATAGTTTTAGAAATGGGACAGTGTTGTGGTAGAAGTTGTATTTTTTTGTTATGATTGTTTTGAATTTGTAGTTGATTGTACATGTTTGTTTTTGATGTAGTAGTGATGGGTTTCATGTTGGATAGTTTCGTAGTGATGTTACAGGTTGTTGTAGAGTTGTGTTGTGGAGTTTGGTAGTGTTGTAGTAGCGATGTTTCAGTGTTGTGCTAGCAGTTGTAGTATATGGTAAAGTGTTTGGTAGCAGTTGCTAGTGATGGGAATTGTTGGGTAGTTGTTTTTAGAAATGATGGTCAGCGTTGTGGGAGTAGTGAGGTCAGTGTTGGGTAGTCTGAGGTACAGTGTTGGGTATAGTGATGGTGCAGTATTTGGGAATAGCGAGGTACGTGTTTGGTAGTAGTGATGATGCGTGTTGTGGAGTGTGATTGTACAGTGTTGTGGTAGTAGTTTTGAGTAGTGATGTTTCAGTGTTATGGGACAGTGTGTAGGATGTTACGTATTGTGGGAGAGTTTTTGTAGTGATGTTTTCGTTTTTGAGATAGTTGTATTGAGGGGGGATGTTGTGGTAGAAGTGAAGTAGGAAGGTCAGTGTTTCGTTAGTATTTTGTATAGTGTTGTTACGTGTTGTGGAGTGTTGGCAGCGATGTTACGTGTTGTGGGGTAGTTTTTGAAATGATGGTACGTGTTTTGGAAAGTTTTGGGGAGTAAGATGGTACGTGTTTATAAAAGGGTTTGTGATGAACAGTGTTTTAAATAGCGTAGTGTGTGGTTCAGTGTTTGGGGGTAGTTTTCAGTAGGGTGGTACAGTGTTGTGGTAGTTTGAGGTACGTGTTGTGGTAGTTGATGGTACAGTGTTGGGTGTTGATGGCTGTGTTGTGGTAGTAGTTGAAGTATGATGGGCAGTTTGAGTTAGTGTTTAGTGTGATGCTACAGATTTCTTTGTGCTTTTAGTGATGGGATTGTATTGTGGTGTAGTTTGGTTTTTGTTTCTGTGTTGTGGTAGTAATTGTAGTAGTGTGGTCAGTGTTTTCGTACTGTTTAGTAGTGATGAAAAAGTGTTGTGGATAAGTTGTAATATGTGGACATGTTGTGTTTGTGTTTTGTAGTATGGTACTTGTTCTGGTAGCATTTTTAGTGTGGGACAGGTTGGTGTAGTTTTAGTAAGATGATACAGTGTTGTGGGAGTAGGGGTACAGTGTTGTGGGGTATTGATTTTACGTGTTGAGGTATAGTGATGGTACTGTTTGGTAGAAGTGGGTCAGTGTTGCGGGTATAGTGATGGGCATGTTGGGAAGTTTTCGATGGCACAGTGTTTTTTGGGGTAGGGGGGTACAGTGTTGGATAGGTTTTAAAATGATGACGTGATTGGTGGTTGTAGTGTGGTATGTGTTACAGTGTTGGGTGTGTTGTAGTTTGGTTTTGGTGTTTTGGTAGCAGTTGCGTAGTGAGGTACAGGTTGTGGGAGTAGTTTTAGTAGTGATTTTGAGGTTGTGGTAGAAAAATTTAAGTGTGGTACGTTTGATTAGTTTTGTAGCAGAATTTCAGTGTTGTGTAGTAGTTTAATGTGATGTTAGAGTTAAGATAAAATAAGTTTTCGTTCGGATTTTTTCCAGGGGTTTGCCCCCGGAAAACCCGAAAATCGGCGTCATCGGGACTGTCTAATTTTTTTGATTGGGGTCCCCAATTTTCCCCCCGGGTGCGACCCACCCAGTCGCAACACCAGGTTCCTATTTTCTGCTAGGGGAACAGGACAAAGGTGTAAGGGAAACGTGCGAATGTTTTCCCCCGCCCCGGAATCGAACCCGGGGGCCCCCGTGGTGAAGCGGGGCTTTGCCACCAGGCCACGATGTTGTGTATTCATAGTACAGTGTTTTGTAGTAGTTGTAGTGGGGATGGTACAGGTTGGGTAGAGTTGCAGGTGATTCTACACTGTTGAGGTAGTAGTTTCAGTGTGATGGTTAAAATGTTGTTTTAGTTTAGTATAAAGTTAAGTGTTTTGGTATGTTGAAGTAGTGAGGTACTGGTTGGGTAGAGTTTGAAGGAGTTACGTGTTGTGGTAGTGTAGTGATGGTACATGTTGTGGTAGTAGATTAGATGTGGTACATGTTGGGTAGAGTTGTAAATGTGGTACAATCCTGGGTAGTGTGTTTGGGTAGTGTTGTAGTATGTGTTACAGTGTTGTGGTGTATAGTGAGGCACAGTGTGCGGTGAAGTTGTAGTAGTGATTGGTTTTTGTTGTGGTGTGTTGTGTAGAGATGTACAGGTTTTGGGTAAGATGGGACAGTGTTGTGGTGAGTGATAGTACGTGTTGTGGGAGTAGTGATGTTCGTGTTGTTTAGTAGTTGCATAGTGGTTACAGGTTTGGTAGTATCTTAGCAGTGAGTTCAAGTTTGTAGTATTGTAATAGTGAGTTTCGTGTTTGTGTAGTGCTGTATAGTGATGGTAGTGTTGTGGGTAGTTTTAGTAGTGATGGTACGTGTTGTTGTATAGTTTTTGTAGTGATGGTACAGTGTTTTACGAGGTGTTGTATGGTGCAGTGTTGTGGAGTAGTTTTGTAGTAGAGTGTTACAGAATTGTGGGAGTAGTTTTAATGTGGTTGGGTTGTGGAAATGTGATTTTACGTTTGTTGTAGTAGTGATGGGGAATGTTTGGGGGTTGTGATGGCAAGTTTGTATTAGTAGTGTTATTAAAATGTTTTGATAGTATTTGTAGTAGTGTGTTACGTTTTCCTGGGTAGTGTTTTTTAGTGATATTACAGTGCAGGTAGAGTTGTATAGTGAGTTTCAGTGTTTTGGAGTGTTGTGGGAAAGGAAATGGTAAGGTGAGTGGGGTAAGGGTTTTAAGGTAGTGATGGTTCAGTGTTGTGGTATAGGTGATGGTTTAAAAACAGTGTTGTGGCATAGTTGTGTTGATGGTACAGTGTTTTGGGAGTAGTTTGTAGTTTTACAGTGTTGTGGTAGTGTTTTAGTATGTGGTATTGTTGAGGAAGTAGTGATTGACATGTTGTTATAGTGATGGACATGTTGTTTTAGGGGGTTTTGGGAGTAGTGATTACTGCGTTTTAGTATTTGTGTTGTGATTTTCAGGTTTGGGAGTAGTTTTTAAAATGTATACATTTTTGTAGGTTGTAGTGTGATTACGTGTTTGGGAAATTGTATAAAGATGGAAAATGTTGTTGTAATTTTAGTAGTGATTACAGTTTTGTTGGGGTTGTATAGTGATGTTACGTGTTTTTGAGTGTTGTAGAGGTGGTACAGTGTTTGGGGAATAGTTGTGAAGATGGTTTCATTTTGTAGAATTGTAGTAGTGAGGTCTTTTTAGTGTTGTTGTAAGTAAGGTTTGGTAAGTTTTTTTGTGGTTTTGTTGTTGTTGTTTTAAAGGATGGTGGTCGTTTTAGTATGTGTACAGGTTGGTAGTATTTTTAAAATGTTGTACAATTTGTGGGTAGTTTTTGTGTAGTGATGTTACAGTGTGTGGTAGAAATTGTAAAAGGATGGGAATTTTTGTGGGAGTAGTTTATAGTGATGTTACAGTGTTGATGTAGGTTTTTAGTGTGATGTTACTGTTGTGGAGTAGTTGAGTATGATGTTTCGTAAGGGGGTATTGTAGTAGTAAAGGCAGTGTTGGGGTAGTAGTTGGTTGAGTTTCATTTTTTTAGTTGTTGATAGTGTTTGGGTTCAGGGGTTTTGGAGTAGGTAGTAGGAGTTCGGTGTGGTAGTTTGTTGTGTAGTGAGTTACAGGGGTTGTAAATTGTTGAGGGATGGTCGTGTTGTGGTAGTGTTGAGGTGATGTTACAGGTTGTTGGTTTAAGGTGAATGTTTGGGAAATTCCGGTGTTGTTTTTTAGTAGTTTGTATGAGGCCGTGTTTGGTGCGTTGTAGGGGGATGTAAATGTTTGGGGGTAGTTGTAGTGTGATGTTTAAAAAATTGGGAAAATAGTTCAGTTTGATAGAAGTATTTTAGTGTTGAGTGTGAGGACGTGTTTGGTAGTTAGTGTGGTCAATGTTGTGGTAGTGTTTATTGGTTTCATGTTTTGGAGTAGGGAAAATATGGTTACAATTGGGGGGTAGGTTTTTAGTAGTGTGTTTTCTGTTTGTGAGTTGTAGTATTTAGGTACAGTGTTGTGGTAGTATTGAAAAAGGGGATGTTAAAGTTTTGGTTTGTGTTTTGTGTTAGGTTTGGGGGTTTTTTTGGTTTTGTGGTTGTAAATTTGTGGGAAGGGGTTTTTAAGGGGATTGTTTTTGGGGTATTGTAGATGATTTCCGGGTTTTTGGGGGTATTTTGTAGAAAAGGGGTGACGTGTTGGGTTTAGTTGGTTTAAATTTTTTTATAGTATGGGCGTAGTAAGTTGTAGTAGTGTTAGTAAAACACTGCCTGCGGTAGTAGTTGTTAGTAGTGATGGTACAACTGAATCTGATCTGTGGGTCACTATTTAAAACAAACTGGTCGATGATATAGGGCTAACACCTGAAGGGAATAAAATTTTCTACTACTTGAAATTATCTACCTGAGTAATATTGATTTGATTGATACAAAGTATACTTGCTGTTTGAAGAACCGGTGATTTTCCCTGGCAGCTCCTACAATGACGACGGTCCGAGCCCAACCCTTGTTTATATCAATCGCTGTATCTACTTTTCTAGTTTTTTTTCGAGTCTCCACCACAATAAATGCTAAATTATCACTATATTGACTGAGGAAATTTTGGAGGAAGGGCGCTTTTTTCTGTAGTAAAATGGCTTCTCGTGTGTAAATTGCGACCGCTGGTAACTACAGGTTATATGAAAATCAAAGGTATAGCACGTCTGGTATTTCAAGAAAAAAGAAACCTAAATGAAAGTCACTTCCAACGCCACTAAGTACCATTTATAATACTGTTAGTTGCACTTACAACGACTGTATTCTGCCTATTCACTGGTAACACAGATTATATGCGAGTACACTAGCAGCCAGGAAGATTATTAAAACAAGCTACCACTGTGGTAAGATTCTGGCGACTTCTGGCACCCCCCTGCCTGGATGGAAATCTGCCACAATACTCAAGTGCTCTCTGCCCTTTCTTTGTATTGGCGACAAAGTCCTCGTTACAACAGGTCCAAAGTAGTGGAACCCCGAAGCCTAGATACCTGTATCTTGCTTTATCATATTCTAGAAAGACCCACAATCAACTGGATCTGACAACTGTGCCTCTACTGCCGAGGAGGACGCCTGTTTGAGTATCGTTGTTTTATCCCCTGAGATTATTTAACCCCAGGTCCGAAACGAGGCTAGAACATGATTAAAATGTTTTTGAGTGTTGGAGAATCTGGTGGTGTGAATCATTATGTCATCAGCAAACACCCATATAAAGATGGGCTGGCTAAGGCATGGCATTAAGTAAGGCAGAATCCAAATGTTGAAAAGGTGGGACTAAGCACAACCTCCCTGTGAGTCCTAATTCCAAATTCTTATGTTATACTTCTATGTCCCTGGAACAACACAGACGACATTCTGTTGGCAGGGAAAACCTTTATCCACGAGACAGTCATCCTCCAACATCCACTCTGGCAAGTTTCACTAATGATTACATGTCGGCTGGCGCATCCCAAACGGATTAAGGTCAAGAACGTATGTCTGAGGCTCCTCAGTGAGCAAGCGTGAGAAAGGTAGTAATGCAATGAAGGCACACTCCTTCCATGCAGAAGCCATGGGCAAAAACCGGGTGACAAATTCCTTAAATCTGTGCATAAACGATTAAGATAATCAATCCTTATCGATTGTTTTTTTTCACAAGCAGCTAGTAAGGGATATTGGGCGAAAATGAGTTTTGTTGATTGGGCCTTTCGGAATGGAGAATAATGAGGCTATTGGACATGATTTAGGAGCTCCCCAGTGACATAACTCATGTTATATAAATTCAAGTAAAGGATTACCTGGTACTCGAACCACAGCAATCTGAGTATGTTGTAAGTAATACCATCCGCACCAGCGATGTGGAGTTTGCCCTAGTTAGTGCTGCATCAATTCATAATTAGTGAAAGGAATGTTGTGCAGTCATCTGCCTTGCTGAGGCATAAAGCAAACAAGTCTCTCCCTTGCTCATATTGTCCATTAATTTCGCCTGTGTGGTACGGAAGACCTGGCATAGCTAGATGGTAGCACCCAAGCACTGACTAACACATTCGCCTGGAGTGGAACCACAGTCGATTTGGCTCCACTCCAAACCAACAGATACAGATACAATGCTCTGAGGAAAAAAAATCCCCCCCCAGTACCAACAATACCACCAGTCCGATAACATACTCTTTGCAACTATACAGGTCTAAAGCCAGCAACAAACAACAAAATACCTTTCATCCGTGACTGCTTGCAGAGGGCAAAGGCAATGTTCGCGGCTTTCACTGAGACCCACATAAGGAACACTTGGACAACGAAATATTGTGATCACAAGGTTACAACCTATACAGATGTGACTGAGTGAACCCAGACAAAAGGGGGGGGGTTGGCCTGTACATTGCAGAGTCACTTTTTGCACAGACCTAAATATGCCTCAAAGATGTATGGAAGTTTTAGCCAGTAAAGTCGAGAACCAATACCTAGTCATTGTGGTAGTCAACAAGCTCCGGATGCCAGTCCCCAGCAATTCCAGAAACAGCTGTTAAAAATTGACCACTGTCCTGGAAAACCTTCCAGCTACTGCACACAACATCATGCTCCTGGGGATTTCAACTTAAGGCAAACCTAAAAATGGTGAGGAATAAGCAAATAATATGTTGCATAATTAACGGAGGCAAGCTCTGATGAAAACTCACACTCACGCGCGCTTTTTAAATCTCGGCACAAAATTCATTAAACCCCAGCAAATCAATACAGCCTACTAGACTGGAGAATACACTAGACCACATCGTCACTAAGCAATGGTGATCTGATACGAAATGTCACCTATCAAAAACGAATCTACCAGATCACGACATAAGTTGAGGGTTTACAGTCATATGCGCGGAGCCCCAACCGACATAATGAATTAGTCACGAGGGAGCATTCACCAAATTCAACTCAATAACAAAAAACATAAAGTGGACCAAGTATAACAAGTCCTAACCGATATAAGCTGGGAAGATATACTAACAACACAGACCCCACTTATGCCTAAACAGATAACTCGGTGGCACCGATGTATGCACAAGGCTTATTCCTCTAAGAAAAAGGAGAGTAGATGTAAAAACAGAAAGAGAACAAGGCGCCCCTTTACAGGCGACGGAAAAGAATACAGAGGCGGCTAAAGAAGGTCAAGTATATCTGAAATGTGTAGGAGAACACTGGTCAGAGAAATAGCAAGCATCGAACTTAAGCAAAAAGAATCCTTTACAAAAAAGGAGTCAGGACTCGCGGGAAGAGCTAAAAGCCATAAATGAAATCGAAAAAAAACCCAAAGCTATTTCTTCTCCTATGCCAAATCAAAATCGAGAACAACGTCCAGTACTGGCCCCTACTTAAACAAGATGGGTCCCTACACAGATGACAGCAAGGAAATGAGTGAGCTACTCAAAGTCACCAATAGACTCCGTTTTTAGCAAGCCGCTAACCAGAACTGAGATCGAAGATCAAAATGAATTTTTTATGAGAGAGCCACAAATTTGATTAACCAAGCCTACCGATGTGTATCCTGACGCCAAACTGACTCGAACAGGCGATAATGACATGCCCAGAGTTTGCACTACTGGCCCCAGGGCCAGACTCAGGAACTCTGTGTTCATCAGAGAAATGCAAGAAGCCCTATCACGACCTTTTCCATCCTATGGAGAGGGAGCATGGACACGGGGTCGTCCCACATTACTAAAAACAACATCAGACATAGCCCCACTCCACAAAGGGGTCAGTAAAGCAACAGCAAAGAACTACAGAACCAATAGCAACTAACATCCCATATCATAAAATCTGTGAAAGGGTCCTAAGAAGTAAGATCCCATCCCATCTAGAAACCCATTAAGTTACACAAACCCACGGCAACATGGTTTAGACAGGTCGCCTCCTGTCTGTCTCAACTATTGGATCACTAACGACAAGGTCCTAAATGCACTAGAAACAAAAAGAATGCCGATGTAAATATACAGAACTTCGCAAAAGCCTTCGACAAGGTGTGACCCAGGCGTAAATAGATCGCACAAAATGCGTGCTAAAGGAATAACAGGAAAGTCCGGTCGATGGATCCTATAATTTTCCTCACTAACTGAACACAATAGAGTAGTCGGTCAACAGAGTAAAGTCCGAGGCAGCAAGGTGAAAAGCGCTGTTCCACAAGGCACAGTACGCGCTCCCATCCTGTTTCCTACATCCTGCATATCCGACAGAGACATAGGATGTCACCCAGCAACCGTGTCTTCCCTTTGCAGATGACACCCGAATCTGGCCTGACAGTAACTTCCATTGCAGACACTGCAAAGCTCCAGGCGGACATCCTAACCAAACTTTCAAGTGGGCTCAGAAAACAATAAGAAGTTCAACGATGAGAAATTTCAATTACTCAGATATGGTAAACATGAGGAAATTAAATCTCTCAGAGTACAAAACAAATTCTGGCCACAAAATAGAGCGAAAACACCAACGGTCAAAGACCGGGGGTGATCAGCCGGAGGACCTCACCTTCAAGGACCATAACATTGTATCAATCCATCACTAGAAAAATAAAAAAAACAGGATGGATAATGGAGAACGCTCAAAAACTAGGAGGCCATCCCATTATGACACACTTCAGGTCACTTGTTCTATCAGGCTGGAATAATATTGCGGCACACTAACAGCACGCTTTCAAGCAGGTGAATTTGCCGACCTAGAAAATGTTACAGAGAACTTTCCACGGCGCGCATAACGGAGATAAAACACCTCAATTATTGAGCGCTTGAGGTCCTAAACCTGTATTCCCTGGAACGCAGGAGGGAGAGATACATGATTGATATACACCTGGGTAAAATCCTAGAGGGACAGTACCGAACTGTGCCACGAAAATCACCTCACTACATACGAAAGCAAAGACTTGGCAGACGATGCACATCCCCCCAATGAAAAAGCCAGGGGTGTCACTAGCACGTTAAGAGACCATACAAAATGTCAGGGGCCCGAGGACTTTCAACTGCCTCCCAGCACACATAAGGGGGATTACCAACAGACCCCTGGCAGTCTTCAAGCTGGCACTGGACAAGCACCTAAAGTCAGTTCCGGATCAGCGGCTGTGGCTCGTACGTGGTTTGCGGTGCAGCCAGCAAGTAACAGCTGGTTGATCAGGCTCTGATCCACCAGGAGGCCCTGGGTCACCGACGGGCCGCGGGGCGTTGACCCCCGGTACTCTCTCCAGGTAAACTCCAGGTATGCAAGGGATGAGGGTGCGCGATCTGCCCAGTTCTGTTACCCTTAATTCTATTTATGTCCCTCCATGCGCTGGCCCGCAAGTGGGTGTGAGCATTGAGGCCAGTGACAAATGTTCCCAGTCTTTTGCCGCAGCTCTGTCATAAAAAACACATCTCTGGCAGCAGCAAAGAAGGCATTTGGAAGAGTCTCCAGCATTTCCAGGTAAACGATGTTTCTATAGGCTGAGGCCTGTCTGCGAGCAGTACGTTTCAATGTTCGAAGTTTAGATCACAACTACTACTTACAACTAAACCCATCTCTTTGGGAGGACCTACTTCCACGGGAATCCCGCCTACCAGTGAATATGCCCTCGTCTGCTACACCTGACGTTACTATATAAGCGCCAGGCCCCTTTCTTCTGATTCAGAATCTCCACGACTAATGTGCTCTTCGCACTACTCCTAGTTGAGGGACTGATTACCTCATCTCCTTAACCATAGTTCTACTACTGTCATCAAGTTTATGTCTCCTCTTATCTTTATCTTATGTCCATAGAATGTTGTATTGATAAAGCCACTGGATGGCGAAACGTCTACAATAAAGATAACCGCAGATTTGCACATGTGTCTTAATCTCATCAGTTTAGAATCAGTTGTAAAAGGTATGGTGTTTATAAGACTTAATACCATTAGCTATAATCGTGGGGTTCTTTAAACTACACTAACAAGCACTGTCATCTGCATGCAGTAGGAGTTTGCACTGACACTGACAGGCATGGTCATTAACAAGCATAAGAATAATAAGGGACCCAGATACTATCTTGGTGGAACGTCCACATGCTATCGGCAGGGGGTTCTGATTCCGTTTTGTTGATTTTGCAATTCGTCTCCTGTTCTAAGGTAGAACTTAAACCACCTTACAGAACCTATACCGAAACTTGAGTTTCTTACATATTAAATTGTGGTTGATAGTTATCGAAGGGCCTTTTGCAGGTCTAAGGTTACCCATACCCATGAGGTCCCCCATTGACATTTCAGTTCTCAGTAATCCATCAGATTACTTATGAGGTGTCCGGTTGAGTAAGGTCTTCTAAAGCCTATTGATAGCTATGAGATGTTGTTGTCATTAAGGTACATAACTACTTGACAGTACACAACGCCCTCTCTAAATTTTGGATATTATACTGAGTATACTAAAGGCCCTATTAGTTTAGCCTTACATCAGACCGACTAGTTTTTCTTGAAGACATATCACTCCTGCCTCCTTGACCCTCGGGCATGATAATAATGGTGATGACAAATTTATTTGTGAGCAATAGGATTGACCAGTTCAGAAGCACCAGCCTATAGGAACTTAGACGGGAATGTTATCCGGGCCAGTGCACTTAGCTGATTTAACCTGCTTAGTTCTTTTTAATAAAGTCATGAGATACACTTACTAGTTGGCAGCTGTGTGGGGTTCCCCCTTTATTGGTATATATGTTTGAAACTTATCAGAGTCTGTGTTAAAGGTATTTGATGCAGCTGGTAGTTTACTTACTAGTGTTGATGCAACAGATGAGTAGTAGGAATTAAAACATTTTGCCACCTTAGATCTGTTTCGTTGGCATAACCTCGGTTCATCGATAGTAAGTATATATTAACCATCTAACTGTTTAATGCTTGAGGGCCATGCGCCGTCCACCGTGCCACCATGACGCCTGTGTTTTTTCGTGTTTTTCACGATCTCTCTTGCGTGCTGGAACTTTAAACTGTGCCAGTGAACTTATAAGATATATCCCTCCAGCATTTGGAACTAATCTTGCAGAAAATAATATCTACTGAGTCAAAAAAGGAGAACCAGTGTACAATAACAAAGCACAATCATACTCTCAGAGGGGAACTTAGGCCCAGCATGCCAGTGAAAATAATATTAGAACTTTTTATCAGACGAAAGACAGTCTCCCTGATAATAGTGTGTTATACATATACTAGGGTACCACATGGTACCCAGTATATGGATAATAAAATGAATAAGTGAAATTAAAATTGAAGTGTTAGGCCCAAGAGGCAGGTTCATGTTGTAAACAGTTGCCATCAGTCGTCAGAACCCTCTCACGTAGGTCTGCTAGTGTACCTGACTTATAATTAGTGATACCAGGGAATAAAACATTACTGTTGAAATACGAAGAGGTGTAAAATCTCGAGGAAATACGATAAACAGTGTATAGTTGTTAGCACGTATACAGTGGAAATTCATATAACCTGTAGTTAGCAGCGGTTGCATTATACACAACAAAAAGCAAATATTACTCCAGTAAAAGCAACTTTCCTTTAGTAATCTTCACCAGCCAACTAGTGATAACGTAGCATTTGTTGTGGTGGAGACAGAAAAAATCTAGAAAAGCTAAATACAGTGATCCATAAACCTTCAGGCTGTAAATAAAGGCTGAGGTCTCGACCGTTCGTCATTGTAGAAGCTGCCAGCAATCACCGGTTCTCCAACATGCAAGTTATACTTTTGTATCAGTCAAATCACATTTTACTCGGTTAAATAATTTCCAATTTTTCCTTCATGTGTTAGCCCAAATCACCGACCAGATATGTTTCAATAAGTGATCCACTGATCAGATCCGACTGGTTCCGAACCCTTGACCGGTTTCAAACGGATTCGGTGGACAATAAAACAGACTATAAACAGACGGGGTTTTAGGCGCCCTTATCAAACACACAAACTATAGCTACTAAAGCAGTATCTTAGAGTGGTAAGCTTGTCCAAATATACAAGTGCATATAGAAATAGAGGTTATTAGTAGAATATTCAAGAGGTTATTGTAATATTAAGCGAGTAACATCTACATAAAATGACATTATGAGAATCCTGTGTAGTCTGCTTCCACTTGGATTTTATGCAGCCTTTGTGGAAATTGGTGTCACGCCTCATGTGCAGATATCCAAGCATTATCTGCAAGAGTTATTAAATCAGGGAAGAGGGGTGGTTTTGGGTATGCCCAAATGAATCAATCTGTGGACTTAAATCACTTAGATATTAAAGAGGATAACTTCAAAGCACCTCCTAAAACTTTGGAAGCATTCAATGAAACAGAGGGAAAATAAAAAGTCTGGGCTGGATGGTGCTTATCGCCCTTGGTGCGGACTGATGTCCTGGCTGACATAACTGCTATGCTAGAGGTGCTGGCCAGGTAGTCAGGACTGTAAGGCTGGAGATTCTATCCTGGTAGACAGTAAACTGTGAGCTGGAGTGCTGTCCTGGAGATAGTAACTGCATGGCATGTGAAATGCATATTAGTAGTGGCCACGAGGAGACGAGGAGCTGTAGTGTGGAAACACAAGTGTATCAGGACAAGATAAACCAATATTACAAACTAGTAATACCAGAGGATAATAGCAAACAACTGGTGAGAGCTCCTTGTTAACTAGGGAGGACAGGAATGAGACAGAAAACATGCACCAACAGGGGAATACAGCCACATAAATCCAAGGACAAACGAAACCAAGCCTGTGCACTATGATGCCCTTGGTATCTGTAGGCAGGAAATCTGGAAAAAGAAGGGACGGTGCACTTTGACCACCCTAAAAATGCCGGATGCTCATATGACAACAGAAAATGCAAACTCCCCATCTGTAAACTTTTTCACACTGAAATGAGTCCCTCTCCTTAAACAGGAAGACTGTTATAACTTAAATTGCCAGGCACACTAGCTAAAGGGACAAAAAGGATTCAAAACATCCAGGCCATGGGAAAACCTGGTAGCCACAGCCACTCAAGAGGGAGAGGTTTTTTAGTGACCAGGAAGGAAAAATAACTGTCAGAAAATGGCAGCAATCGTACAACCAAATCCAGGCATTCCAGGAGTGGAACCACAGTCGAATGGCCTCCACTCCAAACCAACAGATACAGATACTAATAAATGCAGGAAAAAAAAGTCCCCCCAGTACCAGCCAATAACACCAGTCTGATGACCTTCTTCTTTGCAAATAACAGGGTCTAAAACCAGCAACGAACAACAAAATACCTTCATCCGTGGACTGCTTCAGAGGCAAATGCAAGGTTCGCTGCTTTTCACAGAGAACTCCATAAAGGATCACGTGACAACGAAATATGGATCCCAGGTTACAACCTATACAGATCAACAAGTGAACAGCAAACAGGAGGGGGGGGTTGGCCTGTTATAACGCATATGTCAATTGTTTGCAAGAAGACTGCATAATGGCCTCAAATGATGTAGTGGAAATGTTTTAGGCAGTAAAGATCGAGAACCCAAATCTAGTCATTGTGGTAGTCCTACAAGCCTCCGCATGCAAAATGAAACGTCCCAGCAATCCAGAACAGCTGTAAAAATTGACCACTGCTGGAAAAAAAAAATATCGCAACTCCTACCCCCCAACCTCTTGCTCCTGGGGATTTCAACTTAAGCACCTAAAATGGAGTAATAAGCAAATAATGTTTTGCAGTAATAACACCAGGAGGCAGCTCTGATGAACACATCACTCACACACGAGCTTAAATCTCCTCAACAAAATGCATTTAAAAACCACAAATAATAGATCCTACTACTGGAGAATACACTAGACCTCATCTTTAACTAACAATGAAGATCTGATACGAAATGCACCATATCAAAAACAATATACTCAGATCACACATAATTGCGGTTCAGTGTGGGTGGGAGCACTGGCAACTCGGTGGAGGAGCAGTTAGGACTTTAAACTAGGAATAGTTAGTGGTATGGGTGTTGGCAGGAAAACAGTGAAGTCCCAGTGTAGTAATATTACGAGTTCTAGGGAACAGTATAATAAGAACGATATAGATTATTGAAAAGCCAGGGACCTTGGGTGATAAGGACAGTAATAGGTTTTAGTAGAAAAATAAAATGAGCATTATATAAGGGTAAAGAAAGAGAGGTCCCCTTTCATGTTGTATTATGCCTAATTGCCGTAGGTGCTAGGAATAAGATGACAGTTGAGTATGTTGCTAGTGTAGTAACATTGATGTATTTGCCTTACTGAGACGTGATTAATTCAAAAATTCGGACATGCCTGCGGATGTCCTATTCAGGGTTTTAAAATTGTTCCAAGAAGATGGAATATTGGGAGGGGGGGGGGGGCATTGTATGTCTGAGTCGCTGAACTGTTTGCATAAAAACTGGTATTAAGTCTGAAGTAACACAACAGAGTCCTGTTTGGACGAATTTTTCAGAGGGGCATGAAAACTGATTTTAGGAGTGATATACCGTCCCCCAAACGTAGATAGGACCCCAAGGGAAGACTACTATGGGAGGAAAATTGTTAAGGCCACAAGCAGGATAGTGTAGTAAATCTAGGAGACTTTAACTTTAGTCATGTTGATTGAACTTCTTTGACTGGAAATTTAGAATCATACGACGTCTTAGAAGTATTTTCAGGATTGTTGTTTTGAAGCAGTTTGGTGGACAGAAAACCTACAAGGGGAAATAACCTGCTTGACTTAGTTAGGTCAGAATAATGAATTCCGTTGTTAATTATTAAGAAATCTTTCAGCGGAACTGGTGCTAGCGACCACAAATCAATTACATTTAGAGCATTGAATGGAAGTACGATAGTAGCGATAACTCAGTAACATCCAGATTTTCGCTTAGCAAGATTACGATGGGCTTAGAGGAAACACTGTATCATCTGTTTGACTGGGTAACGAAGAAGCTATCAATAGAGACAGTTTTCTGACACATACATGCTGCTCAAAGAGCGATTATCCCATATAAAGAAATTAGATCAAATAGAAATGACCCAAAAATGGATGATTAATAGGCTCCAAATATCTACTAGGGCATAAGAAAGGAATTTATAGGCTATCACACGAGGTGAGGTCATCTTATGAGAATCAGTATATTGACATGTAAGAAGGGACATTAAAAATGGATAAGAAAAGCTAAAAGGAACTATGAAATGAAAGTGCTAGGATTCTAAAACTAAATCCCATAACGGTTTTTTTCCAGGTCTAAGAACAAAAGTTAGAGTAAAAGGTCCCCTTAAAAATAACTATGGGCACCTTACGACAAAGAGAATGAAATGGCTTGATTTTAATAATATTTTCCTCTCAGCATTTTTACACAGGAAGACACATAACAAGATATTCAGTAATTAATTTTTACAGTGGGCAGAAGAAGATAAATTATGTAAACAACACAGTCACATAGTGAGATGGGTTGTGAACGATAGACAGACTGAAGCAAATAAAGGTCGCGGGTCCCATGATGAGGTTTATTTTCAAGGGTTTCTCTTAAGGAATGCAAAATGGAACTCTGTGAACCATTAACTAATATTTTTAATGTTATCTTCTTCAAACAGGTGTATGTCTGATATGTGGAAAATGGCTAATGTACTCCTCTTTTAAACAGGGACAAGTCGATACCGTCAAATTACCGCCCAATAGCCTGACCTCAATTGGTAGGCAAATTACAGAGTCATTTATAGCTGAGATTATAAGAAGCCATCTCTGATAAGCATAGCTTTTATTAATGATACTCAGCCATGGATTCACAAAGGGCCGGCCATGTCTAACTAATTTATTAACTTCTTCAGTAAAGCTTTTGAGGCTGTTGACCACAATAAAGAATTTGATATTATTTACTTTAGATTTTAGTAAGGCTTTTGATAGAGTTCCCGCAACATAGACTGTAAAGAAAGTGGCAGCTCATGGCATTGGGGGAAAAAGTACTCTCGTGGATCGATCATGGCTCACTGACAGGAAGCAGAGAGTGTCCATATATGGGGTTAAATCCGAGTGGGGATCTGTAACAAGTGGCGTTCCACAGGGATCAGTCTATGGGCCCGTTGTTGTTTATAATATATATCAATGATCTTAAATGAGAGGAATTAACTAGTGATGACAAATCGCTGATACACAAAGATAGGTAGGAAAATTGATTCAAACGTAGATGTTAGGAAAACTTCATTGGATTTAAACAAACTCTATTCTTTGGTCAGAAAATGCAGATGCATTTCATGTAGATAAATGCAAGGTCATGAAGCTTGGAGTGACCATAACCCTATAACTTATAATTAAATGATGTAGAACTTAGCATACAGATTGCGAACAGGTCTTTGGGGTTTGGTGAGCAGCAACCTAACCAAGACAGCAATTGCCTAAGCGTACGTAATAAGCAAATAGATTACTGTCGACTTATATTCAAGAAGTGTAATCAACAGAATCCGAGGTCATACTGCTGCTTTTATACCATCATTAGTAAGGCCCTCACCTAGATTAATGCAGCTCAGTGTCTTGTCTCCGTATTACAAAATGGACCTAAATGCGTTTAGAAAACATTCAAGCGTAGGATGACTAAATTAATACATAGCTTTAGAAATCATGGCCTTTAAGATGAAAGATTGAAGACTCTTAAGTTTACATTCACATTGTAGATCTAAGAATGAGGGAACCAATCGAAGTTATAAGTGGAAATAGTATTACTAAAGAGGATATTTAATAAGGTCTTGAGGAGGTCTCTCCAAGAGAGAACCCGCAGTAAATGGATTAAATTAGATAAGTTTAGATTTAAAAGGACATAGATAAAGATTGGTTTGGAAATAAGGGTATTTGATGAGTGGACCAGTCTACCTAGTTGGTATTGAGGCTAGGACTTTGGTAGTTTTATCAAATCTAGGTGGATAAGTACATGAAGTGGGAGGGTTGGATTTGAATGGGACTTTCACATCAGAGCTTATTCTTGGTGGCATTGAAAATTGGTTTGGGCAAATGTTTTGTTATGGGATGAATTGTAAAGGACCGCCCTAGATGGGCCAGCAGGCCTCCTGCAGTGTATCCTGTCCTGCGTCCTCCTTTCTTAGGGTTTTTATGTTCTTATGTTTCAGACATGTATCGCGGAGCCTACAGGCCGACAAAATTGTTTGCTTAAATATTTTGCTTAATAATCTTGTCTCTTCCAAATTCCACCTCATATTTCTTTAAATACGATTAATTGCTTATTACTCACCAATTTATTCAAATAACCATTTTTTAATTACCAAATTTGTATCAAATACCATTTTTTACTATCAGGACAATTTGACTACTTCTCAACATATTTGCATTATTTTAATTACCATTACTTGTTTAATTACCAAAACCTTTTTAATACCACATATACAATCTAAAGTAGTTCCTTGCTCGTTAAATACTTGTACTGACAATTAAGCTCTAGATAAACTAACCAGTCCAAAAATTGAATCCAAATGAGCTGTTCTTAAAAGTTAGTAGTTAAATAAACATTTCTTTTTTTCATTTTATTTTTATTAATTAATATTTCTTGTGATCCTTATTACTTACTAAAATTTTATTAAACACCATATTTACTACCAGTCAATTTTACATTTGTACATTAGTCATTATTTTATACTTTTCTTAACCTTTTCTTGCCAAAATTTCAAGTTGTATATTCACCTCCAACCTTTATAGTATCCTTTGTACCTGTGTACCTATGTACCTGTGTACCTGTGTACCTGTCTACCATCTTACTATCATATAACCAAGTCATTGCCATTTTTATTTTTCTATTTCATTCTTTTGGAAGATTAATTTGTGTATTTTATCTTGTCAATTTCAAACTAGTTATACTCTTGTTCTTGTTAACAACTTATATTAGACCTTAGTGCAATTATTCTTGTTAACAACTTATATTAGACCTTAGTGCAATTGCAAGTGAGAGTCTTGTACCCTGGAGTTTACCTGGAGAGAGTTTCGGGGGTCAACGCCCCCGCGGCCCGGTCTGTGACCAGGCCTCCTGGTGGATCAGCGCCTGATCAACCAGGCTGTTGCTGCAGGCTGCACGCAAACCAACGTACGAGCCACAGCCCGGCTGATCAGGAACTGACTTTAGGTGCTTGTCCAGTGCCAGCTTGAAGACTGCCAGGGGTCTGTTGGAAAACCCCCCCCTTTAATTTTGTGGGGGGAGGAAATTTAAACAGTCTCGGCCCCGGGGGACAACTTTTTGTAGGTCTCTTAACGTGTTTAGTGACCCCCCTTTGCTTTCATTGGGGGGAAGGTGTCGTCGGGCCCGGGCCCTTTTTGCTTTCTTATGATGTTTTTTCCGGTGCAATTTGGGGACTATTCCCCCTGGGTTTTTCCAGGTTATAAAAACAGTATCTCCCCTCCTCGTTTCCAGGAATAGGGGGTTTAAAAAAACCTAAAGGGCCCGCCCCCATAATTGAGGTGTTTTATCTCCGTTATGCGCCCCGGAAAGTTCTCTGTACATTTTCTAGGTCGGGAAATTTCCCTCCCTTAAAAGGGTGCTGTTAGAGTGCAGCAATTTTTTCCCAGCCTAATAGAACAAGTACCTGAAGATTGTCATCATGGGTTTGGGGCCCCCCCTATTTTGAAGGTTCTCATTACCATCCTTTCTTTTTTTCCTAGCAGATGCGATTGAACAATGTTATGGTCCTTGAAGGTAGCCCTCCGACAAAAACACTCCCGGGTCTTTGACGTTGGTTTTTTCCCCTTCTTTTTTGTGGCCAAATTTTTTTTGGACCTGATAAAAGATTTAATTCCCTCATGTTTACCGTATCTAAAATTTTGAAATTTCTCATCGTTGAAACTTCAAAAATTTTTTCTGCAGCCCACGAAAGTTTTGGTTGATGTCCCCCCCTGGAGCCTTGCAGTGTCTCAAGGGAAAAGAAAACTGCTGCAGATTCGGGTGTCATCTGAAAAGGGAAGACACGGTGCTGGCGGACATCCTTTCTATGTGGGATATGAGGATGGGGAAACAAAAGGGGGAGCGAGTACTTTTCCTTGTGGAACAACCCTTTTCACCGTATGGCCCTCGGACTTTACTTTTGTGGACGACCTAAACCCCTCTCTGTTTTTCGGGTTAGTGAGGAAATTAAGATCCATCGACCAAATTTTTTCCCTGTTTTTCCCCTTTGGGCCCCCGCTTTTTTGTGCGCTAAAACCCCATGGTCACACTTGCGAAGGCTTTTGAAAAGTTTTGTTTATTTTACATTTTCATTCTTTTTGGTCTTCTAGTAAAAATTGGGCCCTTGCGTAGGGATCCCGTAAGTTAGACAGACAGAGCGACCTGTTCTAAACCCATTTTTTGCCCGGGGTTTTTTAACTGAGGGGTTTTTTCTAGAGGGGGGGTAAACTTGCTTTTTAGGACCCTTTAAAAATTTTTTATGATATGGGATGTTAGTGCTTTTGGGGTCTGTAGTTCTTTGCTGTTGCTTTACTGCCCCCCCCTTTGTGGAGGGGGGCTAGTCTGTTTTTTTTGGGTAACTGGGGGACACCCCCGTGTCCATGCTCCCTCTCCATAAAGGGAAAAAGGGGCTCGTGATAGGGTTTTCTAGCAGTTCTTGATGAACACAAGTTCCATAAATCTGGCCCGGGGGCAGAGTGCAGGGGAAAGTCATTTATCGCCTGTTTCGAAGCCCTTTTGGGGCGCCCAGGATAACATGGGAAATAGGCTTTTTTTAATCCAATTTTTGTGGTCTCTCAAAAAAAAATTCATTTTTGATCTTCGACCCCCCCCTCTGGTTAGGGGCTTGCAAAAAAACGAGCCCAAAATTGGGGAAACTTGAAAAGTACTACTCTTTTCCCTTTGCTGTCACCCGGGTGAACCCTCTTTTTTTAAGTTGGACCCCAATACTGGGACGTTGTTCTCGATTTTTTTTGGCATAGAGAAGAAAAAATTTTGGGGTTTTTCTTTCGATTTCTTTTAAAGGCTTTTATTTCTTCCCGTTTTTTCCTGACCCCTTTAAAGGGAAATTTTTTTAGCTTAAAGTTCGACCCTTGCTATTTCTCTGACCAGGTCTCACTGCGCTTTTCAGATAAAATTGCCCCTCTTTTAGCCCCTGTTATTTTTTTTTCCCTCGCCTGAAAAAGGGAAAGCCCCCTGTCTCTTTCTATTTTACATCCCTCCCCCTTTTTTCTTAAGGAATAAGCCTTGTGCATACATCGATCCCACCGATTAACCCTGTTCTAGGCATAAGTTTGGGGCTGTGTTGGGTTTGTATATCTTCCTACTTTTAAAACGTTTTGGACTTGGTTTACTTGGGCCCACTTTAAGTTTTTGTTATTTAAAATTTTAATTTGGGAAATTTCTTTCCCCCGTGATTAGTCTCATTTTGGGCGGGCGGGCTCCACCATACATGTCTGAACCCCCAATTATGGTTTGGGGGGGGGAGTATAATTTTTTTTGATATGGGGACATTTCTTATCAATCATCATTTTTAGGAAGATGAGTTTTAGTGTATTTTCCAGTCCCAGTAGGCTGTATTATTTGCTGGTTTAAATTTAATTTTGGGGGCAGAGATTTAAAAGCTCGTGTGGGGTGTGAGGTTTTTTTTCAGGGCCGGGCCCCCGGGGTTTTTTTTCTGCAACAATTTTTATTTGCAATTCCTCCATTTTAGGTCCTTAAGTTGAACTCCCCCGGGGCAAGATGTTTTGTGGGAGGGGCTGGAAGATTTTTTCCCGACAGTGGGCAATTTTTTAAAAGCTGTTTTCCCGGAATTTCTGGGTGTTGCATCCGGGGGCTTTTAGACTATCACAATGACTAGGGTTTTTGGGTTTTCGGGCCCTTTTCGCAAAAACTCCACTAGTCTTTGAGCATTAAGGGAGTTCTGTGCAAACAAAGGGGCTCTGCAAGTACAGGCCAAACCCCCCCCCCTTTTGGGGCCCTTTTTCCTCTGTCACATCTGTATAGGTTTTGTAACCGGGATCCATATTTCGGGTTGTCCAAATGATCCTTTATGTGGGTCCCATTTAAAGCCGGAACATTGCCTTTTCCTCTGCAAACAGTCCCGGGTGGGAAAGGGATTTTGGGGTTTTTTGTTGCGGCTTTAGACCCTGTTTTATTTGCAAAGGAAAAAGTTACGGACTGGTGGTATTGTTGGTACTGGGGGGGATTTTTTTCCCGGGATTAGTATCTTCTGTTGGTTGGAGTGGAGGGCCCTCGACTGTGGGTTTCCCCTCCCGGAAATTTACTGGATTTGGGGAACATTTCCCGCCCCTTTCCTGCCAGTTTTTTTTTTCCCTTTCCCGGCACTAAAAAAAACCCCTCCCCCCTTGAGTGGCTTGGCTAAACCCGGTTTTTTTTATGGCCCGGATGTTTTGTATCTTTTTTTCCCCCTTTTGATGGGGGTGGGCCCGGCCCAAATTTTAAATTTTAGCAAAATCTTTCCTTACTGAAGAGGTACCATTTCAGGGGGAAAAACTTTCGGAAGGGGGGTTTTTCATTTTCCCCGTTGTCATATTGGGATGGGATTTTCTAGGGTGGGCATAGGTTTTCATGTCCCATCTGTTTTTTTTTTAGATTTCCCATGCCAGCAGATACCAAAATGCATATTTTGGCCCCAGGCTTGGGGTTTCCCGCTTGCCTTGGGTTTCTGTGACGTATTCCCTGTTGGGGCAAAGGGTTTTTCCCGTCTTACTTTATCCCCCCCCTAGCACCAAAAATGGAGCTCCCACCCAAATTGTTTTTGGTAATTTTTTCCTCCCCTATGCTATTGGGGGTCCCTTGGGTTTTCTATTTTCCCGCCCGGGATTCTTTGTTTGGGGAATATTTGGTTTTTTTTTTTTTCTTTGACACACTTTTTCCCTACAGGCTCCTTTCCCCCCAATGAGGGCCCTTTTTATTATTTCCCTTCCCGCGTATAATTCCCGAATACCTGGACAAAAACTCCAGCTTCACCATTTCTGTCTCCCAGGACAGTATCTCCAGCTTCACCATTTCTGTCTCCCAGGACAGCACCTCCAGCTTCACCATTACTGTCTTCCAGGACAGCACCTCCAGCTTCACCATTACTGTCTCCCAGGACAGCACCTCCAGCTTCACCATTACTGTCTCCCAGGACAGCACTATCAGCCCCACATTTACTGACTACCAGGACATCACCTCCAGCCTTACAGTTTGTGACTACATGGCCAGTATCAAGGGCAGTACCATTCAGCCCAGACTTTTTATGTTCCCATCTGTTGTAGAATGCTTCCAGGTTTTCTATGAAAGCAGCTTTGATGTTGTCCTCTTTTAATACCCTTGTGATTTTAGTCCACAGATTTTCCTCATTTGGGCATACCCAAAAACCCTTCTCTGTTTTAATACTGCTCGTAGCTAGTTCTGGGATATCTGCACAAGGGGCGTGACACCAATTTCCACCTTTTTAACTTGTATTCTTATGTTATTAGTTTATACCTAGTTGTACTTTAGCTCATTCTAGCTATTTGTAATTTGCATTTTTATAGTATTAGTTTATACCTAGTTGTACTTTAGCTGATTCTAGCACAACACATAGACAATTTCAACTTCATTATGTTTATTAGTGACTATACTCTATATGACCAAAGTGCTTTAGCTATATACTTATCCAACCTTCCCACTACTACAGAAATCAGTATTAGAACTCACCACACAATACAGGATATAAAAAAACACTATTTAAACCTAAAAGATGAATGATCACGTTGACCCTGATCTAAACCTCCATAATCTAGCACACAATCAAAACTTATTGGAAAGTAACTGCTTTTATTACACAGCATCACAAGTCAGCACTATCCTAAACACTGCTTAAAGTCTATCAGTTCTTAAATACAACATCAGGTCCTTAAGCAAACACTATGATGACCTCCTGGCACTCCTTGAGTCACTAAAGACTCCCTTCTCCTGCATTATTCTTACTGAGACCTGGCTTAAGCAGGACACAACAGATATCTACCCACTACCAGGATACACAGCAATCCACAACTGCCGACCATACCAAGTTGGGGGTGGTATTGCAATCTATTACTCTAACCAACTATCTTGTCTTAGCACCACTTGCTTTAGTGATGAATATGGGGAATACATTTTTGCTAATTTTACTGTAAAAAAACTTAAGACACCTTTAACAATCGGTGCCATTTACCGGATACCCCACACAAACATCTCAAATTTCAGTGAGAATCTAAAGGCGCTAATAACAAACAGACATATGAACAAGGACCACCTTCTCTTAGCTGGAGACTTCAATATCAACCTTGGCCTACCAGATGATCAGCCTGTAACTGATTTCATCAACAATATGAACAACACACTTCTCATACCAACAATAACTAAACCAGCCAGGCTCACTGAGACTAGTACAACCATAATAGACCACATATGGACCAATATACTAGCCCCTCTTAAATCAGGGATAATCACAGACAGCACTACTGACCACTACCCTTAACAAACATTAGTAAGCCACCACTTGAATACAACAAAGTTTCATTTAGACTCCATGACGAGGCCTCAATAAAGGAATTTCACAGCAGACCTGAGAACTGTTGACTGCCTAAGATTCTCCAATGCCAATGGTATTGATGATTGGACAGAACATTTTCTTAATCCAAAATACTTAGTACTATACAACAAACATTGTCCTAATAAAAACGAAACGGATCACGAATAAACGGCTGCCTCATGCAACCGCAGCGATTCTGATATCAACTGATAAGAACACCATATGAAAAGCCATATAGACAGGGCTTGAAATACACAAAGATATTCTTAAACAATATTCATCAGTTCTAACCAAATAATAAAGAAGCCAACAACTGTACTACTCCAGAATATTCACTGAAACAAGAGGAGATATAAAAAAAGACCTGGAAAACACTTTCCAAGATTCTGGGGACCCACAAAGTGAGAAAAAAAGAAGAATATTGACCTAACTAAACCTAATGAAACGCCACTGCATCCCACTGATACAGCTAACAAGATAAACGACTTCTTCTCAAACATAGGATCTAATCTCGCCAGTAAAATCCCACATACCAACCCCCGTGCAGGGGACTACCTAGCTGGGAATTTTCTAAATTCCTTCTGTCTTGTACCAACTGAGGCCACGGAAGTCACCGTGATCATTAGCAACCAACCAGCAGCCGGCACGGCAGCGGCAACAGGAACCTTGTCCTCTATTTTTACTTCTACCTGAGGTTCCCAGCAGCCCAGTGATGACCTAATCAAGACCCGCATAACACTAACATGTGTGGATACCCAGAATGATATAAAGCAACTGCAGAAATCGCCCAAAAGTTCACAATTACCAACTCATAGGACTCATTCCTAGCACTCCTACCCCCGGCTGCCACTGAAGTGATTCTCCACAACACTCACCCAACACCCATGGGCTACTAATCCGCCGAATGCCACAGCCAATGGACAAGGGTCAAACAATAAAAGAAGATCCAGTAACCAGCCAAGGACTCCTAACATCAAAAGGGGGGATGAAGAGCAGTAATATCACGAGAAAAACCTGTGGTACTGCAGCCAGGACACAACCCTCATCACCCACCGGCATCACCACAACACACGACAGACGACACCAAACATGGCTGCCAGCTACAGTCCAAGATAACTCCTTCCAGTATTTGATGTCAAGAAGATCCCGACCCAGAAATAGCTAAACTCCTTATGAATCAGAACCAAACGATCACCAACTAACTCTAGAAATGCAGGAATCTAAAGGCTAGCAATGCAGATACCTCAACAAGATCACTGGCGTCCTAGAACATAGACAGACACTCTAGAACAACAAAGCAACCACCCACCCAACCAGGTCCCTATACACCATCACACTTAAAAGACCAAGTTCACCCACTTACAACAACATACAGAGAAAAGATCAAGAGTGGACCAACAACTTCCCAATGTCAAACCAACTTCCAGACATAATGACTCAACAGCAGCTATCTTACGCTGATGTAGTTAACAGCAAACATCTCCCACCCTCAGTCACCCAAGAAGACCTGCATGAAGACCACCCTACAGCCTTATCAAGGACCACCTTCGCCTCAACAAAAGTAGTGATGCCTTAAAGGATTGCAAACTGATGGCTACATGCAGGTAAAAAAACAGTGCTGTTAAAATTCCAACAAGCATACAAAGAAACAGCCTCACAAAAAACTTCTATTTACTAAGAAAACTGATGTTTACGTCAATGAGTGCCTTACCAAAACGAGACAAAATCTTCTTAATCGACAAAGATAGAACTGCGCTATTCCCAAAAAATCCACCATTGCTTTGTGAGGGATGAAAAATAGCAGTTAGGAAACACCACTGGAAAGAGATATTCATCTCCACAGAACATGACCTTAAAAACATACCAAAGTTGAGGCTGGACTAACAAAACAGAGTAAAGTGCAGATAATACCCATAGTCCACCGTTAGTGAATATTGTCATAATTTGTGCCCCCCAAAAATTCTAAAACCCAACACTTTTTAATTGTCCCTTGTGTACTCGAACAGACCATTACTACCTCATAGCCCTTAAGTTTATTAAATATCTATCAGAATCTATCTCCTTTTTTACAACTTACCACATCACTGTTTCCAACTTATTTTTTTTATAAACTAACATAACTTGTCTTCAATAATCTACCTCACTTTAAAAAAAATATAACTCATTTGCACAATTTTATTCTAAATCCAATTAATTGCCCAAATTTTACTTAAACATATTGAACAAACTTATTTAAAACTTCTTTTATTGACCATTTTTATTCATACTTTTTTTAACCTAGTATTTTCAACTACAACTTTTAATATCATCCTGTCTACCATCTACTAGCATATTATAACCAATCATTGCCATTTTTATTTATTTATCAATTCATTATTTTTTTTATTATTTTGCTACCTTAATTTGTGGTATTTTTATCCAGCATTAAAATCTAATTATACTCTAAATTCCTGTAAACCACTTATAATATGACCTTAGTGCAATTACAATTAGAGTCTTATACATTTATAATATTATAGATTAATCACAGTTTTACTCTAGCTCATTCTAGCTCAATACATAGTCAATACCAAATTTCACTATACTAGACCATAGTGCAAATAACTAGTGAGCGAACTGGCGTGTCTATTAGTATATTTGAATTTTTATATATATAGACCATAAGTTTTTGTCTACCTAGCTCTTTCTAGCTCAAAACATAGTCATTACCAAATTCACTATATTAGAACCATAGTGCAATTAACTAGTGAGAGACTGGTGCTACTTTAAATTTGTTATTTTTATATTATTAGATTAAATTCAGTTGTACCATACACATTCTATCCTCAAGACATAGTCAATACCAAATTTCACTACATTAGACCATAGTGCAATTACTATGAGAGACTAGTGCTATTTTTAATTTGTACTTCTATTATTAGATTAAACTAATGTAGTTTTTTTTTTTTTTGGTTTTTTTTAGCTCACGTCTAGCTCAAAACATAGACCACAAAAGTCATTATTAGCCTTAGTGCAATTACAAGTTAGAGTCTTGTTCTATTTTTAATTTTATTTTATATTACATTATACCTAGTTGTACTTTAGTTCATTTCCAGCACAACACACAGACAACATCAACATCATTATGTAGTAGTAAGTGACCTAAACCCAACATGACCAAAATACTCAGCTATATACTTTAAACTTGTCCAAACTTCAACCACTACAGATATCAAGTAGTAGAACTCAACACACAACTCAGGATATAAATAACCATAATTTTAAACTAGAAGATGACTGATCACGTTGACCCTGATCTAAAACCTCGCATAATCTGACACCCAGATCAAAACCTATAGAAAGTAACTGCCTTTATACACAGCATCACAGCCACCACTATCCTAAACAATGCTAAAAGTCTATCAGTAACTTAATCTACAACATCAGGTCCATAAGCAAACACTATGAATGACCTCCTATCACTCCTTGAATCACTAAAGACACCCCTTCTCCTGCATTAATTCATTACTGAGACCTGGCTTAAGCAGGACACAATGAGATATCTACCCTCTACCCAGGATACACACAATTCACAAACTGTATAACAAACCGAGTTAGGGGTGGTATTGCAATCAAAAAAAAAATAAAAAAAAAAAAAAAAATATTTACATCTAACCCAATTATCTTGTCCTAGCACCACTTCGCTTTAGTGATGAATATGGGAATACATTTTTGGCTAATTTTTAACTGTAAAAACCTCAAGACGCCTAAAACAATCGGTGCCATTAAACCGGAGACCTCACACAAAACGTTCTACAACATCCGCAAAATTTCAGTGAGAAAATAAAAGTCACTAATAACAAACAGACAAACGAATAAGCAACCACCTCTCATACTGGAGACTTCAACATCAACCTGGCTTACTAGATATCACCTGTAAAACTGATTTCAACAACAATATGAACAACACACTTCTCATACCAACAATAACTAAACCAACCAGGCTCACTGAGACAAGTGCAACCATAAAACTACAATATGGACCAATATACAAGCCCCCTTTAAATCAGGGATAATCACAGATACACTACAGACCACTACCCTACCTTCCTCCTGACAAACATTAGTAAACCACCACTTGAAATACAACAAAGTCTCGACATTTAACTCCATGACGAGCCTCAGTAAGGAAGTTCACGAGTGAGCTGACCTAGAGACTGTTGATGGCCTCAGAATTCTCCAAGGCCAATGGTATTGATGACTGACAGACATCTTTCTTAATAACAATTACTTAGACTATACAACAAACATTGTCCTATAAAACCAAAACAGATCACACTACAAACAGCTACAGGTTGCCCATGGGCTACACTCAGCACCAGTCTGAAATCCATAGACAAGAAACACCAGTAAGAAAAGCAATATAGACAGGCTTAATACACAAAGATACTCTTAAACACTATTCATCAGCTCCCAACCAAAGTAATAAAAAAAGGCCAAACAACAATACTACTCCAGTAGATTCACAGAGACACTAGAGGAGATATAAAAAAGACCTGGAAACACTTCTCTCAGATTCTAGGGACCCAACAAACTGAGAAAAACCAAGAATATGTCCTAACTAAACCTAATGAAACACCACTACATCCCACTGACACAGCTAACAAGCTAAACGACTTCTTCTCAAACATAGGACAAATCTCGCGCGTAAAAATCCCACATACCAATGCCCATGCCGGGGACTACCTAGATGGAAATTTCCTAATACCTCTATCTTGCAGCAACTGAGCCACGAAGTCATTGAGATCATAAAGTCACTTAAAAATAACTCGGTGAATCTGTCTCATGTCCCACCATTAGCTGTACAAGCGAAGCGGCCCATTTCCTTTCGCAATGGCTAATTTCATTCTTTTTAACAAGTCAAATAAGAAACTAGCACCTTCCCGAACTACTCCAGATTTCCAAGGGTTACACCAATAACATAAAGGTGGTGAACCCTACATACATAGAACAACTATAGGCCTAATATCTAACTTACCATTGCTACCAAAAATCTTTGAGAAACTCGTGCCACAGAGACTTTATTCATTTATAACGGCTCAAAACAACTCAACCCGCTGCCATTTTGGATTTAGGAAAAATAAAAGCACTAATGAAGCAATCAGAAAAATGCAATCTCTTTACACATCATTGGAAAATAAGGAATATCCACTAGGAATTTTTAATTGACCTAAGAAAAGCTTTTGACACAGTAACCACTACATCCTACTCACATCTTGATCATACGGTATAAGAGGACCATGCACTTGCTTATTTCAAATCTTACATACTAATAGGTATCCGTACGTCACCATTAAAGACACAGCATCAGCAACACGGCCACTTGATACTGGAGTTCCCGCAGGAATGTCCTTGGTTCCCCTGCTCTTCCCTCATAAACATCTATGACCTTCCAAACTATCCCAACACTGAAACCCATCTCTTTGCTAAGACACACCCGAAAAAAAACCCCCTTATGTCTCTCTCACCCTAATCATTGCCACCCCAATCCCCATTGTGAATAGGACTGATTAAAATATCGACTTGGATGACAGCCAATAAACTTACGCTTAACACTGACAAAACCAACTATATTAGTTTGGTATCAGGAGCATGGAGAATGCACAAATTAACATTAAGACATTGACACACCCTAATTACCAGAAAAAATGGTGGAAAATTCTAGCTATATACACTTGACAACAACCTTGATTTCATAACCCATACCAGCATATAGACAAAAAAGTATCCAAAACGGTTTGGGATCCTCTCCAAGATACTATACTACAGCCGCAAAATGCCCTTATCACCTATAACCACTCACTTATTTACCATACCTCACCTATGCTATTTGTGCTTGGGGATCAACTGCATCAACACAACCTAAAGCCAATAATAACCCTACAAAAAAGCTGCAGTAAGAAAAATCACTAAATCCATCCCTGCAACACACCCCCCCACTCTTCATAGATCTAAACTTGCTCCCAGTTTCAGTTTTTAAACAAAATCCACACTTACTACTGTGCACTCTATATCTACAGGGCCTTAAACTCTAATATCAGCCTGACCTAAAACGCTTTCACTTGATAGTTTGACAGAACCCACAGGCATAACATCCAGACATAAACATCTCTATGACATTCCCCGTGTCCGAGCTAAACCTATACAAAAAATTCAATGTATGACAACAGGCCCTAAAATCTGGAATACCCTACCTGAGAACTCTAGAAACTGCAGACACATTCAGCACCTTCAAAACTACCAGGAATAGAAAACATCTTATCCCTCCCTCTTGATACACCTCCGTCAACTAACTAACGAATACCACCTGGTGGTTTCACAACTTAAAGCACTCACTCAATTCATTTGACCATAAACGGAAAAATTAATCTCAGTCTAAAATAAAAGAATACCAGAGGATACTCCAATACAGAAACTATGTACTGGTGCCAAAACAAAAGCATTCAAATTGCTAACTCACAAACTATGTATATCGTCACTTATCCATAATACCAACTTACCTCATAATTTGTAAATATTTTACAATTAGAAAAAAACTAAGTATGCCCGAATTCTAGCCATGCTAAGCGTTCTAGTGTACACTCTTAATCACAATTTTACTACATGTAAACCAAACAATAACCAAATTTCTGTAAACTCCAGCATTGTAATCCTTATAGAGAAATAAACTTGATTTGAACATTTAATTTGAATCATAAAGTCACTAAAAATAACTCGGGGAATCTGTCTCACGTCCCACCATTATTGTACAAGCGAGCGACCCATGTCCTTTCACATGCTATTACTTACTTTTTAACAAGTCAACCTAGAAACTAGCACTTTCCCAGACACTACTCAGCAGCAAGGGTTGCACCAAAACATAAATGTGGTGACCCTACAGGTGGTAAACAACTATAGGCCAATATCAAACTACCATTGCTATCCAAAATCTTCGAGAAACTCGTGCACAGGAGACATATTCATTTATAACTGCACAAAACGTACTCAACCCCTGCCATTTTGGATTCAGGAAAAATCAAAGCACTGAATGATGCAAGTGTAAAAATGCAGAATCTGCTTAACACAAGCATTGGAAAATAAGGAATTGTCCACTGGGAAGTTTATTGAGCCTAAAGAAAAGACGTTTTGACACAGTAGAGACCATGGGCAACCTACTCACTAACTTGACCACGTATGTATAAGATGAGCCATGCGCTTGCATATTTAAGTCCTACCTTTCTAATAGGTATCAGTATGTCACCATTAAAGACACAGCCCCTCATCACACGCCACTTGATACGGAGTTCCACAGGGAAGTGTCCGAGTCATCTGCTCTTCCCTCATTTACATTAATGATCTTCCATACGTATCCCAACACCTAAACCCATTTTCCCTTTGCTGACGACACGACTTACGTCATCTCCCACCCTAATCTTGCCACCCTCAACACTATTGTCAACGAGGAGCTGCTCAAGAGTCTGACTTGGATGACAGCCAATAAACTTACACTTAACACTGACAAAACCTACTACATTATGTTTGGTAGCAGAGCAGGTGTTGTGCAACTTAACATTAAGATCAACAACACTCTAATTACCAGACATAATGAGGGCAAATTCCTAGGTCTATACCTCGACAACAACCTAAATTTCAGCACCCATATCCAACACATAACAAAAAATAGTATCCAAAACGGTGGGGATCCTCTCCAAGATACGATATTACGTGCCGCAAGCTGCCCTTTTCACACTACACCATTCACTCATTTATCCATACCTCACCTATACTATTTGTGCTTGGGGATCAACTGCAGAAACACACCTAAAGCCAATAATCCCACAAAAAGCCACAGTAAGAATAATCACTGAATCCCATCCCTGGCAACACAACCCCCCCCCCTTTTCATAGATCTAAACTTACTCCCTGTTCAGAACATCCACACTTACTACTGTGCAATCTACATTTACAGGACCTTAAATTCCAATATTAACCTTGACCTAAAATGCTTTCTTGATAGTTGTGACAGGACCCACAGGCATAACACCGGACACAAACATCTCTATGACATTCCCCGTGTCCGACTAAACCTTTACAAAAATTCAATGTGTATCAAAAGACCTAAAATCTGTAACACCCTACCTGAAAACTCTAGAATTGCAAACACATTCATCACTTTCAAAACAACAGTTAGAATACACCACCTGATACACCACTCCACAAAGGGGGAAGTAAAGCAACAGCTAAGAACTACAGACCGATAGCACTTAACATCCCATATCATAAAAATCTTTGAAAGGGTCCTAAGAAGCAAGATCACCTCCCATCTAGAAACCCATCAGTTACACAACCCAGGGCAACATGGGTTTAGAACAGGTCGCTCCTGTCTGACTCAACTATTGGATCACTACGACAAGGTCCTAAATGCACTAGAAGATAAAAAGAATGCAGATGTAATATATACAGACTTTGCAAAAGCCTTCGACAAGTGTGACCATGGTGTAATAGCGCACAAAATGCGTGCTAAAGGGATAACAGGAAAAGTCGGTCGATGGATCTATAATTTCCTCACTAACAGAAGACAGAGAGTAGTTGTCAACAGAGTAAAGTCCGAGGCAGCTTCGGTGAAAAGCTCTGTTCCACAAGGCACAGTACTCGCTCCCATCTTGTTCCTCATCCTCATAACTGACATAGACAAGGATGTCAGCCACAGCACCTGTCTTCCTTTGCAGATGACACCCGAATCTGCATGACAGTGTCTTCCATTGCAGACACTGCAAGGCTCCAGGCGGACATCAACCGAATCTTTCAGTGGGCTGCAGAAAACAATATGAAGTTCAACGATGAGAAATTTCAATTACTCAGATATGGTAAACACGAGGAAATTAAATCTTCATCTAAGTACAAAACAAATTCTGGCCACAAAATAGAGCGAAACACCAACGTCAAAGACCTGGGAGTGATCATGGCGGAGGATCTCACCTTCAAGGACCATAACATTGTATCAATCGCATCTGCTAGAAAAATGACAGGATGGATAATGAGAACCTTCAAAACTAGGGAGGCCAAGCCCATGATGACACTCTTCAGGTCACTTGTTCTATCTAGGCTGGAATATTGCTGCACACTAACAGCACCTTTCAAGGCAGGTGAAATTGCTGACCTACAAAATGTACAGAGAACCTTCACGACGCGCATAACGGAGATAAAACACCTCAATTACTGGGAGCGCTTGAGGTTCCTGAACCTGTATTCCTGGAATGCAGGCGGGAGAGATACATGATTATATACACCTGGAAAATCCTAGAGGGACTAGTACCGAACTTGCACACGAAAATCACTCACTACGAAAGCAAAAGACATGGCAGACGATGCAACATCCCCCCAATGAAAAGCAGGGGTGTCACTAGCACGTTAAGAGACCATACAATAAGTGTCAGGGGCCCGAGACTGTTCAACTGCCTCCCAGCATACATAAGGGGGATTACCAACAGACCCCTGGCAGTCTTCAAGCTGGCACTGGACAAGCACCTAAAGTCGGTTCCTGATCAGCAGGGCTGTGGCTCGTACGTTAGTTTGCGTGCAGCCAGCAGCAACAGCCTGGTTGATCAGGCTCTGATCCACCAGGAGGCCTGGTCACAGACCGGGCCGCGGGGGCGTTGACCCCCGGAACTCTCTCCAGGTAAACTCCAGGTCCAGGTAAACACCTTGTCAACTAACTACATGTAAACCACCTGGTGGTTCACACTTACACTCACTCACCCATTGACTGTAAACACAGAAATACGAATCTTAATCTTAAAATAATGAATCCTAGCTAGTCATAAGTTTGCCTATGATACTCCAATATAGACACTATGTATTGTGCCAAAACAAAAGCATTCACATTGCTAAACTCTCAAACTATAATGTAGTCACTTAGATTTAATTCCATAATCTGACATAATTTAAAGCTTAGAATTAATCTAAGTCTGCCCAAAAATGCCTAGCCATGCTAGGTGTCCTAGTGGCCCCCTCTGTAATTAGTATTTTAAAACATGTAAACCACACAATGTTCAAAATCTGTAAACCCCGCATTGTAATCCTTATAGAGAATAAACTTGACTGATTGATTGATTGAAATGAGATGAGTCACGAGGGAGCCTTCACCAAATTCAATTTCAATAACAAGAACATAAAGTGGGACCAAGTAAAGCAAGTCCTAAACGATATAAGCTGGGAAGATAGACTAAGCAATACAGACCCCTACTTATGCCTAGAACAGAATAACTCGGTGGCACTCGATGTATGCTCAAGGCTTATTCATTTAAGAAAAAGGAGGAGCAGATGCAAAATAGAAAGAGACAGTCGCTCCCTTTACAGGCGACGGAAAAGAATAACAGAACGGCTAAAAGAGGCCAATATATCTGAAATGCGTAGGGAGTCACTGGTCAGGGAAATAGCAAACATCGAACTTAAGCTAAAGAAATCTTACATAAGTCAGAAATCGTGGGAAGAACTAAAAGCCATAAATGAAATCGAAAGAAACCCAAAGTATTTCTTTTCTTATGTGAAATCAAAGTCGAGAACAACATTCAGGATTGGGCCCCTACTTAAACAAGATGGGTCCTACGCAGATGACAGGAAGGAAATGAGTGAGCTACTCAAGTCCCAGTATGACTCAGTTTTTAGCAAGCCACTAACCAGACTGAGAGTCGAAGATCAAAATTAATTTTTTATGAAAAAGCCACACAATTTGGTTAACACAAGCCTTTCTGATGTTATCCTGATGCCAAATGACTTCGAACAGGCGATAAATGACATGCCCATGCACTCTGCCCCAGGGCCAGACTCCTGGAACTCCGTGTTCATCAAGAACTGCAAGAAGCCCCTATCACGAGCTTTTACCATCCTACTTAAACAAGATGGGTCCTACACAGATGACAGCAAGGAAATGAGTGAGCTACTCAAGTCCCAATATGACTCAGTTTTTAGCAAGCTGCTAACCAGACTGAGAGTCGAAGATCAAAATTAATTTTTTATGAGAGAGTCACAAAATTTGATTAACACAAGCCTATCCGATGTTATCCTGACGCCAAATGACTTCGAACAGGAGATAAATGACATGCCCATGCACTCTGCCCCAGGGCCAGACTCATGGAACTCTGTGTTCATCAAGAACTGCAAGAAGCCCCTATCACGAGCCTTTTCCATCCTATGGAGAGGGAGCATGGACACGGGGGTCATCCCTCAGTTACTAAAAACAACAGACATAGCCCCACTCCACAAAGGGGGCAGTAAAGCAATAGCAAAGAACTACAGACCGATAGCACTAACATCCCATATCATAAAAATCTTTGAAAGGGTCCTAAGAAGCAAGATCACCACCCATCTAGAAACCCATCAGTTACACAACCCAGGGCAACATGGGTTTAGAACAGGTCGCTCCTGTCTGTCTCAACTATTGGATCACTACGACAAGGTCCTAAATGCACTAGAAGACAAAAAGAATGCAGATGTAATATATACAGACTTTGCAAAAGCCTTCGACAAGTGTGACCATGGCGTAATAGCGCACAAAATGGGTGCTAAAGGAATAACAGGAAAAGTCGGTCGATGGATCTATAATTTCCTCACTAACAGAACACAGAGAGTAGTCGTCAACAGAGTAAAGTCCGAGGCAGCTACGGTGAAAAGCTCTGTTCCACAAGGCACAGTACTAGCTCCCATCTTGTTCCTCATCCTCATATCCGACATAGACAAGGATGTCAGCCACAGCACCGTGTCTTCCTTTGCAGATGATTTTTATCAATTCTTTTTTTTATTATTATCTTGCTACCTTAATTTGTGTATTTTATCCCGTCAATTTAAATCTAATTATACTCTAATTCTTGTAAACAACTTATATAAGACCTTAGTGCAATTACAATTGAGAGTCTTGTTCCTTTATTATATTATTAGATTAATCACAGTTTTACTCTAGCTCATTCTAGCTCAATACATAATCAATACCAAATTCACTATACTAGACCATAGTGCAATTACTAGTGAGAGACTGGTGCTATTTGTAATTTGTATTTTTATATTATTAGACTGAACCTAGTTGTACTATAGCTCTTTCTAGCTCAATACATAGTCAATACCAAATTCACTATACTAGACCATAGTGCATTTACTAGTGAGAGACTGGTGCTATTTGTAATTTGTATTTTTATATTATTAGACTAAAGTTGTTGTACTATAGCTCTTTCTAGCTCAATACATAGTCAATACCAAATACACTATATTAGACCATAGTGCAATTACTAGTGAGAGACTGGTGCTACTTTTAATTTGTATTTTTATATTATTAGATTAAATTCAGTTGTACCATAGCTCATTCTACCTCAAGACATAGTCAATACCAATTTCACTATATTAGACCATAGTGCAATTACTAGTGAGAGACTAGTGCTATTTTTAATTTGTACTTTCATATTATTAGATTAAACCTATTGTACTTTAGCTCACTCTAGCTCAGAACATAGACTCCACAAAAGTCATTATTAGACCTTAGTGCAATTACAAGTGAGAGTCTTGTTCTATTTTTAATTTGTATTTTTATATTACTAGTTTATACCTAGTTGTACTTTAGTTCATTCCAGCACAACACACAAACAACATCAACTTCATTATGTGTAGTAGTGACTATACCCTACATGACCAAAATACTCTAGCTATATACTTGTCCAAACTTCCAACCACTACAGATATCAGTAGTAGAACTCAACACACAACTCAGGATATAAATAACCATAATTCTAAACCTAGAAGGTGATTGATCACGTTGACCCTGATCTAAACCTCCATAATCTGACATCCAATCAAAACCTATTGGAAAGTAACTGCCTTTATTACACAGCATCACAAGCCACCACTATCCTAAACAATGCTAAAAGTCTATCAGTACTTAACTACAACATCAGGTCCTTAAGCAAACACTATGATGACCTCCTAGCACTCCTTGAATCACTAAAGACAACCCTTCTCCTGCATTATTCTTACTGAGACCTGGCTTAAGCAGACACAATAGATATCTAACTACCCTCTACCTGGATACACAGCAAATCACAACTGCAGAACAAACCAAGTTGGGGGTGGTATTGCAATCTATTACTCTAACCAATTATCTTGTCTTAGCACCACTTGCTTTAGTGATGAATATGGGGAATACATTTTTGCTAATTTTACTGTAAAAAAAACCTTAAGACGCCTATAACAATCGTGGCCATTTACCGGAAACCTCACACAAACATCCCAAATTTCAGTGAGAAATTAAAGTCACTAATAACAAACAGACAAATGAATAAGCACCACCTTCTCTTAGCTGGAGACTTCAACATCAACCTTGCTTACTAGATGATCAGCCGTAACTGATTTCATCAACAATATGAACAACACACTTCTCATACCAACAATAACTAAACCAACCAGGCTCACTGAGACAAGTGCAACCATAATAGACCACATATGGACCAATATACTAGCCCCCCTTAAATCAGGGATAATCACAGATAGCACTACAGACCACTACCCTACCTTCCTCCTGACAAACATTAGTAAACCACCACTTGAATACAACAAAGTCTCATTTAGACTCCATGACGAGGCCTCAGTAAGGAAGTTCACAGCTGACCTAGAGACTGTTGATTGGCCTACAGACATCTTTCTTAACAAATTACTTAGACTATACAACAAACATTGTCCTATAAAAACAAAACAGATCACAAACAAACGGCTTGGTTGCCCATGGCTAACCAGCACCATTCTGAAATCCATAGACAAGAAACACCAATATGAAAAGCAATATAGACAGGGCTTAATACACAAAGATACTCTTAAACACTATTCATCAGCTCTCACCAAAGTAATAAAAAAAGCCAAACAACTATACTACTCCAGTAGATTCACAGACACTAGAGGTGATATAAAAAAGACCTGGAAAACACTCTCTCAGATTCTAGGGACCCACAAACTGAGAAAAACCAAGAATATTGTCCTAACTAAACCTAAATGAAACACCATCTACATCCCACTGACACAGCTAACAAGATAAACGACTTCTTCTCAAACATAGGATCTAATCTCGCCAGTAAAATCCCACATACCAATGCCCATGCCGGGGACTACCTAGATGGTAATTTCCCTAATTCCTCCTATCTTGCACCAACTGAGCCCACGGAAGTCATTGGGATCATAAAGTCACTTAAAATTAACTCGGGGAATCTGTCTCATGTCCCACCATTACTGTACAAGCAAGTGGCCCATGTCCTTTCGCATGCTATTTCATTACTTTTTAACAAGTCAATAGAGACTAGCACCTTCCCGAAACTACTCAAGATGGCAAGGGTTACACCAATACATAAAGGTGGTGACCCTACAGACTTAAACAACTATAGGCCAATATCTAACTTACCATTGCTATCCAAAATCTTTGAGAAACTCGTGTACAAGAGACTGTATTCATTTATAACGGCTCAAAACATACTCAACCCCTGCCAGTTTGGATTCAGGAAAAATAAAAGCACTAATGATGCAATCATAAAAATGCTAGATCTGCTTTACACAGCATTGGAAAATAAGGAATATCCACTAGGAATTTTATTGACCTAAGAAAAGCTTTTGACACAGTAAACCACCAAATCCTACTCCACAAACTTGACCACTACGGTATAAGAGGCCATGCGCTTGCTTATTTCAAATCTTACATTACTAATAGGTATCAGTACGTCCACCATTAAAGACACAGCATCAGCAACACGGCCACTTGATACTGGAGTTCCGCATGGAAGTGTCCTTGGTCCCCTGCTCTTCCTCATATACTTCAATGACCTTCCAAACGTATCCCAACACCTGAAACCCATTCTCTTTGCTGATGACACGACTTATGTCATCTCTCACCCTAATCTTGCCACCCTCAACACCATTGTGAATGAGGAGCTGATTAAAATATCGACTTGGATGACAGCCAATAAACTTACGCTTAACACTGACAAAACTTACTATATTATGTTTGGTAGCAGAGCAGGAGATGCACAAATTAACATTAAGATTGACAACACTCTAATTACCAGAAATAATGGGGGAAAATTCCTAGGCTTATACCTTGACAACAACCTGAATTTCAGCACCCATATCCAGCATATAGCCAAAAAAGTATCCAAAACGGTTGGGATCCTCTCCAAGATACGATACTACGTGCCACAAAATGCCCTTCTCACACTATACCACTCACTTATTTATCCATACCTCACCTATGCTATTTGTGCTTGGGATCAACGCAGCAACACACCTAAAGCCAATAATAACCCAACAAAAAGCTGCAGTAAGAATAATCACTAAATCCCATCCCTGGCAGCACACCCCCCCACTCTTCAAAGATCTAAACTTACTCCCAGTTCAGTACATCCACACTTACTACTGTGCAATCTATATCTACAGGGCCTTAAACTCTAATATCAACCTTGACCTAAAACGCTTTCTTAATAGTTGTACAGAACTCACAGCATAACACCAGACACAAACATCTCTATGACATTTCCCCATGTCCGACTAAACCTTTACAAAAATTCAATGTATGTCAAAGGCCCTAAAATCTGGAATACCCTACCTGAGAACTCTAGAACTGCAGACACATTCATCACCTTCAAAACTACCATTAGAAAACATCTTATCTCCCTGATACACCCCGTCAACTAACTACACGAATACCACCTGGTGGTTCACACTTACACTCGCTCACTCATTTGACCATAAACAGAAATATTAATCTCAGTCTTAAAATAATGAATCCTGTGATACTCCAATACTGAAACTATATACTGTGCCAAAACAAAAGCATTCACATTGCTAAACTCATAAATTAGTATTTAGTCACTTAGCCGTAAGACCAACTTACCTCATAATTTGCAATATTTTACAATTAAGAATAAAACTAAGTATGCACGAAATGCCTAGCCATGCTAAGCGTTCTAGTGGTACACTCTGTAATCACAATTTTACTACATGTAAACCAAACAATAACCAAATTTCTGTAAACTCAGCATTGTAATCCTTATAGAGAATAAACTTTTGAATTTGAATTTGAATTTGAATTTGAATCTGCATGACAGTGTCTTCCATTGCAGACACTGCAAGGCTCCAGGCGGACATCAACCAAATCTTTCAGTGGGCTGCAGAAAACAATATGAAGTTCAACGATGAGAAATTTCAATTACTCAGATATGGTAAACATGAGGAAATTAAATCTTCATCAGAGTACAAAACAAATTCTGGCCACAAAATAGAGCGAAACACCAACGTCAAAGACCTGGGAGTGATTATGTCGGAGGATCTCACCTTCAAGGACCATAACATTGTATCAATCGCATGTGCTAGAAAAATGACAGGATGGATAATAGAACCTTCAAAACTAGGGAGGCCAAGCCCATGATGACACTCTTCAGGTCACTTGTTCTATCTAGGCTGGAATATTGCTGCACTCTAACAGCACCTTTCAAGGCAGGAGAAATTGCCGACCTAGAAAATGTACAGAGAACTTTCACGGCGCGCATAACGGAGATAAAACACCTCAATTACTGGGAGCGCTTGAGGTTTCTAAACCTGTATTCCCTGGAACGCAGGAGGGAGAGATACATGATTATATACACCTGGAAAATCCTAGAGGGACTAGTACCGAACTTGCACACGAAAATCACTCACTACGAAAGCAAAAGACTTGGCAGACGATGCACCATCCCCCCAATGAAAAGCAGGGTTGTCACTAGCACGTTAAGAGACCATACAATAAGTGTCAGGGGCCCGAGACTGTTCAACTGCCTCCCAGCACACATAAGGGGGATTACCAACAGACCCCTGGCAGTCTTCAAGCTGGCACTGGACAAGCACCTAAAGTCAGTTTCCTGATCAGCCGGGCTGTGGCTCGTACGTTGGTTTGCGTGCAGCCAGCAGCAACAGCCTGGTTGATCAGGGGCTGATCCACCAGGAGGCCTGGTCACAGACCGGGCCGCTGGGGCGTTGACCCCCGAAACTCTCTCTAGGTAAACTCCAGGTATGGAGAGGGAGCATGGACACGGGGATCGTCCAACAGTTACAAAAAACAACAGACATAGCTCCACTCCACAAAGGGGGCAGCAAAGCAACAGCAAAGAACTACAGGCCGATAGCACTAACATCTCATATAAAAATCTTTGAAAGGGTCCTAAGAAACAAGATCGCCACCCATCTAGATACCCATAAATTACACAACCCAGGGCAACATGGGTTTAGAGCAGGTCGCTTCTGTCTGTCTCAATTACTGGATCACTATGACAAGGTCCTAGATGCACTAGAAGACAAAAAGAATGCAGATGTAATATATACAGACTTTGCAAAAACCTTCGACAAGTGTGACCATGACCTAATAGCGCACAAAATGTGTGCTAAAGGAATACCAGGAAAAGTTGGTCGATGGATCTATAATTTCCTCACAAACAGAACACAAAGAGCAGTAGTCAACAGAGTAAAGTCTGAGGCGGCTATGGTGAAAAGCTCTGTTCCACAAGGCACAGTACTCGCTCCCATCTTGTTTCTCATCCTCATATCTGACATAGACAAAGATGTTAGCCACAGCACCATGTCTTCCTTTGCTGATGGCAAGCGAATCTGCGTAACAGTGTCCTCCATTGCAGACACTGCACGGCTCCAGGCGGACATCAGCCAAATCTTTCAATGGGCTGCAGAAAACAATATGAAGTTCAACGATGAGAAATTTCAATTACTCAGATATGGTACACATGAGGAAATTAACACTTCATCAGAGTACAAAACAAATTCCTTCCACGATATAGAGTGATAAACCAACGTCTAAGACCTGGGAGTTATCAAGTCAGAGGATCTCACCTTCAAGAACCATAGCATTGTATAAATTGCATCTGCTAGAAAAATGACAGAATGGATAATGAGAACCTTCAAAAACTAGGGATGCCAAGCCCATGATGACACTCTTCAGGTCGCTTGTTCTATCTAGGTTGGAATATTGCTGCACACTAACAGCACCTTTCAAGGCAGGGAAAATTGGTGACCTAGAAAATCTACAGAGAACCTTCACAGCGCACATAACGGAGATAAAACACCTCAATTACTGGGAGCGCTTGAAGTTCCTGAACCTGTACTCCCTGGAATGCAGGCGGGAGAGACACATGATTATATACCATACCCCCGGCCGGGATTGAACCCGCGGTCATAGAGTCTCAAAACTCCAGCCCGTTGCGTTAGCCACTAGACCAGCTAGCCGTCATGTTGACGGCAGTGAAGGGACTTGAGCTAGAGTTCGTCACGGCCACGCTAGCTGGAGATTCGTCTGTAAAAACTTGCATTTGTGGTCACAGAGGTGCCTGTGCTAACTTTCCTATGGTGTAGAAATATACCTAGTTGGATGAATCTTATTGTGGCTAGCTGGTCTAGTGGCTAATGCGACGGGCTTGAGTTTTGAGACTCTATGACCGCGGGTTCAATCCCGGCCGGGGGTATGGTTTATTTGCAATCGTGTCATTACGATTTCTTGAGTCATGATTATATACACCTGGAAAATCCTAGAGGGACTAGTACCGAACTTGCAAGCAAAAGACTTGGCAGACGATGCAACATCCCCCCAATGAAAAGCAGGGGCGTCACTAGCACGTTAAGAGACAATACAATAAGTGTCAGGGGCCCGAGACTGTTCAACTACCTCCCAGCATACATAAGTGGGATTACCAATAGACTCCTGGCTGTCTTCAAGCAGATACTAATGCCGGAAAAAAGTCACTCCCTGTGGAAATTTATTTGGTCCAAATAGTTCCACAGCTCAGATCCAGCATGGCCGTCGGGTCGGCTGAGCCGGGCAGCCCTTAAACCCTCCCAAACAAGGCATTCTCTGGTTGGCGGTTGTTGGTAAGCTTATTTAATTTATAGATTTACTCTTCAGGGAAGGAGTAGGTAGTTTTACTGGTAGTACACTAATATTAGGTTTACTAAGGCATCTGTAGATAATGATAAAGTAGACCTAAGACCTTAACATAGGTAGTAATAGGCCGATAATGTAGGCAAACACTAGGATAAGTTAGCTAGGGAGAACTGGCAGCCCTAGTTTGAACGAAGAGACGAGGGTCTGGAAGGGAGACCAGCTCGCTCTTCTTACGACAGACACCAACTGGGCAAGACGTGCCATGATCAGCAGACGGCGCCCCCACGTGTCTTCACATCTGAGACCTGGGGAAATCTGGTAGAGGCACCTCGATGTACCGTAGATGACCTCCTCCATCAGCCCATACAGTAAGACAAGATCTTCACTTTTTTCCCGTGGGTTCTGGCCAGTGTCTTGGGAGATCGTGAGTGAGTTTTAACTGTGGGCCCGGCGTGCGACAGAGAGAGCATGCCCAGTAAGTACCAGTGTCTCAGAGCCGTCTGAAGCTAGTGTCTGAGTCTGCATAGTTATACTAGAGGATACATACCCTCTTGGATATAGGAATTTCTGAGGTGCAGGCAGGACACTAATTACGATTGAATATTGCAGGAATTAATGCTCCCGTTTGCACGTGGTTTCTGAGGGGAAGTCCAAAGGGGCTAAAGCTAGGCTTAGGAAGTTGAAGATCAGGATATATGCTGCAACACCAAGTAAGTTAGTCCTTTATACATGCATGCAGGCAAGATTTCTTGCAATACCAATCATTTGTGAAAATCTGTCCTATAAGCCACTTGTGAGGCTGAGGTACCCACCTCAGAGCTCGGTGTCAACAGAGTTTGCCAGGGTAGGCGACTCACTTGGAGGCAGTCCACACAAATTTTCACAAAAGTGGTCCTTCGAAAACCGTGATGTGGAATAGCTAGGTTAAGCTATCATAGCTAGGCCACAGTTAGGATCCAGTTTTACAGAGTTAGGTTAAGCTATCATAGCTAGGCCACAGTTAGGAATCAGTTTAAAAAAGTTAGGTTAAGCTATCATAGCTAGGCCACAGTTAGGAACCAGTTTTACAAAGTTAGGTTAGGTTAGCACACCTAGGTCAAAGTTACACAGAGGCTAGGCCAAGCTGACTATACACAGAAGTTGTTATTTGCAGTAATTTACAGGCAGGCCAGGTAGGCTAGAGAAGCTTGTGAATTTAATTATTTACAGTGATTACAAGTAATCCAGAGTAGGAGACTTGTGTGTTGATTACTTACAGTGGATTTGCAAGGTAGCCACAGTTAGCCTAGGCTTGTACAAATTTTACAAAGGTTATAGTAGCTAGGACAGATTTAACCTAGTTATTATTTACAGGGAGTTATAAAGCCAGGTTTAAGTTATAGCACACTAGCTAGGTTAGGTTAGGTGGTGGCTAAAGCTCCCGCTTCACACACGGAGGGCCCGGGTTCGATTCCCGGCGGGTGGAAATTCCGACACTTTTCCCCTTAAAACCTTTTGGGCCCTTTGTTCCCCTAGCAGCAAATGGGTACCTGTGTGTTAGTCACGGGTGGGGTCGCATCCTGGGGGAAAAGTTTAAAGGGAAACCCCAAAATGGAAATAAGTTAGCCCAGTCCTCGATGAACCACTACTTTTTTGGGGTTTTATCCTGGGTGGCAAAACCCTCCGGGGTTAAAAATCCGAACAAAATTTCCTTATCTTATCTTATTTTCCCTTTATCCAACCCCTTTCCCCCGGCGAAAATTTAAGCGGGGCACGGGCCCAAAGCGGGTTTACATACATTATTTTTTTTACTTTTTTCCCCAAGTTAAATTTTTTAAATTTTTCTTTTTTTAACCAAGGATTTTAATTTGTTTTACTGAACCCTTTTATTTTTTGTTTTTTTAAATCGTCTTTGTTTCATGTTAACGTGGGATTTTGAATTAACCTGAGACTAGGTTAAGTCCTGTAATTTTTTTGCTGGCATTTACAGTTAAGTGCTAGATTAAAGCTTTCACATCGTAAAACTTTTTGTTTGGGATTTGAAGTAACATGTAAAATTTTTGATTCATATAGGGGCCCAATATAAAAAATTTGGAATTTTACGCTTGTTAAACCCTTTAAGATTTCTTTTCTTCTTGCCTAAAAACCGGGACGTGCTGTGGGGTGGACTGGGTAAAGTAAAAATTAGTGTCACACTCCTCTTTTAAAATTTGGGAAAATGGCAGAGGGGGGTTCGGGAGATCGGTTCAGTTTAAAACAAAATTAAAACGATCAGTAGCACCCAAAACAAAGGGCATTTTAAAACAAAGCGAAACAGGGCAAGGCTCTTCCCAAATTTGCAAAAGAGATTTCGATATTTTGCAAGACTGTTTGAAGAGTTTGGGGGAAAAATGAGAAGCCTATGAACGAGCATTTTTTCAGCATATGAGCAACGGGCTATTGAGGATGAGGAATCCCGGGGAAGTCTTCAGCAGGCTATGGACGAATTCGAAAAGGAAAGTAGATTGTCAGCGGGAAATGAATATGTACAAAGATAAGTTAAGTACATTAAAGGCTAGTTTCCAAGGGTGGGTTTTGAACCCGCGGGACCCCAAACAACCACACCCCTTTTCCCAATATTTGCCCAATTTTCCCCGTTAAAATTTGCCAACGTTCGCCCGGAACCAACAGATTTACATTGCTTTCTGGTCTTTTTTAGGGGCCCAGATAGAGACAGAAACGATTTGTTAGATGCCGCCCAATTTGGCAGAAATTTTGCGGTCGCAGCCCCCAAGGGGTAAACCCTTAGCCCGGGTCCGGCACTACCAGATTACTGACACAAATTCCCCAACATCCCAAAGACCAATTAAAAAAACATGTTTGGCAACAAAAAAGGAGATAAAGGTACTATATTTTAAATGGGTTTTTGGGATCTAGAGGCTTCCCGACATGACCGTCAAAGCCAAATAGAAGTTCCGTATTGAGATTAGGGACTTGACAAACAGTTTTTAGAGATTTGCAGGGTGAGAATGAAATTTAAAATGGGGCCCCTTTCCCAGGTGATTCAGAGGGAAAATGGCTAGCACGACAGTGCATGAGTTTAAAACCCCCTTTAAAAAATCGGAAGAAAGGTTTTACAGATAAAACAAATTTTTTTAAGGGGTTAAAGGGGGTTTTCAATTTTCACCTGGGCGTAGGGCAAGGGGGGAAATTACCTACCAAGAAAGTCGGGCAACTTTTCCCCGACATTCGAGAAAAAGACCTAAACCACCCCCTACTAAGGGAGGCACTAAAATTTTGCCCAGGGGGGAGTCCTTTCCCCCCACAGGGGCCCAAAGGGGGAAACCACTAAAGCGCCAGTAAGAGACAGTGCTTTTTTTGGACGAAGAACACGCTAGTTTTAGGGTGTTCAAGCTTCACCCCCTATAACCAAAGGGTTCAAAAGACTAAGGGGGTTGAGACTTTGTTTCAAGTGTTGTGGAAACATTTTTCCAGGGAGTGTAACAAACCCCGCTCAGGGGGTTCCCGGGCTGCTGGGAAGGGGAAACACCAAAAGTGCAAAGTGTCCCCAATGGTTTCGGGGTTAGCACAAGTTAAGGAAAGAAACCCCCAAGAAAGGGCGGGGGAGCAAGAACAAAATCGGAAGTACGATGAGTGTGGGGGGATACGGGACCGAGAAATTTTTTCTGGTGAGCAAATTTTTTAAGGCTCGGTGGCCCTTTGCCCCCCCAAATGGCTGGCGCGAACCGGGAAAAAAATTTTGAAACGACCCCCTTTTTTTCTTTGACAGTGGGGACAGAGAAACCTTCATAGGGAGATCCAGCAACCCGGGTTTTTGCTGGGGACAAATTGGTAAAGTTGACATGAAAGGGGGAAGGGGTTAATTGGGGGGGGGGGGTGGGGGGGGGGCCCCCAGGTTTTTTATTCCAGTATCAAAGTGAAAGGTTTATGTTAGCCGGGGGGGTTCCGGGAAATTTCAGGGCCCTTTATGGTGAAGAGGCGCCCCAAAACAAGATCGAGAACAACGTCCAGTATGGCCCCTACTTAAACAAGATGGTCCTACACAGATGACAGCAAGGGAAAAGAGTGAGCTACTCAAATCCCAATAATTTACTCAGTTTTTAGCAAACCGCTAACCAGAAATGAAGTTTGAAGTCAAATGAATTTTTTATGAGAGAGCCAAAAAAAATTTGGGTTAACACAACCTTTTCCGATGTTTACCGACGCCAAATGGGCTTCGAACCGGCGATAAATACATGGGCCCCACTCTGGCCCCCGGGGCCCGACTCATGGAACTCTGTGCATCAAGAACGCAAGAAGCCCCTATCACGAGCCTTTTCCTTTCCCATGGAGAGGGAGCAAAGGAACAAAGGGGGTTTGTCCCCCCCCCATTAAAAAAAAACAACAGACATAGCCCCACTCCCCCAAAGGGGGGAGTAAAGCAACAGCAAAGAACTACAGACCCAAACCCCCAAATAACATCCCCCTATCAAAAAAAATTTTTTGAAAGGGTCCAAGAAACAAGATCCCCACCCCCTCTAAAAACCCATCAATTACACAACCCAGGGCAACATGGGTTTAGAACAGGTCCCCTCCTGTCTGTCTCAACTTTTGGATCCTACGACAAGGTCCCCAAAAAAAGCACTAGAAACAAAAAAAAGCCCGATGTAATATATACAGACTTTTCAAAAACCTTCGACAAATGTGACCAGGCGTAATAGCGCACAAAAAGCGTGCTAAAGGAATAATAGGAAAATCGGTCGATGGACTATAATTTTTCCCCACTACAGAACACAGAGAGTAAGGGCCCTCAACAGAGTAAAGTCCAAGGGGAGCTATGGGAAAAGCCTGTTCCACAAGGCAAGTACAAGCTCCCATCTTTTTCCTTCATCCTCATATCCGCATAGAAAAAGGATTTAGCCACAGCACCATGTTTTCCTTTGGGAGATGCCAAACCCCAAACCCGCATGACAGTTCCCTTTCCCTTGCCCGACACTGCAAGGCTCCCGGGGGACACAACCAAACTTTCAAATGGGCTTTCGGAAAACAAAATGAAGTTCAACGATGAGAAATTTCAATTACTCAGATATGGTAAACATGAGGAAATTAAATCTTCATCAAGTACAAAACAATTCTGGCCACAAAATAGAGCGAAACACCAACGTCAAAGACCTGGGAGTGATTATGTCAGAGGATCCCCACCTTCAAGGACCATAACATTGTATCAACGCATCTGCTAAAAAATGACAGGATGGATAATGAGAACCTTCAAAACTAGGGGGGGGCCAAGCCCATGATGACACTCTTCAGGTCACTTGTTCATCTGGGCTGGAATATTGCTGCACTCTAACAGCCCCTTTTCAAGGCAGGTGAAATTGCCGACCTAGAAAATGTACAGAGAACTTTCACGGCGCGCATAACGGAGATAAAACACCTCAATTACGGGAGCGCTTGAGGGTTTCTAAACCTGTATTCCCTGGAACGCAGGAGGGAAGATACAGATTATAAAACACCTGGGAAAATCCTAGAGGGACTAGTACCGAACTTGCACACAAAATCACTCACTACGAAAGCAAAAGACTTGGCAGACGATGCACCATCCCCCCAATGAAAGCAGGGTGTCATTAGGGACGTTTAAAAGACCATACAATAAGTGTCAGGGGCCCGAGACTGGTTCAACTGCCTCCCAGCACACATAAGGGGGATTACCAACAGACCCCTGGCAGTCTTCAAGCTGGCACTGGACAAGCACCTAAAGTCAGTTCCTATCACCCGGGGCTGGGGCTCGTACTTTGGGTTTTGGCGTGCACCCCACAGAAACACCCGGTTGATCGGGGCTGTTTCCACCAGGGGGGGCCTGGTCACAGCCCGGGGCCCGCGGGGGCGTTGACCCCCCAAAACTCTCTCCAGGTAAACCCCAAGTAAACAAGGGGACTGGCTGCAGATAAAACCCGTTTGGGGAGGCATTTTGGGGGGGAAGCTGGGCGAACCAGACGTTGCTAAAACCCAAGGTTAAAGAAAATTATCCCCATCTTGGAAAGGGGGGATTCCCTAAACATTTTCGGGGGGCAACGAAAAGGGGTTAAAACAAGGAGGGTGTGGGCCGAAACGGGACTCCACGGGGTACATCTTTAGGAGGCAGAGTACCACTCCTTCCCGCGCCCCCGGGGAAAAAGGAGGGCCTGGTATTACGGGCGACTGAGGTTTTGTACGGGGGTTGTTTGGGGGTTGGTTTTGCACAAAAGGGGTCTGCCCAGAGGCGCAATTGGGCAAAACCAAACAGGACCGGTCCATAAACTATGGGACCTGGATGTAGTGGGGAAATTAAAGGGCCAGCCACCCCCCCCGAACGCAAGAACGTATCGAATTTAATTGTGAACCATGTGCAGTTCAGGGACGGCCCAAATTGGGTGCGACCCCCAGGGAAACCGGGGCCCCCCAAAACCGCTGCCCACTAATTTCAAGAGGGCACTTTTTTTCGTTAATTCTTTGGTAACAGCCTGCCAAAAAGGGGGGGGTCTGGTGGGGAAATATATGATATTTTTAAAAGGAACACGGGCCCCCTTGGGGTTCTTTTAGAAATTGCCCAATGCCAGCCTGGGGAAAACACCCAAATTATTTTCACAAAAGGAAGTCCCAAGGATGGGGTAACCACTCCCCTTTATTTTCCCAACTGCAGCTCACGGGCGGGGTCCCCGAGAGCCATCTTAAACCCGACTGTCTGCTCACGGGGCCCCCCCTAAAGGCAAAAATTAAAGCAGATGTGGTTGGGGAATTCAACAAAAACAAAATGCCTATGGGGGCAGACATTAGCAAAAAACCCTTTCCTACGTTTTTGGGTTGCAGCCAAAAGGCCCGGGGACTACAAAAAAGGTTTTTTGTGGTTGGGTAACAGGAGGTGCCCAAGCAAGGGTTGATACCAAATAAAATTCAGGCAGTGTTGTTTGGGGGGCCACAAGTTCACCATTCCAAATTACAGGGCTCCCCATAGACTACCCCCTTTTGTGAACTGAAACACCCCGCTTAAAGAATTCTAAAAGACCCTATTTTATGTAAAAACCAGGGAAAATACCACCTCAGTTTAAAGGCTTTTTGATGGCCATTTACCGAAGTCTAATCAGGAGATGTTTCTCGGCTAACATCCCATTGAGAGAATGGGGGGACAAACAATCCAACGTTTCGGGGCAAAAGTGGAACGTGCCCTATGCTGGCTACTCAGTGCCTGAGGTAACTTTGGTTTTGGGGACTGGAGGGGGGAAAATAAAGGGAAAAGAAAACTTAGGCTAAAAAGGAACCTAAGGGGGAAAGGGGAAAACTGACCAGGGGGTCTTTGCTGAGCAAAGTGCAGACTGCCTTCGACCCTTTTTTGGGGTTTTTTTGACACCCATCACCTTTTCGGGGGAAAGGATGCTAGGGCAACAGACCTGGGAGTTTAACCTGGGTTGGGACGACCCACTGCCAAAAAAAGTCTGCCAGGAGTGGGATCTGGTTAACAAAGACCTAGGGGAAATTTGAAACATTCACATTCCCCCAGGTCCATCGGGTGCCCCCCGGGGGGGGATTATGACTGCACGTCTTCTGTATCCCCTCCCCAAAGGGCCTTTTGGGGCAGTACGTTTTTTGGGGGCGGGGGACCAAGTCAATCTGGTCACCAGTCATGCGCGGGGTGACCCCCCCCGGGAAGGTTTGGGCTCGATCCCAACTTAGAGCTCACGGCGTGTTGCTGGGAGCAAGACGGGGTAAGTACGTAAGGAGGTGTTGAGTATCTGAGGGTGACAAAACACCTTATTATGGACGGGACTGGGAAAGGGGCCTTACAGTGGGTCCAGAATGACACTAAGCTCCCCCATGTCAGGAATCGGGTAAAGGAGATACGGGAACACAGTCCCCAAAGTCAACAATTCTGTATGTGCCTACAATTTAAACCCATCTGACCGAAAGCCGAGGGGGGCACACAGAAAGCTTAGTAAAAGCCCAGATTTGGTTTAAAGGCCAACGGTTACCCGGGCAAGGGAATTTCTGGGCCGGGGCAGAAATTTTTGGGGGACAAACCCGCAGCATAGTAAAATTTTTTGGGGGAAAAACGCACGAAATTTTTTGAACCCCCGGCGCTACTCCTCGGAGAAAAAAATTTTAGGGGTCACGGGAAAAGGTATTTCCCATTTGTGAGGGAAACGTAGACAAGGGAAACCAAAGGGCGACAGTTGTCCCCTTTTGGGTCCCAGAAATATTGGATAAGGCATGACCAAAGGGAGAGGTTTCCAGGGGTGCGCGTCAGGCTGGCCCTGTCCAACACGTGACTCAGGGAAAAAGCAAATTGGTTCACTCCCTTGGGGTTGTTCCTAGATCATGCAGGGCTAATAAATGCAGGGGAAGAATACAAAAATCGGGCCCCAGCTAAAGGGGCCAAACATTCCCCTGCTGCGGGGAAAAGGGGGGAAGGGCAATAGAGCCCATTTATACAAGATGCCCATCAAGGCCTTACATGGGGGGGTTTTTAGAAAACCCTCACCTGGGCCCAAAAATCAAATTTCTGGTACTTTAAGGGCGAGCTGTCCGTCAAAAGGGTGCTAAAAAAGTTTGAAAGGCTGCCGGCGGTACATGGGGGAGACCCTACCAAACCCAGGGCCCCACCGCCCCTGCCTCAGGGGCGGGTACAAATTTTACAGGCCCCTTTAAAACGTAGAAAAGACATACTGGGGCTATCACATTGAAAAACCCAGGAGACGATAGGGGGGGCCTCCCGAAAGCATATACCCCGCCTTTTACCCTTTTGCCAAATACTCGAGCGGGGGGCATTTGGAGTTTTGGGGAGAAATATGACAACAAGACTTTTGTGAAAAATTGTTCAGGGAGGTTTTTCTTTCCAGAATTTTTCCCCTTTCCCCCGGATTTTGGGTTATCTCGGACAAAATGGCAACAATCTTTAGGGGTGGCCGATACCGTTTTCCAGGAATTTTTTAAAAGGGAAAAACGGGGAAAGTAAGAACACCTGAAGGAATAAGATGCGAGTGGAGGTTTATTAACCCCCCAAAGGGCCCCTGGCAAGGGGGGTTCAAAGAACCCATGGTGGGGCCCCCAGTTTTAAAAATGGGATTTTTGGAAGGGCCCTTGCACGGGAGGAGGGTTAAACTGTGATGAACAAAGGGCAGTGGGTTTTTTGAGAAAGGGGGGCCAAAAGTTAATAATTAAAAGGGCCCCTGACCTACTAAAAATGGGATTTGGGCGAGCAAGAACTCTCACCCCCAAACAAAATGCTTTTGGAAAAAGGATTGAGCCCTTTCCCCGCAATTTTGAGTCCCTCTTCCCAAGGAAACTTTGGGTTTTATGGACCAAAGGTCCCGCCAACAATGAAGAAAGCACGGGGTCACAACAGAACCCCGGTGGCCTGGTGGCTAAAAACTCCCCCTTTTACACACGGGGGCCCGGGTTTTGATTCCCGGCGGGTTTGGAAAACCCTTTCGACACGTTTCCTTACACCTGTTTTCCTGTTCCCCCCCCTAGCAGCAAAAAGGGGCCTGGGGGTTTTGTTCCCACTGGTTTTGGGTCGCATCCTTGGGGGGCAAGAATTTAAGGGCCCCAATGGAAAAAAGTTAGACAGTCCTCGTGCCCCAAATGACTTTCTTGGGGTTTTCCTGGGTGGGAATCCTCCCGGGGGTTTAAAAATCCAATGAAAAAATTTTCTTAACTTAACTTATCTTTAAAATCCGGACAAAAAAGGGAAACCCAAATTGGCGCAGGGGTTTTCTTTACAACCTTGCGGGAAAAATTTCTATGGTGCCAACCCCGAGGGAAATAAATGATGCTAAATGAAGGGGACCTGGTGCTAGAAAAATCCGAGGCCCCAGGGGATAAATGGGCCCCTTTTCCTTTTATTTTCAACCCCCCCAGAAAAGGCTGGGGATTGAGAATGGGGAAAATGAGAAAAACGGGGTCGAGACTATAAAAACCCATCAACAGGCTTTTAAACCCCTCGAGGGTTTCCCCACGGTTTGGGACCGGGAAAATGAGAAATTAACCAGAGGGTTTAGGGGGCTGAGGGGCTGGACGACCCTTGAACGGCCCCTCAAGTCCAGGCCCACTGGGGGGGCCGGGGGGAGGCAGACTTGATCTAAAACTTACGGCCTCCTTCCCCCGGCGGGAGGAGTGGAAATTTTTTTGGTCCAAATAGTTTCCACAGCTCCCGATCCACATGGCCGCGGGTTCCCCTGAGCCGGGCGAGCCCTTTTAAAACCCCCCCCAAACAAGGCATTCCTGGTTTGGGAGTTTGTTGGTTTAAACCATTTTTAATTTTTTTAAAATTTACTCTTTTTAGGGGAAAGGGGTTTGGTATTTTTACTGGGAGTACACTAATATTGGTTTACTAAGGCATCTGTAATAATGATAAAGTTTGACCTAAACCTTAACATAGGTAGTAATAGGCCGATAATGTAGGCAAACACTAGGATAAGTTAGCCCAGGGGGAACTGGGGCCCTAGTTTTTAACAAAAAAAAAATGAGGGTCTGGAAGGGGGGACCCCGCTGCTCTTCTTTCGACAGACACCAACTGGGCAAGACGTGCCTGATCAGCAGACGGGCCCCCAACGGGCTTCACATCTTAGACCTGGGGGGAAAACTGGTTTGAGGCAAACCCCGATTACCGGAAAGACCTCCCCCATCAGCCCAAAGTAAGACAAGATCTTCACCTTTTTTTCCCCTGGGTTTTGGCCAGTGTCTTGGGGGATCGTGAGTGATTTTAACTGTGGGCCCAGCCCTGCGCCCCGAGAGAGCATTCCCAGTAATTAAACCCGGGGGCTCAAGCCGTCCTTTAAGCTAGGGTTTATTTTGGGATAGTTTTTACTAGGGGATACATACCCTCTTTGGGAAAAAGGAATTTCTGAGGTGCAAAGGGAGGACCTAATTTTCGATTGAATATTGCAGGGAAATTTAATTTTCCCCGGGTTTCACTTTTGGGTTTTTGAAGGGGAAATCCAAAGGGGCTAAAGCTAGGCTTAGATAAGATAAGAGAAAAGATTTTTGTTCGGATTTTTAAAACCCCGGAGGGTTAGCCACCCCGGATAAAACCCCAAAAAAGTTTATGCGTCATCGAGGGCTGTCTAACTTATTTCCATTTTGGGTTTCCCTTTAAACCCTTTTCACCCCCGGGGTGCGACCCACAACCAAATCCACTAACACCCAGGTACCTATATGCTGCTAGGTGAACAGGACAAAGGTTTTAAGGGAAACTTTCGAAATGTTTCCACCCGCCGGGAAAACGAACCCCGGGGGCCCCCCGTGTGTGGGAAACGGGAGCTTTACCACCAGGGGCCCCCGGTCAGGAAAATAAGCTGCAAAAACCAAGAAATTAGTCCTTTATATATGCATGCAGGCGAGATTTTTTTGGGAATACCAATCATTTGTGAAAATCTGTCCCCATAAGCCACTTTTGAGGCTGAGGGACCCCCCCTCAGAAACCGGTGCCAAAAGAGTTTGCCAGGGGAAAGGGGAAATCCCTTGGAGGCAGTCCACACAAATTTTTAAAACCCCCAGTACCAATAAAAACCCCCAGTCCCCATGACATTCTTCCCTTTTTAAATATACCCGGTTTTAAAGGGCCCCAACAAAAAAACAAAAAAACCTTTTATCCCTGGACTGCTTGGGTGAACAAATGCAATGTTTTTTCGGGGTTTCACAAGACCCACATAAAGGGGAAAACCCTTTGGGCAACAAAATATTTGGGTCCCCCGGGTTTCAACCTATACAGATGGCCACAGAGTGAACAGGCAAAAAGGGGGGGGGGGGTGTGGAAATTTTTTGGCCCTAAAGTTTCCCCCAGGACAGACACGCGAACCCCAAAGGGGTCCCAGCAAGTCTGTAATGGAACGGCTGAGCAGGGGGAGCCCTTAAACCCACCCAAACAAAAAGTGTTTTTCCCTGAAATTGGCTGGTTGGGAACATATTTAAGTTATAATTTACCCTTCATGGGAAGGGGGTAGGAAGTTTTACCCCGGGGTTTTCACTAATAATTTTGGGTCTTGGAGGGAAATGTAGATAATAAAATTAAACCTAAGACCTTAACATAATTTTGTAAAAGGCCGATAATGTAGGCAAACCCTAAAATTAAAATTAGCCCAGGGAGAACTGGCAGCCCTAGCCTGAAGAATGAGGCATGGGTCTGGAAGACACGAGCTCTCCCTTCTTAAGACAGCCACCAACTGGACAAGACATGCCGTGATCAGCAGACAGCACCCCCGCGTGTCTTCACATTCGAGACCTGGGGAAATCTGGTAGAGGCACCTCGATGTACCGTAGATGACCTCCGTCAGGCCCATACAGTAAGACAAGACCTCCACTTTATCTCGTAGATTTCTGGCCAGTGTCTGGGGAGACTGTGAGTGAGTTGATCTGTGGGCCTGTGTTGCAGCTGGCAGTGCATGCCCAGTAATTACCAGTGTCTCTCGTCAGTCTGGAAGCTAGTGTCCGTGTCTGCATAGTTATACTAGGGGATACACACCCTCTTGGATATAGGAATTTCTGAGGTGCAGGCAGGTCACTAATAACGATTGAATATTGCAGGAATTCAGGCTCCCGGTTGCACGTGGTTTCTGAGGGGAAGCCCAAAGGGGCTAAGGCTAAGCTTAGCGAAGTTGAAGATCAGGATATATGCTTCAACACCAAGTAAGATAAGATTTCGTTCGGATTTTTAACCCCGGAGGGTTAGCCACCCAGGATAACCCAAGAAAGTCAGTGCGTCATCGAGGACTGTCTAACTTATTTCCATTGGGGTCCTTAATCTTGTCCCCCAGGATGCGACCCACACCAGTCAACTAACACCCAGGTACCTATTTGCTGCTAGGTGAGCAGGACAACAGGTGTAAGGAAACGTGTCGAAATATTTCCACCCACCGGGAATCGAACCCGGGCCCTCCGTGTGTGAAGCGGAAGCTTTAGCCACCAGGCCACCGGGCCTGCAGGCAGGCGAGTTTCTTGCAACATCAATCATTTGTGAAAATCAGTCCTTTAAGCCACTTGTGAGGCTGAGGTACCCACCTCAGAGCTCGGTGTCAACAGAGTTTGCCAGGGTAGGCGACTCACTTGGAGGCAGTCCAGACAAATTTTCACAGGGGGGTTGGCCTGTACATCGCAGAGTCACTTGTTTGCACAGAACTGCGATGATAATCATGATAATCTCTACAGTGTCAGCGTGCCTCGTTGTGCTCCCGGTTTTTCTGGTGTTTTCACGGTCGCTCTTACGTGCTAGAACTTTAATTTGTGTCATCAATCCTATATGATACATCCCTCTAGCGCCTGGAACCAATCTTGGGCGGAAATCATTATATACTGAGTAAAAAAAAGGAGAATTGTGTGCACTACCTAACAGAGTTTACTGCCAGAGGGGAATCATAGGCCTGTCCCGTGTGGAAAAATAATAATAATTGAACTTTGTGTCAGAGGAAAGAAAGTCTCCCTGAAAGCATTGAGTATACATAGTGTATAGTGTATACTACGTGGTTTCCCCTAGTATATTGATGATAAAGGCAAAAAGTGTCATTTGAAAACAGGTGAATTTTTTTAAATGAATTGATAAGCCTATAGAGGCAGGTGCCAGAAGTCGCCAGAAACTTACCACAGGTCAGCTGTTTTTAATAATCTTCCTGGCCTGCTAGTGTACTCGCATATAATCTATTGATACCATTTGAATAGCAGAATACAGTGTTGTAGTAGCAACTAACCAGTATTATAATGGTACTTAGTGGAGTGGAGTGACTTTCTTAGTTTCTTTTTCTTGAAATACCAACGTTACTGTGAATTTCATATAACCTGTAGTTACCACGGTCGCAATATACACAACGAAAAAGCAATTATTACTACAGAAAAAGCGCCCTTCCTCCAAATTTGCACCAGTCAACTATAGTGATAATATAGCATTTATTGTGGTGGAGACGGAAAAAAAAAAAAAAAAAAAGAGAAGCTAGATACAGCGATTGATAAACAAGGGTGGAGGCTCGACCGTTCTCATTGTAGGAGGCCAGCAGTCACCGGCTCTTCCAACACGCAAGTTATACTTTTGTATCAATCAAATCACATATTACTCGGGTAGATAATTTCCAGTAGATCCTTCATGTGTTAGCTCAAATCACCGACCCCTTTTGGTTTAAATAAGTGACCCACTGATCAGATCAGATAGACTGGTCCGAACCCTTGACTGGTCCGAACCATTGACTGGTCCGAACCCTTGACTGGTCCGAACCCTGGACTTTTCAAACGGTTTCGTTGTGCACCACCTAGAGAGGTTATTAATAGAATATTCAAAAAGGTTGCTAGTAGAATTGCAGTAAATCAACCATTCAAATCATTATGAAGCTGTGTGTTTGTCCCGTGGTCAGTCAAACAAACGGGCTTCCACATGCATAAATTGTCATTTCTGTGGAAATTGGTGTCACGCCCCTTGTGCAGATATCCAAGAACTAGCTACAAGCATATTAAAACAGGGAAGTGTTTTTGGGTATGCCCAAATGAGATAAATCTGTGGACTAAAATCACAAGGGTATTAAAAAAGGTCAACATCAAAGCTGCTTTCATAGAAAACCTGGAAGCTTTTCTACAACAATGGGAACATAAAAAGTCCGGGCCGAATGGTACTGCCCTTGATACTGGCCATTAGTCAGAAACTGTAAGGCTGGAGGTGATGTCCTGGTAGTCATAAATGGGGGGCTGATAGTGCTGTCCTGGGAGACAGTAATGGGGAAGCTGGAGGTGCTGTCCTGGGAGACAGTAAAGGTGAAGCTGGAGGTGCTGTCCTGGGAGACAGTAATGGTGAAGCTGGAGATGCTGTCCTGGAGACAGTAATGGGGAAGCTGGAGATGCTGTCCTGGGAGAAAAGTAATGGTGAAGCTGGAGATTTTGTCCAGGTAGTCGGGAATTATACACAGGAAGGAATACATATAAATGACCCCATAGGGACAGGAGCCCTAGTAGGGGAAAAAAGTGTAGTCAAAGATAAATAAAACCAATATTGCAAACTAGAAATACCGCAGGAATAGCAAACAAGAGGACTCCACTAGCAATAGTGAGGATATATTACCAAAAACAAATGGTGGGAGCTCCATTGTTGGTGCTAGGGGGGATAGAAGGTAAACAGGGAAACATGCACCAACAGGGAATACAGTCACAGAAACCCAAGGCAAACGGAAACCAAGCCTGTGCACATACTAAAGCACTCGGTATCTGCTGGCATGGGAAATCTGGAAAAACAGATGGGACGTGCAACTATGACCACCCTAGGAAATGCCATGCCCATATGACAACAGGAAATGCAAACTCCCCTTTCCCGTAAGCTTTTTCACCCTTAACTGTGTACCTCTTCAGTACAGGAAAGACGTGCTATAACTTAAATTGCCAGGGATACCATCTAAAGGGGACAAAAAGATACAAAACATCCAGGCCATGGGAAAACCTGGGAAAGCCACAGCCACTCAAGGGGGAAAAGGTTTTTGGGTGCCGGGAAGGGAAAAAAAAAACGGGCAGGAAAGGGCAAAAATCGAAACCCAAATCCAGTCTTTCCCGGGAGTGGAACCACATTCGATGGCCCCCCCACCCCAAAACCCCAACAGATCCCAAAATACAAATCCCGGGAAAAAAAAACCCCCCCCCGGGTACCAACAATACCACCACCCGATAACATTTTTTTGCAAAAACCCGGGCCCAAAAAGCCAGCAAAAAACCCAACAAAAACCTTTCATCCGGGGGATTTGCTTGCAGGGGCCCAAAGGAAATGTTCGCGGTTTTTCCACGGGAACCCACATAAAGTTTTCACTTGACAAAAAAAATATGGATCCCGGGTTAAAAACCATACAGATGTGACAGAGTGAACGGGCCCAAAAAGGGGGGGTTTGGCCCTTTGTACTTTTGCAGATCACTTTTTTGCACAAAACCCTGCAAAAAATTGCCTCAAATAAATTTAGGGGAATTTTTTAAGCAGTAAAGGCCCGAAAAACCAAAAAACCTAGCCCTTTGGATAGCTACAAGCCCCGGAGGGAAAACATCCCAGAAATTCCAGGAAAAACGGTTAAAAAAATTGACCACTGTCTGGAAAACCTTCCGGGCTCCTGCCCCCAACATCTTGCTCCGGGGATTTCAATTTAAAGGGCCCAAAAAAGGAGGAATAAACCCAATAAATTTTGCAGTAATAACACCAGGGGGCCGCCTGATAAACCCCCTCAAACTAAACCCCAGTTTTTTAAATCTCTGCAAAAAAATTTCAATTTAAACCAAAAAATAATAGAGCCTACTAACGGAAAAATACACTAACCTCATTTTTCACTAAAAATTTGTAAACTGATAAAAAATTTCCCCATTTTTAAAAAACAAAAACCAATCACAACATAATTGAGGTTCATTTAAAGGGTTGGGCGCGGAGCCCCAGACCGACAAAATGAGTTTAAGCCCCGGGAGGGACCCATTCACCATTTTCCAACTAAATAACAAAAATAAAGGGGGCCCAAATTTAAAACCATGCCCCTAACCGATATAACCCTGGGAAAAAAAAAAAGGGCAACAAAACCCCCAACTTATGTTTAAACAGATTAACCCGGGGCACTCGATGTATGCAAAAGGGCCCTTATTCCCTAAAAAAAGGGAGGAGTAATGAAAAACCCAGAAAGAGACAGGCGCTCCCTTTTCAGGCACGGAAAAGAAAACAGAGCGGCTAAAAGAGGTCAATAAAATCTGAAATGCGTAGGGGGAAAACCCCGGGCAGAGAAATAGCAAGCATCGAACTTAAACTAAAAGAATCCTTTAGGAGTCAGGAATCGCGGGAAGAACTAAAGCCATAAATGAAATCGAAAGAAACCCAAAGTATTTCTTCTCCTAGCCAAATCAAAATCGAGAACAACGTCCAGTATTGGCCCCTACTTAAACAAGATGGGTCCTACACAGATGACAGCAAGGAAATGAGTGACTACTCAAGTCCCAATATGACTCAGTTTTTAGCAAGCCGCTAACCAGACTGAGAGTCGAAGATCAAAATGAATTTTTTATGAGAGAGCCACAAAATTTGATTAACACAAGCCTATCCGATGTTATCCTGACGCCAAATGACTTCGAACAGGCGATAAATGACATGCCCATGCACTCTGCCCCATGGCCAACTCATGGAACTCTGTGTTCATCAAGAACTGCAAGAAGCCCCTATCACGAGCCTTTTCCATCCTATGGAGAGGAGCATGGACACGGGGTCGTCCCACAGTTACTAAAAACAACAGACATAGCCCCACTCCACAAAGGGGGCAGTAAAGCAACAGCAAAGAACTACAGACCAATAGCACTAACATCCCATAATCATAAAAATCTTTGAAAGGGTCCTAAGAAGCAAGATCACCACGCATCTAGAAACCCATCAGTTACACAACCCAGGGCAACATGGGTTTAGAACAGGTCGCTCCTGTCTGTCTCAACTATTGGACCACACGACAAGGTCCTAAAATGCACTAGAAGATAAAAAGAATGCAGATGTAATATATACAGACTTTGCAAAAGCCTTCGACAAGTGTGACCATGGCGTAATAGCGCACAAAATGCGTGCTAAAGGAATAACAGGAAAAGTAGGTCGATGGATCTATAATTTCCTCACTAACAGAACACAGAGAGTGGTCGTCAACAGAGTAAAGTCCGAGGCAGCTACGGTGAAAAGCTCTGTTCCACAAGGCACAGTACTCGCTCCCATCTTGTTCCTCATCCTTATATCCGACATAGACAAGGATGTCAGCCACAGCACCGTGTCTTCCTTTGCAGATGACACCCGAATCTGCATGACAGTGTCTTCCATTGCAGACACTGCAAAGCTCCAGGCAGACATCAACCAAATCTTTCAGTGGGCTGCAGAAAACAATATGAAGTTCAACGATGAGAAATTTCAATTACTCAAATGGAGGAATATAGCAAATAATGTTGTTGCAGTGATAACACCAGGAGGCAGCTCTGACGAGAACTCACACACACGAGCTTTTAAATCTCTGCACAAAATACAATTTAAACCAGCAAATAATAGAGTCTACTAGACGAGACAATACAATAAGAGACAATACAATAAGTGTCAGGGGCCCGAGACTGTTCAACTGCCTCCCAGCATACATAAGGGGGATTACCAATAGACCCCTGGCAGTCTTCAAGCTGGCACTGGACAAGCACCTAAAGTCGGTACCTGACCAGCCGGGCTGTGGCTCGTACGTTGGTTTGCATGCAGCCAGCAGTAACAGCCTGGTTGATCAGGCTCTGATCCACCAGGAGGCCTGGTCACAGACCGGGCCGCGGGGGCGTTGAACCCCGGAACTCTCTCCAGGTAAACTCCAGGTAAACTGGACAAGCACCTAAAGTCAGTACCTGACCAGCCAGGCTTGAGTTTACCTGGAGAGAGTTCCGGCTGTGGCATGTACATTGGATTGCGTGCAGCCTGCAGTAACAGCCTGGTTGATCAGGCTCTGATCCACCAGGAGGCCTGGTCACAGACTGGGCTGCGGGGGCGTTGACCCCCGGAACTCTCTCCAGGTAAACTCCAGGTAAACCAACTCCAAAGTTGAGCGACTGATTACCTCATTTTCTGTATATAGTTCTACTGTCTTCAAGTTATGTTCTGGAATTTGTATTGATAAAGCCACTGGATGGCGAAAAGTCTACAATAAAGATACCCAGATGTTGTAACTGTGTCTTAATTTCAGTATTTAAATTAGTTTTTATTGTCATTTATAGTGGAAAGTTTATGTTTTTTTTTCTTGCCCACTTAATCTGTGAGGACAGTCTCAATAGTGGCAACTAAATCATCATTAAATTGTTGTATGCCAATAGGCTTGTAATTCTTATATCATTGATCCAAGTGGTCAATAAAGTTGTCTCTGTGCTCTGGGTCGAAAATAAGTTTCCTGCTTCTGTATTTAGCTCCTTGATTACTGGAGATGTAATCAAGATTGACAGTTGTGAGTCTTGGGAAGTGATCAGATAGAAGATCATCAACTATGACAGAGTCATGCATCGTACATGATGTATTAAATCCAAGGCACAGATCTAGTATGCCACCATATATGTGAGTAGGCTCAGTAGTGCCCACAGTTCCAACATTATCATGCTCATTTAGGAATTTCACTTATTTAATTCTATTGGTGTTTGTTATAGACCCACCAATATTCTTATGTCTGGCATTAAAGTCTCCTAGAATAAGGGTAGGTTCACTATAGATGTGATCTGGTAAAGCATCAGGTCGAAGCTGGTTCGTTGGGGCATAAAGATTAAAAATGTTTATGGAAAAATCACCTGCATATACTTTGACACCATGGAACTGCATGGTTACTCGGCTCTGCAGGTCAAAGAGTGAATGTGACAAGTTCTTTTCTGACATACATCACACAACAGTTGGTGGACCTTAAGTTACAAGCTGCATATCCAGTCAACTTTGGTGGAGGAGCTCCATCTTTCAGTCTATATTCCTGCAAATAGATGACATCCGTATTCTTGGTTGCACTAATATGATGTAAGTCAGGCAACTGCTTCCTGATGGCAGCAATGTTCCATGAAAAGACTTGTAGTCTATCCATTGAAGTGAGTTATTACAATCTCTATGCAACTATATTTGTGTATAACTGAATGAACTTACTGGGTTCCTTTTCCGAGCGCTGAAGGCCGGGGTCGATACGGTGTACGCTGTCAGTGGCTCTATGAACCCACAACAACAACAGTGAGGAGTCTGCTTTATCTCTCATATTGGTGGCTCCCCCCGCCCCTCCCCTGCGGGTTTATCACCGCTTGTCATACACCAAGCCGGATCATTCTGACGGATCATGATCCAACCAACAATATTTATCACCACTTACTTTGTAGCAAAATGTAAGTGATACATATGTTGCTTTATGATGCAGTGATACATATGTTGCTTTATGATGCAGTGATACATATGTTGCTTTATGATGCAGTGATACATATGTTGCTTTATGATGCAGTGATACATATGTTGCTTTATGATGCAGTGATACATATGTTGCTTTATGATGCAGTGATACATATGTTGCTTTATGATGCAGTGATACATATGTTGCTTTATGATGCAGTGATACATATGTTGCTTTATGATGCAGTGATACATATGTTGCTTTATGATGCAGTGATACATATGTTGCTTTATGATGCAGTGATACATATGTTGCTTTATGATGCAGGATTGTGCTTATGATGCAGTGATACATATGTTGCTTTATGATGCAGTGATACATATGTTGCTTTATGATGCAGTGATACATATGTTGCTTTATGATGCAGTGATTCATATGTTGCTTTATGATGCAGTGATTCATATGTTGCTTTATGATGCAGTGATACATATGTTGCTTTATGATGCAGTGATACGTATGTTGCTTTATGATGCAGTGATACATATGTTGCTTTATGATGCAGTGATACTATGTTGCTTTATGATGCAGTGATACATATGTTGCTTTATGATGCAGTGATACATATGTTGCTTTATGATGCAGTGATACATATGTTGCTTTATGATGCAGTGATACATATGTTGCTTTATGATGCTGTGATACATTGTTGCTTTATGATGCAGTGATACATATGTTGCTTTATGATGCAGTGATACATATGTTGCTTTATGATGCAGTGATACATATGTTGCTTTATGATGCAGTGATACGTATGTTGCTTTATGATGCAGTGATACGTATGTTGCTTTATGATACAGTGATACGTATGTTGCTTTATGATGCAGTGATACGTATGTTGCTTTATGATGCAGTGATATGTATGTCGCTTTATGATGCAGGGATACGTATGTTGCTTTATGATGCAGTTATACATATATGGCTTTATGATACAGTGATACGTATGTTGCTTTATGATACAGCGATACGTATGTTGCTTTATGATGCAGTGATACATATGTTACTTTATGATACAGCGATACGTATGTTGCTTTATGATGCAGTGATACGTATGTTGCTTTATGATGCAGTGATACGTATGTTGCTTTATGATGCAGTGATACGTATGTTGCTTTATGATGCAGTGATACGTATGTTGCTTTATGATGCAGTGATACGTATGTTGCTTTATGATGCAGTGATACGTATGTTGCTTTGTGATGCAGTGATACATATATGGCTTTATGATACACTGACAGTGATACATGTAAGGAAATCTGATACATATGAGTGATACACAATACATATGTAGAAGTAATATATATGCAGGTATAATACATATATAGAGGTGATACATGTGATGGAATGTGATGCATTTGTGGAGTGATAATTATATGAGTGTAATACATATGTGGGAGTGTGATACTTATTTCGAAATGATACATATGAATGTCTGATACACATCCACATGCGTGAGTAATATACATGTATATGTAGGTGATACAGTGTGAAGGTGATACATGTGTCAGTGTACATGAGTAGTATTGATACATATACAGTTGTTCGTAATAGGCCCAACATACTAATTCACAAATGTCTGTGTGTGTGTAGCATGTTAGTTCACAGATACTATGTGTCCAACATACTAGTTCACAGATACTCTCTATGTGTCCAACATACTAGTTCACAGATGCTGTGTGTCCAGCATACTAGTTCACAGATACTATGTGTCCAACATACTAGTTCACAGATACTGTCTATGTGTCCAACATACTAGTTCACAGATACTGTCTATGTGTCCAACATACTAGTATGCACGCTTTTTCATACCAATAAGTCTTCCACCTGCCAATATTTTTTACCTCAGGGTAACTTTTTGGGTCTTCTTCCATCTGTTCATAAATCTGCAAAAAAATGTAGTCCAGCAGTGTTGACCCAGTGTATCATGGTTGACCACTGTGGTGATGACCATGTTCAACCTATTGTATCATGGTTAACTACTGTGGTGATGACCATGTTCAACCTATTGTATCATGGTTAACTACTGTGGTGATGACCATGTTCAGCCTATTGTATCATGGTTAACTACTGTGGTGATGACCATGTTTAACCTGTTGTATCATGGTTAACTACTGTGGTGATGACCATGTTCAACCTGTTGTATCATGGTTAACTACTGTGGTGATGACCATGTTCAACCTATTGTATCATGGTTAACTACTGTGGTGATGACCATGTTCAGCCTATTGTATCATGGTTAACTACTGTGGTGATGACCATGTTCAACCTATTGTATCATGGTTAACTACTGTGGTGATGACCATGTTCAGCCTATTGTATCATGGTTAACTACTGTGGTGATGACCATGTTCAGCCTATTGTATCATGGTTAACTACTGTGGTGATGACCATGTTCAACCTATTGTATCATGGTTAACTACTGTGGTGATGACCATGTTCAGCCTATTGTATCATGGTTAACTACTGTGGTGATGACCATGTTCAACCCAGTGTATCATGGTTAACTACTGTGGCAATGACCATGTTCAACCCATTGTATCATGGTTAACTACTGTAGTGATGACCATGTTCAACCCAATGTATCATGGTTAACCGCTGTGGTGATGACAATGTTCAACCTATTATATCATGGTTAACTACTGTGGTGATGACCATGTTCAACCCATTGTATCATGGTTAACTACTGTGGTGATGACCATGTTCAATCTATTGTATCATGGTTAACTACTGTGGTGATGACCATGTTCAACCTATTGTATCATGGTTAACTACTGTGGTGATGACCATGTTCAACCTATTGTATCATGGTTAACTACTGTGGTGATGACCATGTTCAACCTATTGTATCATGGTTAACTACTGTGGTGATGACCATGTTCAACCTATTGTATCATGGTTAACTACTGTGGTGATGACCATGTTCAACTTATTGTATCATGGTTAACTTCTGTGGTGATGACCATGTTCAACCTATTGTATCATTCAATTCAATTCAATTCAAAGTTTATTCTCTATAAGGATTACAATGCTGAGTTTACAGAATTTGGTTATTGTGTGGTTTACATGTAGTAAAATAATAATTACAGAGTGTACCACTAGAACACCTAGCATGGCTAGGCATTTCGGGCAGACTTATATTAAATCTTAAGTTTAAAATATTTCAAAATTATGAGGTAAGTTGGTATTATGGCTAAGTGACTAAATACTAGTTGTGAGTTTAGCAATGTGAATGCTTTTGTTTTGGCACTATACATAGTTTCAGTATTGGAGTATCACAGGCCAACTTATGACTAGTTAAGATTCATTATTTTGAGATTGAGATTGATATTTCTGTTTATGGTCAAATGGGTGAGTGAGTGTAAGTGTGAACCACCAGGTGGTATTCGTATTATTAGTTGACAGGGTGTATCAGGGAGATAAGATGTTTTCTGATGGTAGTTTTGAAGGTGATGAATGTGTCTGCAGTTTTGGAATTTTCAGGTATGGTGTTCCAGATTTTAGGGCCTTTGACATACATTGAATTTTTGTAAAGGTTTAGTCGGACACGGGGAATGTCATAGAGATGTTTGTGTCTGGTATTGTGCCTGTGGGTTCTGTCACAACTATCAAGAAAGCGTTTTAGGTCAAGGTTAATATTGGAATTTAAGGTCCTGTAGATGTAGATTGCACGGTAGTAAGTGTGGATGTACTGAACAGGGAGTAAGTTTAGATCTATGAAGAGCGGGGGGTTGTGTTGCCAGGGATGGGATTTAGTGATTATTCTTACTGTGGCTTTTTGTTGGGTTATTATTGGCTTTACGTGTGTTGCTGCAGTTGAACCCCAAGCACAGATAGCATAGGTGAGGTATGGATATATAAGTGAATGGTATAGTGTGAGAAGGGCAGTTTGCGGCACGTAGTATCGTATCTTGGAGAGGATCCCAACGGTTTTTTATACTTTTTTGGTTATGTGTTGGATATGAGTGCTGAAGTTCAGGTTGTTGTCAAGGTATAGGCCTAGGAATTTGCCCTCATTATGCCTGGCAATTAGAGTGTTGTCGATCTTAATGTTAATTTGTGCATCTCCTGCTCTGCTTCCAAACATAATGTAGTAGGTTTTGTCAACGTTAAGCGTAAGTTTATTGGCTGTCATCCAAGTCGATATTTTGATCAGCTCCTCATTAACGATGGTGTTGAGGGTGGCAAGATTAGGGTGAGAGATGACATAAGTCGTGTCGTCAGCAAAGAGAATGGGGTTCAGGTGTCGAGATACGTTTGGAAGATCATTGATGTATATGAGGAAGAGCAGGGGACCAAGGACACTTCCCTGTGGAACTCCAGTATTAAGTGGCTGTGTTGTTGATGCTGTGTCTTTAATGGTGACATACTGATACCTATTAGTAAGGTAAGATTTGAAATATGCAAGCGCATGGCCTCTTATACCATAATGGTCAAGTTTGTGGAGTAGGATGCTGTGGTCTACTGTGTCAAAAGCTTTTCTTAGGTCAATAAAAATTCCTAGTGGATATTCCTTATTTTCCAATGCTGTGTAAAGCAGATCTAGCATTTTTATGATTGCATCATTAGTGCTTTTATTTTTCCTGAATCCAAATTGGCAGGGGTTGAGTATGTTTTGTGACGTTATAAATGAATACAGTCTCCTGTGCATGAGTTTCTCAAAGATTTTGGATAGCAATGGTAAGTTTGATATTGGCCTATAGTTGTTTAAATCTGTAGGGTCAACACCTTTATGTATTGGTGTAACCCTTGCCGTCTTGAGTAATTTCGGGAAGGTGCTAGTTTCTAGTGACTTGTTAAAAAGTAATGAGATAATATGCGAGAGGACATGGGCCACTCTCTTCTACAATAATGGTGGGACATGAGACAGATTCCCTGAGTTATTTTTAAGTGACTTTATAATCTCAGTGACTTCTGTGGGCTCAGTTGAAGCAAGATAGAAGGAATTTGGGAAATTCCCATCTAGGTAGTCCCTGGCATGGGCATTGGTACATGGGATTTTATTGGCAAGATTAGAACCTATGGTTGAGAAGAAGTCGTTTATCTTGTTAGCTGTGTCAGTGGGTTGCAGTGGTGTTTCATTAGGTTTAGTTAGGAGAATATTCTTGTTTTTTTTTCAGTTTGTGGGTCCCTAGAATCTGAGAGAGTGTTTTCCAGGTCTTTTTTTATATCTCCTCTTGTGTCAGTGAATCTACTGGAGTAGTATAGTTGTTTGGCTTTCTTTATTACTTTGGTGAGGACTGATGAATAGTGTTTAAGAATATCTTTGTGTATTAAGCCCTGTCTATATTGCTTTTCATATTGGTGTTTCTTATCAATGGATTTCAGAATGGTGCTGGTTAGCCATGGGCAACCAAGCCGTTTGTTTGTGATCTGTTTCGTTTTTATAGGACAATGTTTGTTGTATAGTCTAAGTAGTTTGTTAAGAAAAATGTCTGTCCAGTCATCAATACCATTGGCCTTGGAGAATTCTGTAGGCCAGTCAACAGTCTCTAGGTCAGCTCTGAACTTCCTTATTGAGGCCTCATCATGGAGTCTAAATGAGACTGTGGTGATGACTGTGTTCGACATACTAATATACAATGAACCTGGAGCTGTTGTTCAACCACCAGCTTTCCTACCAGCAAACTTGGTGTGTAAGTGCCACAAACATGACTTATTTCATTTATTGCTATTTCATTATACTGACTGTGGAATTTAGCAAAAAATCACACTAAGCATATTTAACCCAGGATAACCCAGTAAAGTCAAACAGTGTTAATATTTTCCATGTTTTGAGAATACACTCTAAAATCATTGTAATATAATAAGTATTCCCTGTGCATATCCTTAAATGACCAAAATATAAAAAAAAGGTTATGGAGTGTGCACGCAGACAGACAAACACACACACACACACACACACACACACACACACACACACACACACACACACACACACACACACACACACACACACACACACACACACACACACACACACGTCACACAGTCATGGTACGTGAAGAGGTATCACAGTGGGCGCCTGTGACAAGCGGGGTCCCACAGGGGTCAGTTCTAGGGCCAGTGCTATTTTTGATATATGCGAACGACATGATGGAAGGAATAGACTCTGAAGTGTCCCTATTCGCAGATGATGTGAAGCTGATGAGAAGAATTAAATCGGATAAGGATGAGGCAGGACTGCAAAGAGACCTGGACAGGCTGGACATATGGTCCAGAAACTGGCTTCTCGAATTCAATCCTGCCAAATGCGAAGTCATGAAGATTGGGGAGGGGCAAAGAAGACAGCAGACAGAGTATAGGCTAGGTGGACAAAGACTACAGGGCCTCACTCAGGGAGAAAGACCTCGGGGTGACCATAACACCCAGCACATCACCGGAGGCACACATCAACCAAATAACTGCTGCAGCATACGGGCGCCTGGCAAACCTGAGAATAGTGTTCCGATACCTTAATAAGGAATCGTTCAAGACACTGTACACTGTATATGTTAGGCCCATACTGGAGTATGCAGCACCAGTCTGGAACCCACACCTGGTCAAGCACGTCAAGAAGTTAGAGAAAGTACAAAGGTTTGCAACAAGGCTAGTCCTAGAGCTCAGGGGAATGTCGTACGAGGAAAGGTTGAGGGAAATCGGACTGACGACACTGGAGGACAGAAGGGTCAGGGGAGACATGATAACGACATACAAGATACTGCGGGGAATAGACAAGGTGGACAGAGATAGGATGTTCCAGAGAGGGGACACAGGAACAAGGGGTCACAACTGGAAGCTGAAGACTCAGACAAGCCACAGGGATGTTAGGAAGTATTTCTTCAGTCATAGAGTCGTCAGGAAGTGGAATAGCCTAGCAAGTGAAGTAGTGGAGGCAGTAACCATACATAGTTTTAAGAAGAGGTATGATAAAGCTCAGGAAGCAGAGAGAGAGAGGACCTAGTAGCAATCAGTGAAGAGGCGGGGCCAGGAGATGAGTCTCGACCCCTGCAACCACAATTAGGTGAGTACAATTAGGTGAGTACACACACACACACACACACACACACCACATAGGAATTTCTGAGGGGCCAGGAGCTAAGACTCGACCCCTGCAACCTCAAATAGGTGAGCACACACACACACACACACACACACACACACACACACACACACACACACACACACACACACACACACACACACACACACACACACACACACAGGAGCTCGGACTCGACCCCCGCAACCTCAACTAGGTGAGTACACACACACACCAGTGAAGAGGCAGGGCCAGGAGCTAGGACTCGACCCCTGCAACCTCAACTAGGTGAGTACAACTAGGTGAGTACACACACACACACACACACACACACACACACACACACACACACACACACACACATATTGTAACCACAAACGAGTGGTTTTGATCAATAACAACACTGTGCTAGCCAAGGAATTGAACTCATGTTGTACTGGCCTGCCTCATGGTGAGCGAGAACCACATTACGCTTTAACCCACTGGACCATTGATGGTGGTAAAATACCTAGCTCTGCTGGCTGCGCCATTCTTGCAGGATTTGGTGGTCCTATGGTTCTCTCTCACCATGTGACAGGCCAATGCAACATGGGTTCGAATCCTTGTCTAGTGCAGTGTTGTTAGTGATCAATTCCATTCATTTGCGGTTTCAGTAATACTATATATATGCTGCTCGTGAGGCTAGTACACCAAACATTGACAAGAATGAAATTAGCTTTGAGGCTCCCACACCACCATATGTCCTCAGATGGCAGTAAAACCTCTAGCTAAGCTGGTTGTGCCATTCTTGTAGGATTTAGTGATCCTTTGGGTTAAAGTGTCAGGTGGTTCTTGCAAACCATGAGGTGGGCCAGTACAGCTTGGGTTCAAATCCTTGGCCAGTACAGTTTTGTTACTGATGCAGGTCCGCCATCACAAATCCGGCAATCAGTTATTCGGTTCCTTCAGTTATTCGGCACTAATTTTGGCTAGTATAATTTCAAATATCCAGGGTCGCCACACCAACCTGCTGGTACTGTTTGGTGGCGCTACTTGCTGCATAAGTCATTCCAGTTTCTTTTTCTCCATTTATTGTTTTAACCTGCTTTTAGCCCTAGCCATGGTTCCAATGAATAAAAGAAATGCTTCTCATTATGTAAAGCACCTACACATTATCCATTAAAGATAAGGTGGCTTTGAAGCCACTGTTGGTTGTCATGAGCTCAGTCTCATGAAGCAGGAGAATATGCTTTATTATTTCGCTAATATCAACACTACAGCTTATTTGCCTATCACAATTGATCTAATATGACATAAGAAACAGTATAAATAACATAAAACATGTTAAATACTCCAGAATGAATAATATTTGGCATAACACCGAGCAATTCGACAGTTATGAAGAAGATATGGTAAACAAATACCATTCTCCTATCCTTGTCTTGGGGGCTTATATTAGAGAAAACGGAGTATAGCACAGGGCTAACTATGATATACACTCGTACTCCACCATAAACATGAAACAAAAAAGTTATTTTCTCTCTATAGATTATCACACATAGCAGCATATGTGTAGAGAACTTAGGATAACCCCAAAAAAGTCAACATGGCTTATTTTTAGTACCTAGCTTGGATTACCATATATGATTTTTGGTAAATATTAGATTCCCAGCCAGGGTAGAAGCATTTGGCGTGTTTCTTTACACCTGTTGTCTATGTTTACCCATCAGTAAATGGGTACCTGGGTGTTAGTCGACTAGTGTGGGTGTTATCCTGGGACACTGACCTAATTTTCTTGAAATACTCAGCATAACAAGTGCCTTTCTATACAGTAGTATGTCACTGATGTCAGCTAGGGTTGTATACCTTGTACATGTACGTGTAGTAAATAAAGATATTATTATTATTATTATTATTATTATTATTATTATTATTATTATTATTATTATTATTATTTTCTCAGTTGTTTGTTGGGTTATCTTATTCAAACTTGGGCAATGTATGATGGAAAGATACGTCTTGACGTACACCAAAAATGAAAGAAATCAGACCATAAATAGCGGAGTTCACTTCTCAGCCATTAGCGGCCGCTTAGCGGTATATTTTTGTATGGTTGTTATGGTTATATTCTCATTTTTTCTGTCTCATTTGATAGAGTGAAATATATATTACAGAAATAGATATGATTTTGATTGCTTTCATGACGAAAAGTACCTTGAAATTGCGCTCACAGTAGCAAAAATGCTCTATTCTTTAGCGAAGCTCAAGAGTAAACAAATGATGTCACCGTCCAATACCTGTCCACCTGCCAGTCCAAATTTCAATACGGAGTCAAGAATGGATTGACATTATTTATAAAATTATTACAATAATGCAGTAGTCTGCATAACAGTAAATCTTTTATTTTTTTTTGTGAATAAATATTCCAAATGGTAAGCAAGAGTAATATAAGAGGGGCCTGTAGCCATGACTAATGAACAGAGAAAATGTTATTTTAGTGCCAGGAATGTCTGCATTGTTTATTCTGGACCCTCTTTTGAAATTGGCATCTGTTGAAATTTGTGTGAAATCGGCAAAATTGCCAATTTCTGACCACTTTATTAGGTAGTTGAAATAAGTGAATGGGTGGTTTCTTGTACTCAGTTGACAGACTAGAAGTAAATAAGTTTATTCAGGTATACACAAATACAGTTACATAGATTATCATACATAGCAGTGTATGTACAGAGAACCTAGGATAACCCAGAAAAGTCAGACAAAGTGACTTATTTCCAGTACCTGGCTTGGGCTTGCCATGTATGATTTTTGGTAAACATTTTTTTTTCTCGGTTGTTTGTTGGGCTATCTCATTGAAACTTGAGCAATGTATGATGGAAACAAAAATAAAAATGACGGACTATAAATAAGGGAGTTCACTTCTCACCCATTAGCCGCCTCTTTGCAGTATATTTTCGTATGGTTTTTATGGTTGTATTCTCATTTTTTGGACTCATTTGATATAATGGAAGATATATTACAGAAATAGACATGATTTTGATTGCTTTCATGATGAAAAGTACCTTGAAATTGAGCTCAAAGTAGCGGAAATGTTCGATTTTTGCCGATGTTCAGTGAACTGTGTAAGTCAAGTTGGTTAATTTTATTAAGTGTATTCTAACTTAACCAAACCTGTAATTGGGCAAACTCATAATCTGGCACACAAACAGGTCCCAATGATGCCAATTTGTGATGGAGGACCTGTTAATATATATAAAATATATATTATAATATATATATATATATATATAATATATATATATATATATAATTATTAATATATATATAATAAAATAAAAAAAAAACAGGAGGCCCCACTTAAACGGCAGGTTAGGTTCCAGGCTAACCGCCGTAAAGCGGAAATCGCCGTAAAGGGGAAACACACCCTTTTTTTTTTTTTTTCCACTTATAAATGCATACAAACACTAGATAACAATTTTAAACACTAACATATATTAAGTTAGCAATAGAACCAGGCATCAAAAAACAATAAAAAAGTACAATACACACATATGCACTCATTACTCCCTTTAAAATATTTATAGCCCTTAATCTAGGGTGAGACAAGTAGTAATTTATTGTAAGAAATCAAGTGTGGTACGTATGGTAAAAAGCCAGGCACCTTACCAGGCCACCCCACCCACACATACTATTCTATGATATTTAAGCATCCCAAGCGATAAAAGGGTATATACAGTTCACTCATTACTTACCTTAAAATATTTGTAGTCTTAAGGGTAGGGTCAGGAGTAAGTAAATGAGATAAAACGATAAATGAGAGGAGAAAGAATGAGTACATGAGAGTGACAGGCGCAGGGGTAAACAACCAGGCGAACGTAAGTTTGTAAACAAACGAAGTGTACACGTCTGTTTTTTGTACAAGTTACATTGTGTACAGGTTGTCCCCTACATTGATACGGTAGAATTAATAAAGAAGAACACTCCCATTCTCATGTAACATCATTTTGAGAAGAAATGAAGCTCTGAGTGAAGCAATGGAAATAATCACACTGACTTTTTGGTTATCCTAGTTTCTCTACACGTAGTTGTTATGTATGAAAAATCTATGTAACTGTATTTATGTATACCTGAATAAACTTAAAATACATACGAAAGGAATAATTTTCTACAGTTAACCCCCAGTAACACATTTTCTCTTATGTTAGATTAGAGAAAATGTTATTCTTTGCCGTCACTTGTACAAGTTATGTGGCTCCCACATCTTTTATTTATGTTTATTTTTCTATTGTGGGGTGTAATTTATCATCTTTTTATGTTTTTGTATCGTGTTTATTATATAATTTTTAAAAAAATATCATGGATGGATTAATGAAAATGTGTATATTACCGTAATATACGACATTTAATGAGACTCGGTGAAATATTGTTATTATTATCACTTGTGCAAGTCTTCCTACCACATCTCACATTTATGTTTATTTATTCTACTGTGGGGTGAATTTATTTTATTTATATGTATGCATCGTGTTTATTATATAATTTTGAAAAAATATATGATGGATTAAGAAAATTTATATTACCGTAATTCGACTTTTAAATGGACCGGGGGTTTTTGTTATTATCATTTCAAATAGGCTCACTTGTGCAAGCTCGCACCAATCTCACTTTATTTTTTATTTATTTACTGTGGGTTATTTATCTTATTTATATGTTTGCATCGGTTTAAAATTAAAATTTTTAAAAAAAAATACAGGAGGAAAATAAAAATGTGTATTTTAACTTTTTTTAACACATTTAAATGATTCGATGATGTAAGTTTTTTAGGTCAGGTATACATAAGTAAAATTAAAAGAGAAAAATAAAAATGAAAAATTTTTAAAAAAACTTTAAAAAATTTGGATTTTTCCAGACAAAATGGAGAGACTTAGTGTTTACTGAGCCATGGAATGTAAACAAACGGGGGGGGACGGACCGTATTAAAAAAGCAGGTGGGGGGACCATAGCAGTTTGGTCATAATTTAAATCCCGTATTAGCAAAAAACCCGAAAGTGAAACGCCGTAAAGCGGGGCCCTTTCCCGTAATTTTAAAAATTTTAAAAATATATACGTGGGCCCCCTTAACATATTTTTTTTACTCAATAAGTATTTCAGGGGCCAGTACTGACCCAATTTATTCCCAAAGGAAAAATTGTGTTAGATTAGCCCTTTCAGACCCCCCAACATAACACAAAAGCACTTTCATAATCGTTACATAATTGGGCCATTTGGGGTAATCGTTATGCGGGGGTCCCCGTATAATTTTTTTTTTTTTTTTTTTTTAACAAGTCGGTCCCCCCACCGAGGAGGGTGACCCAAAAAAAAAAAAAAAACCCCAAAAAAAAATACTTTTTTCATATTCAACACTTTCACCACACTCCCACATTAAACACTGCTTTTGCAGAGGTGCTCGAATATAACAGTTTAGAACATAACATAGAATACACAAATATCCCCCCAAACCCAAATCCCCAAACCCCTCCTTTAAAGTGAGGCTTGTACTTCCCATTTCCGGATCAAGTGCTAATTTAAAAAACCGGGGTTTCCCCGAATCCCTCACTAAATTTACCCCGCTCACCCCAACAATCGTCAGGTCCCAAATTCATTCGTTTCCCTTACTCCCACTAACCCTCATCACGCTTGCTGGAAATCAAGCCCCCACCCCAAAACCCCTTTACCCCCCCTTTTCCCAAACCCCTTCGGGACGACCCTACCCCTTAATCCTTCCCCTAAGTTTATATGCTTTCCATGTCATTCTACTTTGATCCATTCTCTCTAAATGACCCAAACCACCTAACACCCTCTTGCCTCTGACTAATGCTTTTATTAACTCACACCTTCTCCTAATTTCCACACTCCGAATTTTCTGCATAATATTTACACCACACATTCCCTTAGACAGGACATCTCCACTGCCTCCAACCGTCTCCTCGCTGCTGCATTTACCACCCAAGCTTCACATCCATATAAGAGTGTTGGTACTACTATACTTTCATACATTCCCTTCTTTGCCTCCATAGATAATGTTTTTTGACTCCACATATACCTCAACGCACCACTCACCTTTTTTCCCTCATCAATTCTATGATTAACCTCATCCTTCATAAATCCATCCACCGACACGTCAACTCCCAAGTATCTGAAAACATTCACTTCTTCCATACTCCTCCTCCCCAATTTGATATCCAATTTTTCTTTATCTAAATCATTTGATACCCTCATCACCTTACTCTTTTCTATGTTCACTTTCAACTTTCTAACCTTTACACACATTCTCAAACTCATCCACTAACCTTTGCAATTTTTCTTTAGAATCTCCCATAAGCACAGTATCATCAGCAAAAAGTAACTGTGTCAATTCCCATTTTGAATTTGATTCCCCATAATTTAATCCCACCCCTCTCCCGAACACCCTAGCATTTACTTCTTTTACAACCCCATCTATAAATATATTAAACAACCATGGTGACATTACACATCCCTGTCTAAGACCTACTTTTACCGGGAAGTATTCTCCCTCTCTTCTACACACCCTAACCTGAGCCTCACTATCCTCATAAAAGCTCTTTACAGCATTTAGTAACTTACCACCTATTCCATATACTTGCAACATCTGCCACATTGCTCCTCTATCCACTCTATCATATGCCTTTTCTAAATCCATAAATGCAATAAAAACTTCCCTACCTTTATCTAAATACTGTTCACATATATGCTTCAATGTAAACACTTGATTTACACATCCCCTACCCACTCTGAAACCTCCTTGCTCGTCCGCAATTCTACATTCTGTCTTACCTCTAATTCTTTCAATTATAACCCTACCGTATACTTTTCCTGGTATACTCAGTAAACTTATTCCTCTATAATTTTTTACAATCTCTTTTGTCCCCTTTCCCTTTATATAAAGGGACTATACATGCTCTCCGCCAATCCCTAGGTACCTTCCCCTCTTTCATACATTTATTAAACAAAAGTACCAACCACTCCAACACTATATCCCCCCCTGCTTTTAACATTTCTGTCATGATCCCATCAGTTCCAGCTGCTTTACCCCCTTTCATTCTACGTAATGCCTCACGTACCTCCACCACACTTACATTCTGCTCTTCTTCACTCCTAAAAGATGGTATACCTCCCTGGCCAGTGCATGAAATTACCGCCTCCCTTTCTTCCTTAACATTTAAAAGTTCCTCAAAATATTCTCGCCATCTACCTAATACCTCCCTCTCCCCATCTACTAACTCCCCTACTCTGTTTTTAACTGACAAATCCATACTTTCCCTAGGCTTTCTTAACTTGTTTAACTCACTCCAAAATTTTTTCTTATTTTCATTAAAATTTCTTGACAGTGCCTCTCCCACTCTTTCATCTGCTCTCCTTTTGCACTCTCTCACCACTCTCTTCACCTTTCTTTTACTCTCCATATACTCTGCTCTTCTTATAACACTTCTGCTTTGTAAAAACCTCTCGTAAGCTACCTTTTTCTCTTTTTATCACACCCTTTACTTCATCATTCCACCAATCACTCCTCTTTCCTCCTGCCCCCACCCTCCTATAACCACAAACTTCTGCCCCACATTCTAATACTGCATTTTTAAAACTATTCCAACCCTCTTCAACACCCCCCCACTACTCATCTTTGCACTAGCCCACCTTTCTGCCAATAGTCGCTTATATCTCGCCCGAACTTCCTCCTCCCTTAGTTTATACACTTTCACCTCCCTCTTACTTGTTGTTGCCACCTTCCTCTTTTCCCATCTACCTCTTACTCTAACTGTAGCTACAACTAAATAATGATCCGATATATCGGTTGCCCCTCTATAAACATGTACATCCTGGAGCCTACCCATCAACCTTTTATCCACCAATTATAATCTAACAAACTACTTTCATTACGTGCTACATCATACCTTGTATATTTATTTATCCTCTTTTTCATAAAATATGTATTACTTATTACCAAATTTCTTTCTACACATAGCTCAATTAAAGGCTCCCCATTTACATTTACCCCTGGCACCCCAAAATTACCTACTACTCCCTCCATAACATTTTTACCCACTTTAGCATTGAAATCCCCAACCACCATTACTCTCACACTTGATTCAAAACTCCCCACGCATTCACTCAACATTTCCCAGAATCTCTCTCTCTCCTCTACACTTCTCTCTTCTCCAGGTGCATACACGCTTACTATAACCCACTTTTCACATCCAATCTTTATTTTACTCCACATAATCCTTGAATTTATACATTTGTAGTCCCTCTTTTCCTGCCATAGCTTATCCTTCAACATTATTGCTACTCCTTCTTTATCTCTAAATCTATTTGAAACCCTGACCTAATCCCATTTATTCCTCTCCATTGAAACTCACCCACCCCCTTCAGCTTTGTTTCACTTAAAGCCAGGACATCCAGTTTCTTCTCATTCATAACATCCACAATCATCTCTTTCTTATCATTTGCACAACATCCACGCACATTCAGACTTCCCACTTTGACAATTTTCTTCTTCTTATTCCTTTTAGTAATCTTTACAGGAAAAGGGGTTACTACCCATTGTTCCGGCATTTTAGTTGCCCTTTTTTACAACACGCATGGCTTACGGAGGAAAGATTTTATTCCATTTCCCCCATGGATATAAAAGGAAAATTAATAAGACCAAGAACTATTAAGATAAAATCAAAGAAAACTCAGATGAGTGTGTATAAATAAACGTGTACATGTATGTGTAGTGTGACCTAAGTGTAAGTAGAAGTAGCAAGACGTACCTGTAATCTTGCATATTTATGAGACAGACAAAAGACCCCAGCAATCCTACCTTTCATGTAAAACAATTACAGGCTTTCGTTTTACACTCACTTGGCAGGACGGTAGTACCTCCCTGGGTGGTTGCTGTCTACCAACCTACTACCTATTATATATATATTTTTTTTTTTTTTTTTTCAACAAGTTGGCCGTCTCCCACCAAGGCAGGGTGAATATATATATATATATATATATATTATATATATATATATATATATATATATATATATATATATATATATATATATATATAAGGAGGTTTTGTGTGCGAGGGGCTTGGACTTCCAGCAGGCATGGCGGGGAGCGTGTTTGATAGGAGTGAATGGAGACAAATGGTTTTTAATATTTGGGACGTGCTGTTGGAGTGTGAGCAAAGTAACATTTATGAAGGGATTCAGGGAAACCGGCAGGCCGGACTTGAGTCCTGGAGAGGGGGAAGTACAGTGCCTGCACTCTGAAGGAGGGGTGTTAATGTTGCAGTTTTAAAAAACTGTAGTGTAAAGCACCCTTCTGGCAAGACAGTGATGGAGTGAATGATGGTGAAAGTTTTCTTTTTCGGGCCACCCTGCCTTGGTGGGAATCGGCCAGTGTGATTTAAAAAAAAAAAAAAATATAATATTTATATATATATATATATATTTTATATATATATAATATATACACAAACACACACACACCACACACACACAAAACACACACACACACACACACACACAACACACACCACACCACACAAAACACACAAAACACACACACACAAAACACACACACACATTCACACTACACACACACACACATTACACACAACACACACACACACATACACACATACACAAAAATACGCACACACGCACAACACACACACACACCCCCACACCACACACACACACACACACACACACCACACACACACACACACACACACACACACACACACACACACACACAGTAGGGCCCCACTTATATGGCAGGTTAGGTTCCAGGTTACTGCCGGAAAGCAGACATTGCTGAAAGGAGAATGCCCTTTTTTCCGCTTATAAATATCAGATTATAAGTTTACACTAAAATATATTAAGTTAGCAATATAACAAGGCATTAAAAAACAATAAAAAGTAAAATACACACACAGTACACTCATTACTTACCTCAGAATATTTCTAGTCTTAATGTAGGGTAAGAAGTGAGTAGTGTTTATTGTAAGAAGCTAGGTGTGGTAGGTATGGCAGCCAGCCAGGCCAGACTACCCAACCCCACCCATGCATAATATATTTCAACATTTAAAGATCCCTCGAGTGGTAAAATGCATTTAGTGTACACTCATTACTTACCTTAAATTATTTTTAATCTTAATGGTCTTAATATAGGGTGCAAGGTGAATAGTAGGGTAGGTAGGTATCAAAGTGTGGTAGGTATCATAACCCTATCTGGCCACTCCACCCACATTATATACTAGACATTTAAAGTGCCCTAGAGCGACAGAATGCACATACAGTACACTCATTACTTGCCTTAACCCTTTCAGGGTCCAAAGGCAAAATCTGAAAGGGTGCCCCAGTGTCCAAGAAATTTTGAAAAAAAAAAAAAAAAAAAATTTTCTTACAGAATTAAAGATTATATTTTTTTGTGAAGGTAATAAAACAACAACAAAAATTCTGATCAGCACTTACCAGGATAGAGAAACGAGAAGTTGACCCAAAATGACCGGGTGGCGGCAACATCGGTGATTTCCACAAACTTGCATTTCTTTATTTTACGTTTTTTATACTTTTTTCTTTTCTAATTTTTTTGTTTTTCTAGTAACATTTGTGGCCTGTGAGACCAATACTGTATATAATGTATGTATATACACTCACTGTATTGAACACAATAGCCGCAATAAAGTTATTATTATTATATTGTTTACCACTTTTGTTTATTTATTTATTTATGTCTTTGCAAATACAGTGGACCCCCGCTTAATGATCACCTCCAGATGCGACCAATTATGTAAGTGTATTTATGTAAGTGCGTTTGTACGTGTATGTTTGGGGGTCTGAAATGGACTAATCTACTTCACAATATTCCTTATGGGAACAAATTTGGTCAGTACTGGTACCTGAACATACTTCTGGAATGAAAAAAGATCATTAATCGGGGGTCCACTGTAGTACATTGAGATTTTGTATTTACAATAATGGGTTGCAATGCAAAGAGAGCCTCTATTATGCTTAGGCATTATGGGCCGACTTACAGACTACTTAACACTAAGAATTATGTCATAGCTGCAGTAGAATATTAATTATATCATAGTTGTACAGTAGATTATTTATTATAAGTGAATCTAATTTATATAAGACGAAAGATATTTTCATATATTCAAAAAATGTTTTTGTGAAAACTATGATTCAAAAAATGCTTTTGTGAAAACAATGATTCAGTTACATTCCTGTCAACAATGGATAAAAGGTTCAGAGTAATTCTTGGAATTATGATGTGGGAATAACATAAGTGAGTATGTGTGTACTGAGTATTTAGCATTTCCTCTAGGGTGATTAAGTGGCTTTTGAGAAGAGTCTTAAATTGATTTTCAGACCGGGTTACTTTATTATCTTCTGGTAATGAATTCCAAATTTTGGGGCCCTTTATGTGCATAGAGTTTTTACACAGTGTGATATGGACACGAGGTATATCAAAAAGTGATCTGTGTCTTTATTTATTTATTAATTTGAACATGATGCAGAAAAGTACAAAAGAATACAATTAAGTGCAGCATGCCAAAGCCCCTTGTATACAGAGCATTATGGGCAGGCTTAAAATTAACTTAAGATTAACTAAGCATTCCTAAACATTTTTGTAAACAGATAACAATTAAGCTCTAGTGAGTATTACAAAGACAGGTCATATGGTTGCATGCATTGCTGTACATTCAGTAGAATGGAGTATTCTGTTAGGTAATGTAATTAAAAAATAACAAGGTTTGATTGGGTCTCAGGTTAAATATTTCTGTGATACAATTATGAGAAACATTTAAGATATACAATTTATTAGATACAATTATTCAGTATTTATTTGGTTGTGGGTGAGTAAGTGATTTTTGAGAAGAGACTTGAATTTATAAACAGATAATGTTTCTTTTATATTCATTGGTAATGAATTCCAGATTTTAGGGCCTTTTATGTGCATTGTGTTTTTGCATAGCGTGAGATGGACACGAGGAACATCAAAGAGTGATCTGTGCCTTGTGTTATGGTCATGTGTTCTGTTGAGGTTGGTAAGGAGACGTTTGAGGGGAGGGTTTATATCAGAGTTAAGTGTTCTATGAATGTAGTAGGTGCAGTAATAAGTATGGATGTTTTGTATGGTGAGTAGGTTTAGAGTTTTGAATATTGGTGGAGTGTGCTGCCTGTAGTGGGAATTTATCATCATTCTGACTGCAGCCTTTTGTTGGGTAATTAATAGTCTGAGATGGTTTATTGTTGTTGAGCCCCATGCACAAATTCCATAGGTGAGTTAGGGGTAAATAAGTGAGTGATATAGGACCAGGAGGGCTGACTGTGGAACATAGTACCGTATCTTCGATAGTATGCCTACGGTCTTGGATTTTTTTTTGGAAATTTGTTGTATATGTGTTTGAAATTTGAGTCTATTATCAAGGTGGATCCCTAAAAATTTTCCCTCTGTGAATTTTGTGATAGGTGATCCATTTATCATTATGTTAAGAGGGACGTCTGTAGCTCTGTTACCAAACTGAATGAAGTAGGTTTTGTCAGTGTTTAGAGTAAGTTTGTTAATACTCATCCAGGTAGATATTTTTTGTAATTCAGTATTTACAGTATTGGCTAGCGTGACTGGGCTTGGGTGAGAGAAGACGTGTGTAGTGTCATCTGCAAATAGTGTGGGTTTGAGTAGTTGTGATGCATTTGGTAGGTCATTTATGTATATGAGAAAGAGTAGAGGGCCTAGGACACTTCCCTGTGGGACACCAACTGTAATTGGCTGTGCGGAAGAATTTGCCCCATTTGTGTACACATATTGGCTTCTGTTGCTGTGGTAAGACTTTAGGTAGTTGAGGGAGTGCCCTCTTATACCATAGTGCAACAATTTTATGTGGAGCAAGTCATGGCCAACTGTATCAAAAGTTTTACGTAAGTCAATGAAGATCCCCAGTGGGACTTGTTTTTTCTCTATTGCAGTATATATGTGTTCTAGCATGTGTATAATAGCATCATTAGTATTTTTATTAGGCCTGAACACAAATTGACAGGGGTTGAGGTAGGAATAGATTTGCTTATGAATTAATTTTTCAAAGATTTTAGAGAGAGGGTGTAAGTTGGATATTGGCCTATAGTTATTCATGTCTGTTTGGTCTCCTTTATGGATTGGGGTGACCCTTGCTATTTTGAGAACTGTTGGGAAGGTAGAGGATTCTATGGATTTGTTAAAGAGTGTTGCAATGATTGGAAATAGTACTTGTGATGCTTTTTTGTATATAAAGGGTGGTAAGGTATTTAAATCTCCTGCCTTGTTTTTTAGTGCATTGATAATAAGGGAGACTTCAGTAGGGTTAGTCGGAGCTAGGAACAGCGTGTTCGGGTAGTTGCCAGTGAGGTAGTCATTGGGTGGGGTATCTGAGCTTGGGATTTTATTGGCAAGGTTTTTTTCTTATAGTGGAGAAGAAATTATTGAGTCTGTTTGCTGTTTCAGTTGGTGGGAGTTTGGGTTCATCTGGTTTTGTTATTTCAATTTCGCTATTTCATGATATCTTTTTTGTTCCTATAATTTCTGATAGGGTTTTCCAGGTCTTTTTTATATCACCTCGTAAGTTGGACAATCTGTTCTCATAATACAGTTTTTTAGCCCTTCTTATCAGGCTGGTTAGGATTGATGAGTAACATTTTATTTGGTCTCTGGTTATGTGACCCATTCTGTACTGTTTTTCATATAGGTGCTTTGTGTTTATGGATTTGAGGATGCTGGGTGTTAGCCAGGGACTGTTCAGTCTCTTAGCTGTCATCTGTTTAGTTTTTTGGGGGCAGTGCTTGTTGTAGAGGTATTGGGTCTTTTTTAGAAAATTATTAATACTTTCATCAATATCTGTATAGATTTCTAGCTCAGTGTGCCAGTCAATGTTTGTCACTGCTGCTGTGAAGTTATTAATGGCTGCCTCATTGTGAAGTCTGAAGGTGACTTTAGTAGTGTCTTGGTAATTTCCCGAGATTTGTGATGAGGAAGGCAGGGTAGTGATCTGTGGTATTATCTGTGATTATGCCTGATTTTAAAGGGGATATGGTGTTGGTCCAGATGTGGTCTAGTAGGGAAACACTAGTCTCTGTAACTCTTGTAGATTTTGTTACTGATGGTAGCAACATGCAGTTACTCATAGTGTTTGTGAATTCAGTAACGTGTGGGTCCTGGTCTTGCAGGAGATTTATATTGAAGTCACCTGAGAGTAGTAAGTGATCTTTGTTCATGCGTGCATCAGTTATCATACTTCCTAGGTTGTCACTAAAATGGCTAATGTTTGACTGTGGTACTCTGTAGATGTTTATCACTGTGAGAGGTTTTTGTAGGTATTTGGATTTGAATTTAGCTATTATATATTCCCCATGTTCATCCCTTGTGCAAGTATTAGTGATACATTCTAGTTGGTCTGAGTAGTATATAGCTGTGCCACCCCCTTGTTGATCTGGCCTTCAGTTGTGTATGGCTGTGTAACCAGGAATGGCATAGACATTTGTAGTATCAGGCTTTAGCCAGGTTTCGGTGAGAGTAATGATGGATATACTGGCATGCAGGGAATTTAGTAATGCTATGAGGTCATCGTAATGTTTACTTAAAGATCTGATAATGTATTTAAAGACAGTTATGTTTTTGTTGGCTCTAAGAAGTGCCTTTGATTGTTCTGCTGTGTAGTAATTACAGTTACTGTTTGATTCATTTAAATCATTCAATAAGAGGTTGGTATCAGGATCAATGCTTGTTATCATAAGATTTATAGTGAATCTATAGTTAGAATTAAGTATAAGACAAAGTAAATATTCTAAAGCTATTTACTAAGGTTGGTGAGGAGAAGTTTGAGTGGAGTGTTTATATTTGTGCATGTATTGTTCTGTGTATGTAGCAGGCACATGAATAAATATGGATGTTCTTAATGGTGAGCAGACTCAGACTTTTGAAAATTGGTGGAGTATGCTGGTGGGAGTGGGAATTTGTTATCATTCTGACTGCTGCCTTTTGCTGGGTTATTAGAGGTCTTAGGTGATTGAATGTTGTTGATCTCCATGCACAAATTCCATAGGTGAGGTAAGGGTATGAGTGAATGGTATAATGCCAGGAGAGCTGATTGTGGAACATAGTACCTTATCTTTGATAGTATACCTACAGTCTTAGAGTTTTTCTTAGTGATTTGTTGTATTTGTGTCTGGAACTTAAGGCTACTGTCAAGGTGGATACCTAGGAATTTTCCCTCTTTAAGTCTTGTGACTGATGATCCGTTTAGTGTTATGTTAATTGGATGATTTGCAGCTTTGTTTCCAAACTGAATGAAATATGTTTTATCTGTATTCAGGGTAAGTTTATTAGTCATCATCCAGGCAGATATTTTCTGCAATTCGGCATTGACAGTGTTTGCTAGTATGACTGGGTTTGGGTGGGAAAAGACATATGTTGTGTCATCTGCAAATAATATGGGTTTGAGTAACTGTGATGATTCGGTAGATCATTGATGTAGATGAGAAAGAGGAGTGGTCCAAGGACACTTCCTTGTGGGACTCCTACTGTCATTTGTTGGGTGGAAGAGTTTGCACCATTTGCATACACTTATTGAGTTCTGTTACTAAGGAATGACTTTAGGTAGTTTAGGGAGTGGCCTCTGATACCATAGTGCATTAATTTGGAGTACAACAGTTCGTGGTTGACTGTATCAAAAGCTTTATTTAAATCAGTGAAAATGCCCAGTGGGACTTCCTTCTTTTCTAGTGTGGTATATATTAATTCTCGCATGTGTATGATAGCATCATTTGTGCTTTTATTATTCCTGAATCCGAACTGATAAGGAATGGATCCATCTATGAATTAATTTTTCAAAGATTTTAGAGAGCAGTGGTAAGTTAGATATTGGTCTATAGTTATTCAAGTCAGCTTGCTCACCCCCTTTATGGATTGGAGTGACCCTTGCTATTTTGAGGACTGTTGGGAAGGTAGATGATTCAATGGATTTGTTAAAGAGTGTTGCAATAATGGGTGACAATAGTTGTGAAGCTTTTTTGCACATAAAAGCAGGCAAGTTGTTTATGTCACCTGCCTTTTTTTTTTTGAGGGTGCTGATGATGAGCGAGGCTTCTAATGGGTTGGTTAGAGCTAGGAATAGCGTATTTGATAGGTACCTATGGGGTAGTCTGATGGACAGGTGTTTGAGCTTGGTATTTTATTCGCTAGATTTTTTCCTATGGTGGAGAAGAAAACATTGAGTCTGTTTGCTGTTTCAATAGGTGTGAGCAAGGGTTTGTCTGATTTCGTTAGTTTGATTGTTTTGTTTTTGGATAACTTTTTAGTTCCAAGAATTTCAGATAGAGTTTTCCAGTTTTTTTTCATATCACCTTTGATGTTATGTAATTATTTTTATAGTACAATTTTTTAGATCTTCTTATCAGGCTGGTAAGAGCTGACAAGTAACGTTTAGACTGTTCTCTAGTTATTTGACCTTTTCTATACTGTTTTTCATATTTGTGCTTTGTGTTAATGGATTTGAGGATGCTGGGTGTTAGCCAGGGACTACTCAGTCTCTTTGCTGTGATCTGTTTTGCTTTTTATGGGGCAATGTTTGTTGTAGAGGCATTGGGCATTTTTTAGAATATTATTTATACATTCATTCATGTCTGTATATGTTTCGAGCTCATAATTTTCCAATCGATGTTTTTCATAGCTGCTATAAAGTTGTTAACAGCTGTCTCGTTATGTAGTCTGAAGGTTATTTTAGTAATGTCTTGTGGCCGTTTGCCCAGATTAGTTATGAGAAAGGTTGGGTAGTGGTCTGTAGTGTTACCTGTGATTATGCCTGATTTTAAAGGGGATACGGTGTTTGTCCAGATGTGGTCTATTAAGGAGATACTTGTCTCGGTGATTCTTGTAGGTTTAGTTATTGTTGGTAGCAACAAGCAGTTGCTCATAGTGTTTGTGAATTCGATTACCTGTGGGTCCTGGTCATGTAGTATGTTCATGTTGAAATCACCTCTTAGTAGCAAGTGATTTTTATTCATGTATGCATCAATAATCATGTTTCCTAGTTTTTCACTAAAATGGTAAATTTTTGACTGTGGTACTCTGTATATGTTTATAATTGTGAGGGGTTTTTGCAGGTCTTTTGATTTAAATTTGGCTATGATGTATTCTCCATGTTCATCCCCTGTGCAGGATTTATCGATGCATTCGAGTTGATTTGGATAGTATACAGCTGTTCCTCCCCCTTGCTTGTCTGTTCTACAGTTGTGTATGGCATGTAGCCAGGAATGGCATAGACATCTGTAATATCAGGCTTAAGCCAGGTTTCTGTGAGTGTGATGATTGATATACAGTGGACCCCCGCATAGCGACCTTAATCCGTGCAAGAGGACTGGTTGTTATGCGAAATGTTCGGTGTGCGAATGAATTTTTCCCATAAGAAATAATGGAAATCAAATTAATCCGTGCAAGACACCCAAAAGTATGAAAAAAAAAATTTTACCACATGAAATATACATTTTCCTACACACAAAGAGAAGGATACATGCACAATAGTAGAGTAGTACATGCACAGTATATATTGTGCATGTACTACTCTACTAAATGAAGAATAAATGACACTTACCTTTATTGAAGATGCAGCAATGACTGATGAGACACTGTGTCCTGGGAGTGCCTTTTCCTCCTGAGTACTGTAGGTCCTGTTTGGTATTTTCTTCCAGAACATGCCTTATCACACTGTGTATGCCACTACGATTCTTAAATCTCTCAAACCAACCTTTGCTGGCTCTAAATTCACCAATATGAGCACTAGTTCCAGGCATTTTCCCTGTTCACCTGGGTGTTAGTCGACTGGTGTGGGTTGCATCCTGGGAGACAAGATTAAGGACCCCAATGGAAATAAGTTAGACAGTCTTCGATGACACTGACTTTTTTGGGTTATCCTGGGTGGCAAATCCTCTGGGGTTAATTGTTTCTTGGTATTCTCAATAAGCCACACCAACAACGGTGCTACAGCAGCAGCAGCAGCTGACGGTGGTACAGCAGCAACAGACGATGCTACAGCAGCAACAGACGATGCTACAGCAGCAGCAGATGATGCTACAGCAGCAGCAGACGATGCTACAGCAGCAGCAGACGATGCTACAGCACAGCAGACGTACTACAGCAGCAGCAGACGATGCTACAGCAGCAGCAGACGATGCTACAGCAGCAGCAGACGATGCTACAGCAGCAGCAGACGATGCTACAGCAGCAGCAGACGATGCTACAGCAGCAGCAGACGATGCTACAGCAGCAGCAGACGATGCTACAGCAGCAGCAGACGGTACTACAGCAGCAGCAGCAGCTGACGGTGGTACAGCAGCAGCAGCTGACAGTGCAGCAGCAGCTGACAGTGCAGCAGCAGCTGACAGTGCAGCAGCAGCTGACAGTGCAGCAGAAGCTGACAGTGCAGCAGCAGCTGACAGTGCAGCAGCAGCTGACAGTGCAGCAGCAGCTGACAGTGCAGCAGCAGCTGACAGTGCAGCAGCAGCTGACAGTGCAGCAGCAGCTGACAGTGCAGCAGCAGCTGACAGTGCAGCAGCAGCTGACAGTGCAGCAGAAGCTGACAGTGCAGCAGCAGCTGACAGTGCAGCAGCAGCTGACAGTGCAGCAGCAGCTGACAGTGCAGCAGCAGCTGACAGTGCAGCAGCAGCTGACGGTGGTACAGCAGCAGCTGTACCACCAATAGTAACGATGGTTGATTGGGGTTTATTATACAACCTGGCCAGCTCGGAGACACGCACTCCACTTTCATACTTATCAATGATCTTTTTCTTCATCTCCATAGTAATTCTCACCCTATTGCTGTAGGGTTGGCACTAGAAGCTTTCTTGGGGCCCATGGTCACTTATTTTCCAGAAAAAATCACCAAAAACACTGTAATAATACGAAATGTTCCGATTGTATGCTTGGATGTTACCGCGGAGGCTGGCTGGTAAACAATGCCACCGGCGGAACATGTGAGCGTGGCTCAGGCCGCACATTGGACGCGTCTCGGACGAATGGCGGTGAGCGGGTTTTTGGGCAGTATGCGAGGCAAAATTTTTGCGATCAAAGCGTCCGGTATGCGGATTGTACGGTATGCTATGCGTCGGTATGCGGGGGTCCACTGTATTGGAATGAAGGGAATTGAGTAATGTTGTGAGGTCATCATAATGTTTGCTCGAGGATCTGACATTGTAGTTAAAGATGGTTATGTTATTGTTTGCACTGAGTAATGTCTTTGCTTGGTCTGCTGTATAGTAATTACAGTTGCTGTTTGATTCGTGAAATTCATTTAGTAAAAAGTTTACATCAGGATCTATGCCTGTAATCATAGGATGAGAGTAATTTTACAAACTAGATTTTCTGAGTAAAATAATATAAGAGTTATATTGAATCTACAACTAGACTTAGGAATAATACTATGTAATTATTCTAAAACTTTTAAAAATATAAAAGAACTATGGATTATTATTGAATAGATAATTCAGTTATACACTTTGGGATTTAAGTAGCACCTTAATTATTTTAACAAATGTGAGCTTATGAACTATGGTAGATATTTACAGCTAAAATAAAGGAGCTAGTGAATATAATAATCAAAGAATGAATTAAAAAACAAAAACAGTAGCACCTGAGATAGTCAATAGCACCTGGAATAATTTAACCCGTAAACGGTCCAAACGTATATATACGTTTTTTCAACATTTGAAAGTATGTACAGTGGACCCTCGACCAACGTTGGCATCGTCTAACGTTAAATCCGACTAGCGATACATTTTAACGCAAAAATTTTGCCTTGACTAGCGCTGAAAAACCCGACCAACGCTATTCGTTCCGTTCAAGACGTGTCCACTTTGGCCTGAGCGCGCCTCACTTGTCCCATGGGTGACAGTGTTTACAAGCCAGCCAGCCACCACGGTCCCTGACACAGCTACTGCAAGCCGTGTTGGCAAACTGTACACTGACAATGTTGTGAAACACTTTAGAAATGTCATAAAGGAACGGGAGGTACAGGCCTCTATGGACAGATATGTTGTGCGACAGAGGTCCAGTGACTCTCAAGCTGGTCATAGTGGCATTAAAAGAAGAAGGGAAGTAACCCCAGAAAAGGACTTGCCACCTCAAGTTCTAATGGAAGGGGATTCCCCTTCTAAACACTAAGACCATCAACACTTTCCCCTCCTCCCATCCCATCAATCATCACCAGATCTTCAATAAAGGTAAGTGTCATGTAACTGTGCATGCCTTCTTCAGTTTGTGTGTATTAAAATTAATATTTAATGTGGTAAAAAATTTTTTTTTTTTCATACTTTGGGGTGTCCTGCACGGATTAATTTGATTTCCATTATTTCTTATGGGGAAAATTAACTTGACTAACGATAATTTTGACTAACGATGAGCTCTCAGGAACGGATTAATAGCATTAGTCGAGGGTCCACTGTATGTAAAAAAAGTAAATCTTCTTTTTGTTTTTTTACATTTGAAAATGTGTAAAAAAACTTTGATCTTTTTTTTTTGTTATATTTGAAAATATGTAAAGAAACATAGATCTACTTTTGTAGCACTACACATGTGAACGTAGATCTGCTTGGACGTTTACGGGTTAATAAATGTGACTATATGGACAAGAGGGAAAAATACTAAAACACCTGAAAGTGGCCCTTTAGTTGTTATTAAAACTAAGAGTATAGCAATTACTGAATAAAGGGCAGTACAGTGTATTGGTATATAGAGAATTATTTCAGGAGAAATATAAAAAGGTACTAAATTAAGTAGTGGTAAACAACCTTTAAAGGATAGATAGTCACTATGATATGAAATTAACCTGAGTAGGATTTGCCTTGTAGCATAACGTTTGAGCAATTAATATCACAAAAAGAATTATTATTTGAGATAGTTGATACTAGCTAGTGAAAGATGGTACAAGGAATTGCACAAAAGTGTACTAGGAACATACACTAGTTGGTTATTTGTAGTTTGGGAGCAAAGGGAAAATTTGGTAAGTTTATAAGAAAATTATAACAGTGCTTACATAGGAATAATTGGTAATACAAATATTATTATAGAGTAAGTATCTTATTACAAATAATAAATTGTGAATGTGAGATCTGGGAAGATAACACAAATTGAGTCACACAAGGAACTGTGGGGGACACATAGGATAATGAGGTAGTAAATACTATCTGGGAGGTGATAGTACAGGGATTAATTCAATAATGGCATAATAACATACAATGATTTGGTCACTAATATCATGAACAAATCTTGTATAATACTAAAGTTCTATTATATATTTACATATGTACAGTCACTGGACATGTTTTTAGAACTGCTGCAGCTTGTGGAACTCCTTGAAACAAGGCACCATGCACAGAGGTACCTTACATTCCTCACACATAAACTGAGTGTCTTTGCATCTTTGTTGCCGTCGTTTTGTTTGTGCGCAGACAACACATCTCTTCTGAGCAAATATCTTCATAGTTGCAGGAAGCTGTATTATGAAGTGATCACCTTCCCTCCTCAAACGCTTGGGTATTTACTGAGGAGTTCGAGGACGGTTTTGTATAGGAGGTGCTGTTACCTGGTACTTCATTATGAGTTGTCTGACAACAGACAAACAAAATTCACCATACGGTGGTCTGTTGCCAGTCCTCATTTGGTACATATTATATGCATTGAGCATTGAAATGCCCATGAGATGGAAGAAAAGTTTCATGTACCACTTGTAACTCTTATGAACACAATCAACAAAGCCAATCTGCATGTCACATTTGTCAACCAAGCGCATGTTTTGTGTATAATCAATCACTGTCACTGGTTTTCGAATACGTTCATTAGTCACTCTATCAACTTTAGCACTGTCTTGCATTTCATTACGGTGAATGGTTGCCAACACTGTGACATCTCATTTGTCAAGCCACCATAATGCCATGATGTCATTGGTAGTAAACACCTACACCTCACCACTACGAGTGCTTGTGTTGAACCTGGGTATATGTTTACGATCAGAACGCACTGTGCTACACATATCTGTCATGTTCACTCGCAAGAAATCACTGAGTAAAGGGCTTGTATACCAGTTATCAGTATGTAATGTATGCCCTTTACCAAGATAAGGTGCCATCATGCTTCTCACTATGTCACCTGAGATACCCAATGGCATCCTGGTATCTTTCAATGTTTTATTTCCCGTGTATACAACAATATCCAATACCAGGCCACTGTCACAGTCACAGAGTACAAACAGTTTTATACCAAAGCATTTCCTCTTGCTCGATATATACTGCTTGAATGACAGCCTACCTTTGAACAAAATCAAAGACTTGTCAAATACAAGATTCTTGAATGGATAAAAGTACATGTTGAACTTTTGTTTCAGATACATAAAAACATTTCTAATCTTGTATAACCTGTCACTTCTGTCAGGCCTGGTTTTGTCAGAGAAGTGCAACATGCGTAACAGTTAGATAAACCTGTTCACTGGGATGATTTCACTGAAGGCTGGGGTACAAATTAGCCAATCTGTGGACCGGTATGATTTTATATTATGCTTATAGACATGAGGCATAAGCATTATTGTTGCAAAAAGCAAATACATTTCTGCAACAGTTCTCTCTTTCCACCGGTGTAGTCTTGACTGTGGTGATATGATCGTATTTGCCATGGTGTACTCAAAATGACTGTGGTGATATGATCGTATTTGCCATGGTGTACTATAAATACTTGTTACTTTCCCTGACAGTAGTTTCCATCAAGGGCTAGTCAAAGAATAGTTCAAATAACTCCAGTTCATTTGCAGTGTTTCCAAGGGGACAAGTAGGTAGAATTCCACTTTGAGAGTCATCAAAGTGGTGGGGTTTGGGAACAAAATTGGGATTTTGCTGCCAATCCCAGATACGGTTTGCTGGTGGATACTGGACATCATAAGCTGGTTGTGCTGGTAGTTGTGGTTGTGGTGGGCTGGTGGCTGATGCTCTGCTTTGTCCTTGAGCTGAGGAGTCAGCGGCGTGGGTCCCAGCCTGGGCTGGTGAGTCATGCATGGCCGTGGCATTACCATCACCACTACCACCACCTACTGATGCCTGTGGTCTATCCATGCCAAGTGTAGCCACATCATCCTCACTTTCACTGTCTATTCCTGGTGTAGGGCCACGGGATGTACTCTGGGATGTACTCCGGGATGTACTCTGGATGTACTCTGGGATGTATTCTGGGATGTACTCTGGGATGTACTCTGGAATGTACTCCGGGATGTACTCCATCCCCTGGGCACCGCATAGGAACACTACCTGAGCACATGCGGCTGCGTATATACCGACACTTCACTGGTGAATATGATTCCTCACTATCACTACTCGAATGATCGTCAAAAGCAATAAAATCACAATCCACGTTACTATCATCATTACTGAAGTCAGAGGCCTGGCCACGTGAAAATATTAGTTTCCTCTTGCGACGAGGTACAACTGAACGCGACTGAGACGTGCCCACACCAGAGGTAGAAGGTTGAGGATCGTCAGAATTTTCTGCACTATTATCGATATCCTGGTCATTCCTTTTGGTCACTAACTGATCAGAGCCATAGAATTCGTCTTCATTTCCACTTCCATCAGAGTCAGAACTATCAGTATATATACTGATTGTGTATATATATATATATATATACAGTGGACCCCCGCATAGCGACCTTAATTCGTGCAAGAGGGCTGGTTGTTATGCGAAATGTTCGGTATGCGAATGAATTTTCCCCATAAGAAATAATGGAAATCAAATTAATCTGTGCAAGACACCCAAAAGTATGAAAAAAAAAATTTTACCACATGAAATATACATTTTCCTACACACAAAGAGAATGAACATGCAAATAAGTAAGGATACATGCACAATATATATTGTGCATGTACTACTACTAAATGTAGAAGTAAATGACACTTACCTTTATTGAATGCAGCAAATGACTGAGACACTGTGCCTGGAAGTGCCTTTCTTCCTGAGTACTGTAGGTCCTGTTTGGTAATTTTCTTCCAGAACATGCCTTATCACACTGGTATGTCTACAAGAATCTCATAAATCTCTCGAACCAACCTTTGCTGGCTTAAATTCACCATAGGACACTAGTTTCCAGGCATTTTTTCCTGTTCACCTGGGGTAGTCGAACTGGTGTGGGTTGATCCTGGGAGACAAGATTAAGGACCCCAATGGAAATAAGTTAGACAGTCTTCGATTGACACTACTTTTTGGTTAATCTGTGGTGCAAATCCTCTGGGGTTAATTGTTTTTGGTAATTCTCAATAAGCACACACCTACAACGGTGCTAAGACCAGCAGCACTGACGGTCAGACAGCAGATCAGACGATGCTACAGGGACAACAAGGACGATGCTACAGGCACGAGCCAGACTATGCTACAGCAGCAACTGACGATGTTACACCAGCAAGATCGATGCTAAGGCAGCAGCAGCAGTACGATGTACAGCAGCAGACAGTCCTGACGGTGGACAGCAGCAACAGACGATGCTACAGCAGCAACAGACAATGCAAGCAAGAGCAGACGATGCTACAGCAACAACTGCCATGAGTACAGCAGCAGCAGCGATGACAGCAGCAAAAGCAGCAGCAGATAAGATCGAGCAGCGCAGCAGCTGACGGTGGTACAGCAGCAACAACAGCTACGCAGCAACAGAGTATGTTACAGCAAGAGCAAACGATGGGACAGCAGCAATTGACGATGTTACAGCAGCAGCAGACGATGCTACAGCAGCAGCTGCAGACATGCTGACAGCGCAGCTAAGCATACGGTGGTACAGCGAACAGCGACTGCTACAGCAGCAACAGAGGTTCACTGCAGCAGACAACGTATGCTACAGCACGCAGCAACGGTACACAGCAGCAAGCAAGCTGACGGTGGTACAGCAGCAGCAGCTGACAGTGCAGCAGCACTGACAGTGACAGCATTGACAGTGCAGCAGCAGCTGACGGTGTACGCATCAGCTGTACCACCAATAGTAGCGATGGTTGATTGGGGTTTATTATACAACCTGGCCAGCTCGAGACACGCATTCACTTTCATACTGATCAATGATCTTTTTCTTCATCTCCATAGTAATTCTCACCCTTATTGCTTAGTAGGTTGGCACTAGAAGCTTTCTTGGGCCTCATGGTCACTTATTTTCCAGAAAAAATCACAAAAACACTGAATAATACGAAATTGTTTCCGAATTGTATGCTTGATGTTACCGCGAGGCTGGCTGGTAAACAATGCCACCGGCGGAACATGTGAGCATGGCTCAGGCCGCACATTGGACGCGTCTCGGACGAAGGGCGGTGAGCGGGTTTTTTGGGCGGTATGCGAGGCAAATTTTTGCGATCAAAGCATCCGGGTATGTGGAATGTACGGTATGCGATGCGTCCGGTATGTGGGGTCCACTGTTTATATATATATATATATATATATATTAAATATATATATATAATATATATATATAATAATTAAATATTATATATATATATATTTATTTTATACAGTGGACCCCGCTTTATGATCAGCTAGCAATGCGACCAATAATGTAAGTGTATTTATGTAAGTGCGTTTGTACAGTATGTTTGGGGTCTGAAATGGACTAAACTAATTCACAATATTCTTATGGGAACAAATTCGTTCCAGTACTGGCACCTGAACATACTTCTGGAATGAAATAATATCGTAAACCGGAGGTCCACTGTATATATATACTGATAGTTCTGACTATCATTATATATATATATATATTTTTTTTTTTTATTATCACACTGGCCGATTCCCACCAAGGCAGGGTGGCCCGAAAAAGAAAAACTTTCACCATCATTCACTCCATCACTGTCTTGCCAGAAGGGTGCTTTACACTACAGTTTTTAAACTGCAACATTAACACATATATATATATACAGTGGACCCCCGGTTAACGATATTTTTTCACTCCAGAAGTATGTTCAGGTGCCAGTACTGACCGAATTTGTTCCCATAAGGAATATTGTGAAGTACATTAGTCCATTTCATACCCGCAAACATACACGTACAAACGCACTTACATAAATACACTTACATAATTGGTCGCATTCGGAGGTGATCGTTATGCGGGGGTCCACTGTACAGTGGACCCCCGCATAACGATCACCTCCGAATGCGACCAATTATGTAAGTGTATTTATGTAAGTGCGTTTGCACATGTATGTTTGGGGGTCTGAAATGGACTAATCTACTTCACAATATTCCTTATGGGAACAAATTCAATTCAATTCAATTCAAATCAAACTTATTCTCTATAAGTATTACAATGCTGGGTTTACAGAATTTGGTTATTGTGTGGTTTACATGTAGTAAAATAATAATTACAGAGTGTACCACTAGAACGCCTAGCATGGCTAGGCATTTCGGGCAGACTTGTATTAAATCTTAGGTTTAAAATGTTACAGAATTATGAGATAAGTTGGTATTATGGCTAAGTGACTAAATACTAGTTGTGAGTTTAGCAATGTGAATGCTTTTGTTTTGGCACTATACATAGTTTCAGTATTGGAGTATCACAGGCCAACTTTTGACTAGTTAAGATTCATTATTTTGAGATTGAGATTGATATTTCTGTTTATGGTCAAATGGGTGAGTGGGTGTAAGTGTGAACCACCAGGTGGTATTCTTATTATTAGTTGACAGGGTGTATCAGGGAGATAAGATGTTTTCTGATGGTAGTTTTGAAGGTGATGAATGTGTCTGCAGTTTTGGAATTTTCAGGTAGGGTGTTCCAGATTTTAGGGCCTTTGACATACATTGAATTTTTGTAAAGGTTTAGTCGGACACGGGGAATGTCATAGAGATGTTTGTGTCTGGTGTTGTGCCTGTGGGTTCTGTCACAACTATCAAGAAAGCGTTTTAGGTCAAGGTTAATATTGGAATTTAAGGTCCTGTAGATGTAGATTGCACAGTAGTAAGTGTGGATGTACTGAACAGGGAGTAAGTTGAGATCTATGAAGAGTGGGGGGGGTGTTGCCAGGGATGGGATTTAGTGATTATTCTTACTGCGGCTTTTTGTTGGGTTATTATTGGCTTTAGGTGTGTTGCTGCAGTTGAACCCCAAGCACAGATAGCATAGGTGAGGTATGGATATATAAGTGAATGGTATAGTGTGAGAAGGGCAGTTTGCGGCACGTAGTATCATATCTTGGAGAGGATCCCAACCATTTTGGATACTTTTTTGGTTATGTGTTGGATATGGGTGCTGAAGTTCAGGTTGTTGTCGAGGTATAGGCCTAGGAATTTGCCCTCATTATGCCTGGTAATTAGAGTGTTGTCGATCTTAATGTTAATTTGCGCATCTCCTGCTCTGCTACCAAACATAATGTACAGGTCTCCCTCAACATTCGCGGGGGTTAGGGGATCAAGAGCCCCGTGAATGTTGAAAAATCGCGAATGTTTGGTGCCCCAATATATTGCAGGGAAATATAATAAAATAATAAAATGAAATAATCTATGTATATACATGTATATACGTACATGCTCCTCCCACTCATATATTTGTCCAATCTCTTTTTAAAGCTACCCAAGGTCCTATCAAAGCTAAAACCTTGGGTAGCTTCACATTTAGGTTGGATAAATACACAAGTGAGAGGTGGTTGGATTTGAATGGGTCTTGCATGCGAGTAAATAGAATGTTCAAAGCTTATTGCTTGGGTAGCATTTATTCTGTTATTGGGCTGGATATGTGAAGGACCTGAATAGTATGGGCCAACAGGTCTACTGCAATGTTCCTCTTTTCTTATGTTCTCATGAACAATCATAAAATACGTACCTGAGAACATCGTAAAATATTGTACTGCCTCCACCACTGCCTCGTATTTTTATATAATTTCTTTCTTCAATTCTTTCGTGCTTCTCAGTTTCTTTACCAAAATTTATTTGGGCCCATGGTTAATTATGTAGCAGTCACAGTCAATCAACAAGCACCAAACACAATGAATTATTGTGAAATGTTTGGAAGAGCGCAGAGGATAATACTCACTCCAGCATAAACAAAGCCATACTGACTGACGATGCGTCTACCACCCACTGCTTCAACCCTCATATTTATTATTATTATTATTATTATTATTATTATTATTATTATTATTATTATAATTATTATTATTAGCAGTCATGAATGAGTTGACATTATTTATACTGTAGTTTAATAAATAATGAACAAACAAAACACTCACCACTCGTAAGGCAGACGAACTCTGATGACTTGTGATGATTAAAAAAATTTAAATTATAATTCTTTATTTCTCTATTGATATTACATGCAGTTACTGATGACAGTTGAATGGAGATGATTATATGGAGTGTAACTGCATGGCATGAGACTAGTGTTATTGTGATATGTTTGGAAGAGCAGGGAGACTAATGTTTACTCCAGCATAAACACAGTCACACTAACGATGTGTCAACCACTCCCTCGTATTTTTTTTACAATTTCCTTCTTCAATTATATCATATTTTTTGGGTTTATTATTATTATTATTATTATTATTATTATTATTATTATTGTTATTGTTATTATTATTATTATTATTATTATTTTTAAATTACTATTGTTATTATTAGCTGTAGCAGAAATGTTTAATTCTTTGCAGTGTTCAAGAGTAAACACATGACGTCACCGCCTAATACCTGTCTGAATAGCCATTCCAATATGCAGTCATGAATGGGTTTACATTATTTATACTGTAGTTTAATAGCAAATAATGAACAAACAAAACACTCACCACACTGAGTGGTGGGAGGGCTGGCTGCCAGTTGCGGGGGTCGGAGGGAGGGTAGTAGGGACTCGCAGGTGGCGGGAAACTTAAACATGATTTGGCGGCTGGGAATTTGGTGGCTGGGAATTTGGCGGTTGGGAATTCGCGAATGTGTGAAACCGTGAAAGTTGAAAACGTGAATGTTGAGGGAGACCTGTAGTAGGTTTTGTCAACGTTATGCGTAAGTTTATTGGCTGTCATCCAAGTCGATATTTTGATCAGCTCCTCATTAACAATGGTGTTGAGGGTTGCAAGATTAGGGTGAGAGATGACATAAGTCGTGTCGTCAGCAAAGACAATGGGGTTCAGGTGTCGAGATACGTTTGGAAGATCATTGATGTATATGAGGAAGAGCAGGGGACCAAGGACACTTCCCTGCAGAACTCCAGTATCAAGTGGCTGTGTTGTTGATGCTGTGTCTTTAATGGTGACATACTGATACCTATTAGTATGGTAAGTTTTTGAAATATGCAAGCGCATGGCCTTTTATACCATAAGGGTTTCAAGTTTTGGAGGTAGGATCCCATGGTCTACTGTGTAAAAAGTTTTTCTTAGGTCAATAAAAATTCCTAGTGGAAAATTCCTTATTTTCCAATGCTGTGTAAAGCAGATCTAGCATTTTTATAATTGCATCTTTTAGTGCTTTATTTTTTCCTGAATCCAAATTGGCAGGGGTTTGAGTTTTTTTTGTGCAGTTATAAATGAATATAGTTCCTGTGCACGAGTTTCTCAAAGATTTTGGATAGCAATGGTAAGTTTGATATTTGGCCCTATAGTTGTTTAAAAATCTGTAGGGTCACCACCTTTTGTATTGGTGTAACCCTTGCCGTCTTGATAGTTTCGGGAAGGTGCTAGCTTCTAGTGACTTGTTAAAAAGCAATGAGATAGTATGCGAGAGGACATGGGCCACTCTCTTGTCCCAATAATGGTGGACATGAGACAGATTCCCCGAGTTATTTTTAAGTGACTTTATAATCTCGGTGATTCCCGTGGGCTCAGTTGGAGCAAGATAGAAGGAATTTTGGGGAAATTCCCATCTAGGTAGTCCCCGGCATGGGCATTGGTAATGGGATTTTATTGGCGAGAATTAGACCTAGGGTTGAGAAAAAGGGTCGTTTATTTGTTAGCTGTGTCGGTGGGGTTGCAGTTGTGTTTCATTGGGTTTTGTTTTAAGGACAATATTCTTGTTTTTTTTCAGTTTGTGGTCCCTGAATCTGAGGAGAGTGTTTTCCAGGTCTTTTTTATATCTCCTCTTGTGTCAGTGAATCTACTGGAGTAGTATAGTTGTTTGGCTTTCTTATTACTTTGGTGAGGCCTGATGAATAGTGTTTAAGAATATTTTTTGTGTATTAAGCCCTGTCTATATTGCTTTTCATATTGGTGTTTCTTATCAATGGATTTCAGAATGGTGCTGGTTAGCCAGGGGCAACAAAGCCGTTTGTTTGTGATCTGTTTCGTTTTTATAGGACAATGTTTGTTGTATAGTCAAAAGTAGTTTGTTAAGAAAAATGCCCTGCCCAAAGTCTCAAATACCATTGGCCCTTGGAGAATTCTTTTAGGCCAGTCAACAGTCTCTAGGTCAGCTGTGAATTTCCTTATTGAGGCCTAAATCATGGAGTCTAAATGAGACTTTGTTGTTTTCAAGTGGTGGTTTACTAATGTTTGTAAAGAGGAAGGTGGGGTAGTGGTCTGTAGTGCTATCTGTGATTATCCCTGATTTAAAGGGGGCTAGTATATTGGCCCATATGTGGTCTTTTAAAGGTTGCACTTGTTTCAGTGACCCTGGTTGGTTTAGTTTTTTGTTGTATGGAAGTGTGTTGTTCATATTGTTGATGAATCAGTTACAGGCTGATCATCTAGTAGCCAAGGTTGATGTTGAAGTCTCCAGCTAAGAGGTGGTGCTTATTCATTTGTCTGTTTGTTATTAGTGCCTTTAATTTCTCACTGAAGTTTGGGATTTTTAGTGTGGGGTATCCGGTAAATGGAAACCGATGTTATAGGCGTCTTAAGGTTTTTTACAGTAAAATTAGCAAAAATGTATTCTCCATATTCATCACTAAAGCAATTGGTGCTGATACAAGATAATTGGTTAGAGTAATAGATTGCAATACCACCCCCAACTTGGTTTATGGCCCGCAGTTGTGGATTGCTGTGTATCCTGTAGAGGGGTAGATATCTATGTGTCCTGTTTTAGCCAGGTCTTGGTAAGAAAAATGCGGGAGAAGGGTGTCTTTGTGATTCAAGGAGTGCCATGAGGTTCATCATAGTGTTTGCTTAAGGACCTGTTGTTGTGGTTTAAGTACTGATAGACTTTTATCATTGTTTAGGATAGTGCTGGCTTGTGATGCTGTGTAGTAAAGGCGTTATTTTCCAATGGGTTTTTGATTGTGTGTCAGATTATGTAGGTTTAGATCAGGGTCAATGTGATCAATCATCTTCTAGGTTTTAAAATTATATTTTTTTTTATATCCTGTTTTGGGGTTGTTGAGTTTTAGTACTGATATCTGTAGTGGTGGGAAGTTTGGACAAGTATATAGCTGTAGCATTTTGGTCATGTAGAGTATAGTCATAATACACATAATGAATTTTGGTGTTGTCTATGTGTTGTGTTTGGAAGAGCTAAAGTACAACTAGGTATAAACTAATAATATATAAAATACAAATTAAAAATAGCACAAGACTCTCACTTGTAATTGCATAAGGTCTAATGTAATGACTTTGGTATAGTCTATGTATTGACCTAGAGTGAGCAATAGTACAACTAGGTTTAATCTAATAATGTAGAAATACAAATTAAAAATAGAAACCAGGCCTCACTAGTAATTACACTATGGTCAAATTTATAATGCTTTGGTACTGACTATGTATTGAGCTAGAATGAGCTATAGTACAACTGACTTTAATCTAATGATATAAAAAAGGCACAAGACTCTCAGTTGTAATTGCACTAAGGTGTTATATAAGGTGTTTACAAGAATTAGAGTATAACTAGATTTAAAATTGACAAGATAAAATATACAATTTAAAGGTAGCAAAAAAAATAAAAAAAGTAGAAAAAAAAAATATATGAGGTAGTTGGTTACTAGTTAGCAAAAGATAGTTAAGGGCCTTGAACAATAATATAATTTAATATACACTAATTGCAACACAATATAGTCATAAGATATGAAAACAATCTTAAGTAGGACTTACAATTAAACTTATAATATAAAAATACAAATTGAAATGGTACTTGCAATTGCACTAGAGTCTGGTATATGTTGTTGACAAGATCAAGAGTAAAAGTAGATTTAAATTGACAAAATAAAATTCACAATTAAAGTACCAAAAGAATAATTAAAAAAATAACAATGGTAAAACTCCAGGTAATGTCTTGGTTATAATATGATAGTAAGATGGTAGACAGGTACACAGGTACAAAGGATAATAAAAAGTTGGAGTTTGAATATACAAACCTGAAAATTTGGCAACAAAATGTTATGGGAAGTGTAAAATAATGTTTAATGTAAAAAAGTAAAATTGACTGGTAGAAAAATATGGTGTTTAATAAAATTTTAGTAAGTAATAATGATTACAAAAAAAAGTGAAAAGTATTGTTTATTTCATTCAATATTGCACTGGTGTTATACTTGAGGTTATTTGGCAGTACAAGGTAATTAAGAGTACTCTAAGATAGTAAATGTGGTATTAAAACAGAAAAAGGTAATTAGACAAGTAATGGTTATTAAATGTAAAAAATGTTGAGAGTAAATTGAAATTATAGTAAAATGGTAATTATTAATTTTAGTAATACAATTGATAGTATTTAAAAAAAAATGAGGTGAAATATTGACAGAGAAAGTATCAATTCAGCTAATGTTTAAGCAAACAATAGTAATAAGAAAATTACATAAGGTGACTTATGTTACTAGTAAAATCACAAAATGAGGTAGTTGATTAAATTTAATTACTAAGAGATTGTACAATGAAATTTGAATAATAATGGAGCAAAACATACACTACACTACATGGCTTTTGGGTTGGACATGGTTTAGTTATTCTCTGTAAGATTAGTACCCCTGAGAAATCGTGATAGATCATTCTCGTTCGTGATTGTGTACAGTTGACCTACTTTTGTTTTCCTAACTAGAATTTTCCCATCCCGTGTGAAGCATTGGTGTTTTGTGCCCATTATTTTTCCCGCTTACAGTTTTCTGACTCTATACAGGAGGTTCTGACATTTTTTTGGTAAGACACTCATTTATGTATACCCTTTCTTTACTTTAATATTTTGCAATAATTAAGTCTTTTTTCCTGTCATGTGAGTGGAATCTAAGCATAACACTTTTTCTACTATGGGATCCTAGAAACCCTGCTTCTTTTTTTCTGACTCTGGTACTGTAACTTTTTTTTGGTCCTTTATGATCTGCAGAGTAATTTCTTTACTGTTTGTTTGGTTTATATCACGGGAAAAAGTGGACTGTTAACTATTCACTGCGGTCCGATAGTTTATCTTGTTCATTTTATCTTCTTGGAGACCCAAAGTAGTCACTAAACTGGTTTTTCTAAGTTGTTCTTCCATTCCTTTTACTGCTTCTTCAACCTTTGTATTAAGAGATATTATTTGTTGGGTATGGCTATCTATGACTGTGTGGATGGTCTTGTCACAGTTAGTCCCTTCCTGGTGTTGATAACTTTTGTTCAAGACTGAGGATTTTGTTTCTCGAGTTGTGTCATCCTGGTGTCTTGTCAGTACTGGCACCTGAACATACTTCTGGAGTGAAAAATATTGTTTAAACCCGGGGGTCCAAATGTATATTATAAAATAGTATATTTTATATATATATATATATAATATATTTTATATATATAATATATATATATATATATATATATATATATATATATACAGTGGACCCCCGCATACCGGACGCATCGTCATACCATTACAATCCGCATACCGGACGCTTTGATCGCAAAAATTTTGCCTCGCATACCGCCCAAAAACCCGCTCAAACCCCCTTTGTCCGAGACGCGTCCAATGTGCGGCCTGAGCCACGCTCACATGTTCCGCCGGTGGCATTGTTTACCAGCCAGCCTCGCGGTAAAAATCCAAGCATACAATCGGAACAATTCGTATTAATTACAGTGTTTTTGGTGATTTTTTTTGGAAAATAAGGACCATGGGCCCCCAAAAAAGCTTCTAGTGCCAACCCTACAGCATAAGGGTGAAAATTACTATGGAGATGAAGAAAAAGATCATTGATAAGTATGAAAGTGGAGTGCGTGGGCTCCAAGCTGGCCAGGTTGTATATAAAAACCCCAATCAACCATCGCTACTATTGGTGGTACAGCTGCTGCTGTACCACCGTCAGCTGCTGCTGCACTGTCAGCTGCTGCGCACTGTCAGCTGCTGCTGCTGTACCACCGTCAGCTGCTGTCCCGCTGCTGTAGTACCGTCTGCTGCTGCTGTAGCATCGTCTGCTGCTGCTGTAGCATCGTCTGTTGCTGCTGTAAACATCGTCCTGTTGCTGCTGTACCACCGTCAGCTGCTGCTGCTGCTGTAGCATCGTCTGCTGTGCTGCTGCGGGAGCATCGTCTGCTGCTGCTGTAACATCTCAGTTGCTGCTGTAGCATCGTCTGCTGCGCTGTAGCATCGTCTGTTTTCTGCTGTAGCATCGTCTGTTGTGGTGTTACCACCGTCAGCTGCTGCTGGGTGCTGTAGCATCGTCTGCTGCTGCTGTAGCATCGTCTGCTGCTGCTGTAACATCGTCAGTTGCTGCTGTAGCATCGCTCGCTGTGCTGTAGCATCGTCTTTTTGCTGCTGTAGCATCGTCTGTTGCTGCTGTACCACCCTCAGCTGCTGCTGCTGCTGTAGCACCATTGTTGGTGTGGCTTATTGAAATACCAAAAACAATTAACCCCCGAGGATTTGCCACCCAGGGGTAACCCAAAAAAGTCAGTGTCATCGAAGAACTGTCTAACTTATTTCCATTGGGGTCCTTAATCTTGTCTCCCAGGATGCAACCCACACCAGTCGACTAACACCCAGGTGAACAGGGAAAAAAAAATGCCTGGAACTAGTGCTCATATTGGTGAATTTAAAGCCAGCAAAGGTTGGTTTTGAGAGATTTAAGAATCGTAGTGACATTAACAGTGTGATAAGGCATGTTCTGGAAGAAAATACCAAACAGGACCTACGTACTCAGGAGGAAAAGGCACTCCCTGGACACAGTGTCTCATCAGTCATTGTGCATCTTCAATAAAAGGTGTCATTTATTCTTCTTTGTAGAGTAGTACATGCACAAATATATATTGTGCATGTACTACTCTACTATTGTGCATGTATCCTTCTCTTTGTGTGTAGGAAAATGTTAATTTCATGTGGTAAAAATTTTTTTTTCATACTTTTGGGTGTCTTGCACGGATTAATTTGATTTCCATTATTTCTTATGGGGAAAATTCATTCCATACCGAACATTTCGCATAACAACCAGCCCTTTTGCACGGAAATTTAAGGTCGCAATGCGGGGGTCCACTGTATATATACAGTGGACCCCCGCTTAAAAGATCACCTCCCAATGCGACCAATTATGTAAGTGTATTTATGTAAGTGCGTTTGTACGTGTATGTTTGCGGGTCTGAAATGGACTAATCTACTTCACATTATTCCTTATGGGAATAAATTCGGTCAGTACTGGCACTGAACTTACTTCTGGAATGAATGAAAAAAATATCGTTAACTGGGGGTCCACTGTATATTAATAAATTTTATAATATATATATATAAAATATATATATATATTAATATATATATATATATATATTTTATATATATATTATATATACAGGGGGATAAGTCTGTTGAGTATACCTGGCAAAGTGTATGGTAGAGTTATTATTGAAAGAATTAAGAGTAAGACGGAGAATAGGATAGCAAAAGACAAGGAGGCTTTAGGAAAGGTAGGGGTGTGTGGACCAGGTGTTTTACAGTGAAACATATTAGTGAACAGTATTAGATAAGGCTAAAGAGGTCTTTGTGGCATTTATGGATTTGGAAAAGGAGTATGCAGGGTGGATAGGGGGGCAATGTGGGAGATGTTGCAGGTGTATGGTGTAGGAGGTTGGTTACTGAAAGCAGTGAAGAGTTTTTTACGAGGATAGTGAGGGCTCAAGTTAGAGTGTGTAGGAAGAGGGAAATTTTTTCCCAGTAAAAGTAGGCCTTAAAACAAGGATGGTGATGTCACCATTGTTGTTAATATATTTATAGATGGGGTTTTCAAGAGAAGTAAATGCGAGGGTCTTCGCATGAGGCGTGGAGTTAAAAAGATAAAGAATCACATAAAAGTGGGAGTTGTCACAGTTGCTCTTGCTGATGACACTGTGCTCTTGGAGATTCTGAAGAGAAGTTGCAGAGATTGGTGGATGAATTTGGTAGGGTGTGCCAAAAGAAAAAATTTGAAAGTGAATACAGGAAAGAGTAAGGTTATGAGGATAACCAAAAGATTAGGTGATGAAAATTGGATATCAGATTGGAGGGAGAGTGTATGGAGGGGTGAATGTATTCAGATAATTTGGGAGTGGAGTGTCCCGCGGATGGGTCTATGAAAGATGAGGTGAATCATAGAATTGATGAGGGGAAAAAGGGTGAAAGTGGTGCACTTTGGAGTCTGTGGAGACAAAGAACTTTGTCCTTGGAGGCAAAGGGGGAATGTATGAGAGTATAGTTTTTACCAACGCTCCTTATATGGGTGTGAAGCATTGGGTGAATGAATGTTGCAGCAAGGAGAAGGCTGGAGGCAGTGGAGATGTCATGTCTTAGGCAATGTGTGGTGTGAATATAATGCAGAGAATTCGTAGTTTGGGAAGTTAGGAGGAGGTGCGGGATTACCAAAACTGTTGTCCAGAGGGGGGTGAGGAAGGGGTTTTTGAGGTGGTTCGGAATGTGGAGAGAATGGACGAAACAGAAAAACTTCAAGATGAAGAAATCGTAATGACACGATGCAAATAAACCCTACCCGGCCCGGGATTGAACCCGCGTCATAGAGTCTCAAAAACTCCAGCCCCTCGCGTTAGCCACTAGACCAGCTAGCCACAATAAGATTCATCCAACTAGGTATATTTCTACACCATAGGAAAGTTAGCACAGGGCACCTCTGTGACCACAAATGCAATTTTTTCAGCGAATCTCCAGCTAGCGTGGCAGTGACGAACTCTAGCTCAAGCCCTTCACTGCCGTCAACATGACTTAGAAATCGTAATGACACGATTGCAAATAAACCATACCCCGGCCGGGATTGAACCCGACGGGCTGGAGTTTTGAGACTCTAATGACCGCGGGTTCAATCCCCGGGCCGGGGTATGGTTTATTTGCAATCGTGTCATTACGATTTCTTAAGTCATGTTGACGGCAGTGAAGGGAACTTGAGCTAGAGTTCGTCACGGCCACGCTAGCTGGAGATTCGTCTGTAAAAACTTGCATTTGTGGTCACAGAGGTGCCTGTGCTAACTTTCCTATGGTGTTAGAAATATACCTAGTTGGATGAATCTTATTGTGGCTAGCTGGTCTAGTTGCTTACGCGACGGGGTGGAGTTTTTTAGACTCTATGACCGCGGGTTCAATCCCGGCCGGGGGTATGGTTTATGGAGAATAACTTCAAGAGTGTATCAGTCTGTAGTGGAAGGAAGGCGGGGTAGGGGTCGGCCTAGGAAAAGGGGGGGAGGGGTAAAGGAGGTTCTGTGTGCGAGGGGCTTGGACTTCCAGCAGGCATGAGTGAGCGTGTTTGATAGGAGTGAATGGAGACAAATGGTTTTTAATACTTGACGTGCTGTTTTGGGGTGTGAGCAAAGTAAAAATTTATGAAAGGGGGTTTAGGGAAACCGGCAGGCTGGACTTGAGTCCTGGAGATGGGAAGTACGTGCCCGCACTCTGAAGGAGGGGTTTTTAATGTTGCAGTTTTAAAAACTGTAGTTTTAAAGCACCCTTCTGGCAAGACAGTGATGGAGTGAATGATGGTGAAAGTTTTTTCTTTTTCGAGCCACCCCGCCTTGGTGGGAATCGGCCAGTGTGATTAAAAAAAATATATATGTATATATATACAGGAAAGGGGCCCCCCCTTTCCCGGCGTTTCGCTTTACGGCGTTCCGCTAATACGGGCATTTCAAATTATGGACCAAAACTCGCTATACGGCTCCTCCCACCTGTCTTTCTAATACGGTCACAAAAGGGCCCACCCCAGTTTGTTTACATTCTCCCTGAGCACATCTTCCTTATTATGTCTGGAAACTTTCCAAAATTTCAAGTGTTTTAAAAGTTATTGTATATTTTATATATGTTGTACTTGATATTAAACTTGGGGTACACCTGTACCTAAATAAAAATTACACACTGTGCTGGCATGTAGGTACAACATTAAAATCACTAAGAGTCTCTCTACTCTTGATGCAATAATAATAATAATAATAATAATAATAATAATAATAGTAATAATAATAATCTCTTGGGCGCATTAATGTCGCATATTACGTTAATATAGACATTTCCCTTAATCTATCTATGATATTTTTTCAAAATTATATAAAAACACATTATGTTTTCACACAAACATGATACATGCACCCACAGTTTTAAAAATTTTTTACAAATATATAGAGATGTTTACCAAACGGTTTTTTAGAAGTGTCGGAAGAATTACGTTTTTCTAGCCCGTCACCCGTTACTGGGATAACTGTAGAATAATTTTTCCTTTCGTATGCCTTCACTTTAGCTATAATTCTGTACTAACTTGTACACTGTGTAAGAGTATTTGTTTTTCGTGATTTAATTATTATAATAATAATAAAAATATAAGGTAAAAGTTTCACAAACTCTTACAAATGTACATGAATGAACTAAAACTGGACACGTATTAATACCGTCTATTTCGCCTGACCATTGATCGTCCACAACCTGTTCAGTTTTGTTTGTTTTCGCCCGGTCTGAGCTCGGTTTTATCATTAAATGTTGTATATTACGTTAATATACACATTTTCATTAATCCATCCGTGATATTTTTTTCAAAATTATATAATAAACACGATACATAACATTAATACATAACAACATATGTGTAGAGAACCTAGGATAACCCAAAAAAGTCAGAGTGACTTACTTCCATTGCCTTCACTCAGAGCATCATTTCTTCTCAAAATGATGTTACATGAGAATGGGAGTGTTCTTCTTTATTTATTCTACTGTATCAATGTAGAGACAACTATCGTAAAGGGTTCTTTAATGGAGATATCGCAGGTTGAAGGTAGACACACTTGTAAGGATGGTAACTATATTGTCAGACTGAGATGAGGGATGGAGCCCAGCTGCCTTACCTGTTTGCTGAATGGTCTGCCGCCAAGTGAGACCGGGGCAGAGGTCTGAGCCTACACATCTGTATCCCGTGACGTCACACAAAGCCACAGGCCTACAACGGATCTCGTATCTAAAGCACATGGATGATACTAATATGCTATGCTATATAATACTGGGAATACAGGGATCAGCAACTATGCTGACAGCTCGGTCATGTTACGTATGTCGTCCCGACATACACTACTATACTACAGACTGAACAGGCAGGCGGATCTGGGCTGATTCTATACAATAACAAATTCATATATAACTTAGAACTAATGGATGGTATTATAATGGATTTTTACGTAATGGGTGTTAACGTATTCATTACAAACTATAAGAACAAATCATTATACAATATGGGTGGAATTGATCGATCGATCTGTATTCATGCACTCTACGGATTCTGAGGAAGAATAAATATATACAAAGAAGTGTTTAACAGAAAGGCAGATTCGGTGCACTCAAATCTAGACTGTTAATTCTCAGAATACGGAGGGAACGTGAACACGAAAATTTCTGACAAACTGATCAGCTAATAGCAAAACACACAGTTGACAATTTCATTCATCTCGGACATCTAATTATACAGACTATGTACATTTAAACCCAATTCTGCGAGGGTTAGGTTTACATATGCAGAATCGTTATCATCTCTGGGAGGATCGAATTCCTCTGCAATGGCTAACACATGCCTTGACTGAGAGAGATCTGAAGGAGTATCTACAAAAGATACTTGCGGGTTTCTCATTACTTGTCGAGTACGCAAGGAGTAACGACATTCAGTTGAGTATCTGACTGAGTATCTGAGGTAGAGAGTACAGGATCAGGAGGATTGTCAGAGTCTGTCACATTAGTCTGGGTAGCAATATCCTCAACATCGCATACTAATTTCATATGATCTAAATGTGATTCTTTATACTGACCAGTACTAATCTCTCTAACCTTATACTTATTACCAGTGATATGTTCAACTACTCGATAAGGACCAACAAACTTTTGATCAAGCTTTGGCATTGCAGACGTTTTGTTAAAGTTAATCAGCATAACCTCTCGAACCTACTTTGATTTTGGATGGCTTTGCTCGAGTGTTTGCGACTCTTGTAAATTCTGCTGTTGATTTATGAAGTGTTTCACGGATTCTTCTAAAAACACTTTGAGCTAAGCTGGTACGAGTTGCTACGAAATCATCAGGGTTGTAATTAGGTTTCGGAGTAGAATATAACAAACAATCATAGGTATAACGCTTGTCTACGCCATACAATGCATAATGTGGAGTATCACCTATGGAAGCATTGTAAGCAGAATTTATGGCACACTGGACATCTGGTATAACTTCATCCCAAGTTTCACTATTGGGGTTTATAGTGGCTCGCAGGACATCAAGTACTTTCTTATTTGTTCTTTCGGCTAACCCATTGCTGGCAGGATGATGAGGAACAATGGTGGATTTAGAGATCTTGTATAAAGTACACAAATTTTCAAGAATCTCATTACAGAATTCACCTCCATTATCTGTTACTAAGGACTTTGGGGTGGTATGCCTGCAGATAATGCGTTCTTTAAAAGAAGAAGGGAAGTAACCCCAGAAAAGGACTCGACACTTCAAGTCTTAATGGAAGGGGATTCCCCTTCTAAACACTAACACACTCTCTCCCCTCCTCCCATCCCATCAATGATCACCAGATCTTCAATAAAAGTAAGTGTCATGTAATTATGCATGCCTTTTTCAGTTTGTGTGTATTAAAATTAACATTTCATGTGGTAAAAATTTTTTTTTTCATACTTTTGGGTGTCTTGCACGGATTAATTTGATTTCCATTATTTCTTATGGGGAAAATTCTTCGCATTACCGAACATTTCGCCCTAACAACCAGCCCTCTTGCACGGATTAAGGTCGCTATGCGGGGGTCCACTGTATATATATATATATATATATAATATATATATATATATATATTATAATATATATATAATATATATATTATACATCTTTCTTTCTTTCAACACACCGCGGCTGTATCCCACCGAGGCGGGGTGGCCCAAAAGAAAAAACCAAAGTTTCTCCTTTCAAATTTATAATATATACAGGAGAAGGGGTTACTAGCCCCTTGCTCCCGGCATTTTAGCGCCTCTTACAACACGCATGGCCAAACGGAGGAAAAGAATCTCGTTCCACTTCCCCATGGAGATAAGAGGATATAAACAAGAACAAGAACTAGAAAAGAAAATAAAAGAAAACCAGAGGGTTATGTAATATAAGCGCCTTGTACATGTATGTGTAGTGTGCCTGAGTGTAAGTAGAAGTAGCAAGACGTAACCTGAAATTTTTGGGCATGTCCATGAGACAGAAAAAAGGACGCCACAATCCTAATCATGTAAAACAATTACAGGCTTTCGTTTAACACTCACTTGCAGGACGTAGTACCTCCCTGGGGGGTTGCTGTCTACCAACCTATACCTAAATATAATAATACATATATATATATATATATAATATATATATATATATTTTATAAATATATATATATAATATTTTATATATATATATATATATATATATATATAATATATATATATATATATATTGTGAAGGCTTGCTCAGCCCTGTAACAACTTCAGACAGTATTACCAAGGCTGGCTCCTCCTCAGGAAAATTAGTGAATAGAAAAAGAAATAATAACAGACAAACATAAACACTTTATTATATAGAAAAAATATAAAACACTTAAATATGAAATATTAATCCTACATTTAAAGAAAATGAAAAATGAAAAATATAAATGATAACTGAATTCAACGCTAATATATATAGGGGTGTCTAGTGTTGGTGACACTGAGTGTTGTTGAAATCGTAATAGTTGCTGATGATGGGGGGGGGTCTCAGGTGTTGGTTACAACCCACCGGTTTGTTCTTCACAGTATAGCCTTGAGTATTATATCCGATGACAGGAAAGCAGGTTCTTTACCGCTGCAGTGATGAGGGGTTACATCCTGCAATTTCATACAGGTGCACAGGTAATTAAATCCAAAAAGGGAAAGTCTCAGGGCATTAGTCCATCTCCATCAGTTCTGCTCATTGATTGGCAGGTGACCCTCTCTGTCATCCAACGGAAAGTTAGACATTTACCCACTGCTAAGAAATCACTCCCATGAAAGTACAATACCTAAAGATGTGGTGATTATTACAACAGTCAACCTAGAGCAAGCCCAAAAAGGACAAATTTAAAAAAGGTCAAAAGTAAGTTTTTCAAAAATAAATCCACTAAAATACAAGGCGGGCATGACTTACGTAGTGCGGGACTGTGATTTTAAGTGATTGCTTTTGGGGTCCGGAGCCCCACACTCTCCTTTTTCGGGGGGGGGGGGGGGAGAAAGGAGGGGAAGGGAAGCGGGATAGACTGACCCTCCTAACAAGCACCGGCAGTCAAACCACTTTCGGGGGGGGGGAAAAAAGGCGGGAACAGGGGGAGCTTGACTTACCCTACCTTAAACAAGAAAGCCGGGAAATAAAAACTATCATTTTCGGGGGGGGAAAAGAGGCGGGAATAGGGGGAGCTTGTTTACCCACCTTAACAAGGCCGGCAAGAACTATTGTTACATAAACCCCTCTCTACCCATCTATTAAAATTTTTTTTCCCTCCCCCCCCCATAAAAGTTTTACGTCAAGGAGTAATTGAAAAAAGGGCGGGAAAAAAGTTCTAACATGTGGAAGTCGGTAAGGCAAAAATCTTTACTGACTGCACACTTAACCACCAGAGAAAAAAAATTGGAAAAAACCCATTTATATACACAATATGAACTTAAAAGCCTGGAGTGCCAAATGTCCACCGCAAGAGGCGACTGTTGGTTTCCTTTAAAATTTCTGGAAAATTTCAAAGGTTTGTGGTCCATTTCAAAATAAATTTCTTTCCCCACAAAAATTTAATTTTTGGAGATACCCCACAAAAGGACCCAAAACATTCCTTTTCAGGGGGAGACTCTTCTGCCGGAAGGATTTCCGGCTTAAGAAAAAGCATGCAGGGAAGGGGAGTACCATCAGGGTATTGTATTTTGGGTTTTGGGAAAATTTGGGGTAGTTGATGAGGGGAACGTCACCTAGTTGGGTTATTGAGGCTAGGACTTTGGGTTGTTTTAAAAAATCTGGGTTTGGGATAATCATGATGGGAAGGTTTGGATTTGAGGGGGACTTTCACATCAGACTTTTTTTTCTTGGGTGCATTGAAAAATTTGGGGTTGGGGAAAAGTTTTGTATGGGTGAATTGTAAAGGACCTCCTAGATGGGCCAGCGGCCTCCTGCAGTGTTCCTCCCTTTTTTAGTTTTATTTTCTTATGTAAAAACCACACCTAAGCCAGTATTGGAGGCATAGTTTTTTTAAACAAAATTTTTATTAATATCTGGAATCTTAAGTAAAAGGGCTTTTGAAAAGATATTTTAATTCATTTAAAATTTTTTCCCGAGCTTCGTCGAAAGTTCAAGAGGTTTCCCTTTACAGACTTTTTTTAAGGAAAGTCAGAAAATGCTTTAAGATCTAAAAGGTTTTGTATAAACCGTGCACAAAAATTTTACAGAACCAAAATGCTACGCAGAGCTTCTTGGGTTTTGGGGAATTTTAAATTCTAAATAAAAATTTTTATCTTTCTGGGGAGGGGCTGCAGAGAGTTATTAGAAAGTATCACCAAAATTCTAATCTTTTTTTTACCCCGGGAAACATTTCTTCAGTTTTGGGATTTGCCCTGTGAGCGTAACCTACGAAAACGAGTTAATGTTTGGATATGTTTCCCCCCCTGGATGTCATAGGGAAATGTTATAAATAAACTGAAAAATTTGGGAAAAATTTTCCCAAGACCTTTTTCATCAGTCTCACGTAGGAGCCACGCATTACCAAACCGAAGGGCATAGTTCTATACTGCATCAGTCCTTGGTGTGTAGGAAAAGCAGGTACTGCTTTTGAAGAAAGGGTCTAAAATTTCTTGATGAATCCTGGAAAAAAGGGAAACGTCATAAAATTGTGTAGATCGCTAACTATTAAGGGATAGGCTCAGCATCCCACCCAGTTTAGCAAAGGGGGCCCTGAATCAATAGCAAAATCATATGAATTATCCCCCTTTTTAACCATGACTACGGGGCAATATGAAGATACTGAAGGTTCAATGATCTTTAGTTTTAATAATTTGTCTACCTCTCGGTGAAATGCATCCCTAAGGTGAACTGGGTATAATTTCCGTTTGATAGGATTGTCCGTCACTAAGTCAATCTTATGGACTACCGTGGAGGTAACACCTAGAATATCAGTAAAGACGTCTGAAAAGTTACTCACACATTGAAGTAGTTCATGTCTCTTATGGTCATCCAAAGATTCATTAATATTAATGATGGTTGCGTCCGAGTGGTCAAAAGTCACCAAGTCATGTAATTCTTCATCATAGTCTAAGTTAGAGGTGTCAATTATGCACACCTTACATTCTTCAGTTGTTGTATCAAGTTTCGTGTGGAAAAACTAAGTAAAAGTTATTAACCCTTTGACTGTCGAAGGGCCCAATCCTGAAGTGTCTCCTGGTGTCGCAAAATATTCGAAAAAAAAAATTATTTTTTCTTATGAAAATGTTAAGATTATTTTTCTGATTGTTTTAGTCCCCCCAAAAAATTTTTTCCATCAGTACTTACCGAGATATAGAGGCATGAAGTTTGCAGAAAATGAGCTGCGTATGGCAACAGCGGCGACTGCCGCTCACCCGGTAAACTTTAGTTTACTTGTATTTGAAGGTTTGTTGTTTTTTTCACTATTTTATTTTTTCACATAACTTATGTGGCCTGTGAGACCAAAGTATGGTGCAATGTACATATATACACTCGTTGTATACAACACAATAAGCACACAAACATAATTATCAATATATTGTTTACAAAACTTGTTTACAAAAACAAACAATACAAAAAAATTGTTTATTACTATTGTTCTATAAATATATTTACCAATATACAGTCACTGAACATACTCCTAGAAGTTTCTGCAGCTTGTGGAACTTCTGTGAAACACATGGTGGTCATACACAGTGGTGTTTTACACTCTTACACATAAAACATGGTGTCATACACAGTGGTGTTTTACACTCTCACACATAAAACATGGTGTCATACACAGTGGTGTTTTACACTCCTCACACATAAAACATGGTGTCATACACAGTGGTGTTTTATACTCCTCAAACATAAAACATGGTGTCATACACAATGGTGTTTTACACTCTCACACATAAAATCAGTGTGTGTGCATTTTTGTTGAATTTTTTTTTTTATGTGCAAAGACAAAATACAGTGGAACCCCGGTTAACGATTTTAATCCGTGCAAGAGGGGTAATTGTTATGCGAAATAATCGTTATGTGAATGAATTTTCCCCATAAGAAATAATGGAAATAAAATTAATCCGTGCAAGACACCCAAAAGTATGAACAAAAAATTTTTTTACCACATGAAATGTTAATTTTAATACACACAAACTGAAAAAGGCATGCACATTTACATGACACTTACTTTTATTGAAGATCTGGTGATGATTGATGGGATGGGAGGAGGGGAGAGCATTATCTTTACTGTTAGAAGGGGAATCCCCTTCCATTAGGACTTGAGGTAGAAGTCCTTTTCCGGGGTTATTTCCCCTTTTCTTTTAATGCCACTAGGACCAGCTTGAGAGTCACTGGACCTCTGTCGCAAAAACAAATCTTCCATAGAGCTCTGTACCTCCCGTTCCTTTACGATTTGTCTAAAATGGGCACAACATTTGCATTGAAATAGTCACCAGCACGGCTTGCAACAGCTGTTTTTCAGGTGGGTTTTCATCCATTAAAGGTTTGCAGTTCAACCCACTGTGCACACATTTCCTTAATCTTTGAAGTAGGCACAATTTGGGTTCCACAACTGGCATAGGCTCTCAGGGTTAGCCCCAAACCCTTCAAAATCTTTCTTAATTTCCATACTAATTCTCACCCTTTTTACCACAGGGTTGGCACTAGAAGCTTTCTTGGGGCCCATGGTCACTTATTTTCCAGAAACAGCACCGAAAACACTGTAATAATACGAAATATTCCGAGTGTATGCTTGGATGTTACCACGGAGGCTGGCTGGTAAACAATGGCACGGGCGGCACATGTGAGGCTGGCTGAGGGCGCACATTGGACGCGTCTCGGACGAAAATCGGTGAGCGGGTTTTTAATCGGTAGCGCCGGGGAAAAAAATTTTGCGATTAAAGTAAGCGGTATGCGAAATAATCGCTATGTGATGCCATCGTTATGCGGGGGTCCACTGTACCTCGTCTGAGCAGTTTTCTTCAAAGTATTAGCAGGCAGTTGTGTTATGTAGTTATCCTAGGTAAATGGTCGTGTTGTATCTTTCCTTCCTTCCAAATTTTCCCTTTCTTTCCCCTTTTCCTACCGGGAGGCTACTGGGGGGGCATTCCCCCTTTTCCTACATTCCTTCATTTTCCCTTCATTATTTTTTTCCTTTCCCTTTTTCATCTAGTCCTTCCTTTTTCCTCCCTCCCTTCTTGCTTTGGTTTTTTAATATATATACACATATTAGTCACTAGATACTTTCATAAAATGCTTTATCCCCTTCAGAAAGTTTTTTTTGGGGTGGAGTGTGGGTTTTTTAAAATTTTGTTTTGAGTAGGAGTCGGCAGCTGTAAAAATGACTATTGTCTCATTAGTCACTCCCCCTACCGCCTGTCAAAAAATGGGGGGTTCGGATGCCGCTTCCCCTTCCATTCTATCTAATTATCTTTCTCCCTCATTCTATCTCTTTCAATCTGTCTCTCTTTCTCCCTCTCTGTCTATCTCTGTCTCACAGGTACACATAAATAAAAACTATATATAGTGTAAATTCCTAGGGTATACTCCAAAAAAACCAAAGACAAGTCTTTGCTCTCTTGAGAAACTGAGGGTTGACAGGGGTTTGGAGACAGACAATGAGAAGACAAGTTTGCGTTTGCACACTTTTCCCTGCCCCTTTTTTCTTTCCCCTCCAAAAAAAACCCTCCCTCAAACCCTTCCTCCTCCTTCTCCCCTCTTCTCCTCTCCTTCTCCCTCCTTCTCCTCCCCCTTCTCCCCCTCCTTCTCCTCCTCCTTCCCTCCTCTTCTCCTCCTCCTTCTCCTCCCCCTTCTCCTCCTCCTTCTCCTCCTCTCCTTCTCCTCCTCTTCTCCTCCCCCTTCTCCTCCTCCTTCTTCTCCTCCTCCTTCTCCTCCCCCCTTCTCCTCCTCCTTCTCCCCCTCCTTCTCCCCCTCCTTCTCCTCCTCCTCCTCCCCCTTCTCCTCCTCCTTCCCCTCCTCCTTCCTCCTCCTTCTCCTCCTCCTTCTCCTCCTCCTTCTCCTCCTCCTTCTCCTCCTCCTTCTCCTCCTCCTTCTCCTCCTCCTTCTCCTCCTCCTCCTCCTCCTCCTCCTCCTCCTCCTCCTCCTCCCCTTTCCTCCTTCCTCCTCCTCCTCCTGCTGGCTCTTGACAGATGGACAGCTGCCCCCCTCCCTCCACCCTCGTTTCCCACTCATCAAAGGTCAGCTCTTATCAGATGTTATCCCCCCTTTATCTTGTCACTGTCATGGAGTGAACTGTTTTCATCCCTCAAGGAACATATTATTACATATTATTATTATTAGGTATTATTATTATTATTATTATTCTTCTTCTTCTTTTTTCTCTTCTTCTTTCTTCTTCTTCTTCTTCTTCTTTTTCTTTTTTTCCCCTTCTTCTTCTTCTTCTTCTTCTTCTTCTTCTTCTTCTTCTTCTTCTTCCTCCTCCTCCTTCACCTTTCCCCCTTCCCTCCTCCCTCCCCCCTCCCTCCCTCCTTCCTCCTCCTCCCTCCTTCTTCTCCCCTCCCTCCTTCTTCCTCCCTCCCTCCTCTTCCTCCTCCTCCCTCCTTCTTCCTCCTCCCCCCTTCTTCCTCCTCCCTCCTCCCTCCTCCTCCCTCCTTCCTCCTCCTCCCTCCTTCCTTCCTTTTTCCTCCTTCCTTCCTCCTCCTCCTCTTCTTGCTCCTCCTCTTCTTCCTCCTCCTCTTCCTCCTCCTCCTCCTCCTCCTCCTCCACCTCCTCCATTGCTTTTGGTCTCAAACTCCTCGAAATCATGAAATTGATCTTAATTGACACTTCCATCTGTGTTAGAGCATCACTTGGGAAGAGAAGAGTCCCAGATTTGCAGGGAAGTCACATATTTCTTACCGCTAGACATGCTGAAAAAGGACGACTGAAATGGTATTCCCACAATGCACCACTGGCTCCCCGATTTTTTTTATATGGTGCACACTGACCATGGAGACCCATTCTCTCACATGTGGGCCTACCAGCTTTCTCCTGCTTGATTTGAAGCCGCTAGAATTTATGCGTATAGATACGTCAAACACGGTATCTCCTATGACGTACATATACGACCGCGACAGTCAAAGGGTTAAACTACAGTATAAATAATGTAAACACATTCATGACTGCATATTGGAATGGCTATTTGAACAGGTATTGGACGGTGACATCATGTGTTTACTCTTGAACACAGCAAAGAATCAAACATTTCTGCTACTGCTAATAATAACAATAGTAATAATAATAATAATAATAATAATAATAATAATAATAATAATAATAATAATAATAATAATAATACGATATAATTGAAGGAGGAAATTGTACAAAAATACGAGGGAGTGGTTGACACATCTTCAGTGTGGCTTTGTTTATGCTGGAGTGAACATTAACCCTTTCAGGGTCCAAGGCCCAAATCTGGAGTCACGCACCAGTGTCCAAGAATTTTCAAAAAAAAAATTTGTTATTTTTTCTTATGAAATCGTAGAGAATCTTTTTGTGAAGGTAATAAAACAAAAAGTACGAAATTTGGTGGAAAATTGACGAAATTATGCTCTCGCGAATTTTGATGTGTCAGCGATATTTACGAATCGGCGATTTTGCCGACTTTGACTCCCATTTTAGGCCAATTACGTTATTCCAATCAACCAAATTCTTAGCTATTTCACTAGTATTACTTCTATTCTATCGATTGAGCACAAGAAATCGCCAAGTCAACTGTTTCAACTACAAAATAAAGTGATCGGAAATTGTTTAATTTGGCCAATTTAACACAAAGTTCAAAATATTCCAATTTCAAAATAGGGTCCAGAATGAACAATGTAGGCATTCCTGGCACTAAACTAACATTTCCTCTGTTCATTAGTTATGTTTTGAGGCTTTACAAATAAATTCCATTTTGATTTTTTATTCACATAATGAATTTTTATTCACACCAAAAAATAGAAGATTTACTGTTATGCAATACTGTAATAATTGTATAAATATCATCACCATATTTGTGAATGTATATTAGACCCACCAGCTGACATGTATTAGACGTGTGAGGTCGTTTGTTTACTCTTGAATATCGGCAAAAATTTAACATTTCCGCTACTTTGAGCTCAGTTTCAAGCCATTTCCAATGCTAAAACCAATCAAAATCATCTCTATTTCTGTAATATGTCTTCCATTCTATCAAATGAGACCAAGAAATCGCAAATACAACTATAAAAAACATACGAAAAACACTGCAAAGTTGCTGTTTTAATCGAAAAATCATGATTTCATTTTTTTTCTCTCATACACAGTGTGCTGCAGGATCTGTTTTATGTGGTGCACACATACCACATAGATGTATTCTCTCATATCTAGGCCCAAATGTACCACTCACAGTTTATCAGAGTGAGCTGAGCTCATGGCGTAGATCTACGGTTTGGACCCTGAACGTAAAGCCGTAGATCTACGGGACGGACCCTGAAAGGGTTAATCTCCCTGCTCTTCTAAACATTTCACAATAATTCAGCGGTAGAGGCAGTGATAGAGGCAGTGGTATTTACTAACATATACGTATGTTATAAATAATAATAGTACATGTTAATATTAATAACATTTATAATAATAATAATAGTTATTCATAATGTACTATTATTATTTATAACATATATGTTAGTAAATATCACTGCCTCTACCACTGCCTCTACCACTGCCTCTACCACTGCCTCTACCACTGCCTCTATCACTGCCTCTATCACTGCCTCTACCACTGCCTCTACCACTGCCTCTATCACTGCCTCTACCACTGCCTCAACCACTGCCTCAACCACTCCAGTCGCATTCAATCTACAAGCACCAAACAATGAATTATTGTGAAATGTTTGGAAGAGCAGGGAGACTAATGTTCACTCCAGCATAAACAAAGCCACACTGACGATGTGTCAACCACTCCCTCGTATTTTTGTACAATTTCCTTCTTCAATTATATCGTATTATTATTATTATTATTATTATTATTATTATTATTATTATTACTATTGTTATTATTAGCAGTAGCAGAAATGTTTGATTCTTTGCTGTGTTCAAGAGTAAACACATGATGTCACCGTCTAATACCTGTCCAAATAGCCATTCCAATATGCAGTCATGAATGTGTTTACATTATTTATACTGTAGTTCAATAGCAAATAGTGAACAAACAAAACACTCACCACACTGAGTGGTGGGAGGGCTGGCTGCCAGTTGCGGGGGTCGGTGGGAGGGTAGTAGGGACTCGCAGGTGGAGGGAAACATGAATATGATTTGGCGGCTGGGAATTTGGTGGCTGGGAATTTGGCGGTTGGGAATTCGTGAATGTGTGAAGCCCGCGAAAGCTGAAAACGTGAATGTTGAGGGAGACCTGTATATATATAATATATTATATATTATATATATATATATATATATATATATATACAGTGGAACCCCGGTTAACGATATTTTTTCACTCCATAAGTATGTTCAGGTGCCAGTACTGACCGAATTTATTCCCATAAGGAATATTGTGAAGTAGATTATTCCTTTCAGGACCCCAAACATACACGTACAAACGCACTTACATAAATACACTTACATAATTGGTCGCATTTGGAGGTAATCGTTATGCGGGGGTCCACTGTATATATATATATATATATATATATATATATTATATTAATATATATATATATATATATTATATATATATATATATATTATATATATATATATATATATATATATATATATATATAATATATATATATTATGGTGTGTGTGTGTGTGTGTGTATGCAAAGCAAAACAACCACTGTGACAGCATAGGCAATCCAGTCAGACCAATTATTAGCTCCATAGGATCAGTTTCATATAAATTATTCAAATGGCTTGTTGATATTTTGAGCCCTTTTGTTGGCAAAATTTTTAAATTTAATGTTAAAAACAACATAGATTTAGTTGATAAATTAAGCTCCTTGACTGACTTAAATGATTTTAACATGGTTAGTTTTGATGTTACTTCCTTGTTTACAAAAGTTCCTGTTGATAATTTATTAAGTTTCTTATCTGAAGAACTCGTTAATTATGATTTACCTTTGCCAGTTCCTACTATCATTTACCTTTGCCAGTTCCTACTATCATTAAACTTATTAAACTTTGCATTGTTGATGCAAAATTTGTATTTAATGATAAGTTTTACACTCAGAAGTTTGGTATGGCAATGGGAAATCCTCTTTCACCTGGTCTTAGTAACCTATACATGGAATTTTTTGAAACAAGGCTGCTTAACACAATCCTCCCTAATAGAGCTAAATGGTTCAGATATGTTGATGATATTTTGTGTCTTATGCCCAAAAATGTAGATATACACCATTTCCTTGGCAAATTAAATAGCTTAGCACATTCTATAAACTTTACTGATGAGTTTGAAGAAAATAACTCATTGCCTTTTCTAGATGTTTTAATTATTATGGGTAATAATTCAAATTTAAAATTTACAGAAAACCTACAAATAACTGTTCCTATGTCCACTATTATTCTTCGCATCAAGATAGAGTCAAACTGTCTGTTTTCTCATCAATGTTTTTGAGAGATATATGATTAGGAAAGCTTATCGAGAACATTCTTGATAAGCTTTCCGAATCATATATCTTTTGTTTCACAGTTTTCTTCTGCACTGATCAAGTCCCACAAGTTAAAAATTTGACTTAATTTTTAAAAAAATTGTTTAAATGAACAAGTTCTGCCCAAGTCTCTTTTACCCAATATCATCCTTGACATGAGAGATCGTCCTTTTGATGATTTTATGAGAATTATTCTTCAGAAACATATTGAAATAACTAAAATACAGGAGAAGGAAGCATTCAAAATATTGAGAAAGCAAAAAATACACTTTTAATCAGGCCATTCCATCAGAATGGAAACAGTATGTTAGATCATTGCTATAATAAACTCAGAAGAATTTGTAATGAACTCAAAAACAAACTACAAAGAAAATTAGACATTTTAATTGAAAATAGTGATTGGACAAAGCATGCTAATAACAATTTTGTAATTAACTTATCAGATGAAATTTTAGACAAAAATACAACTGCTGCTCTAGGTTTTGGCCTAAGTTTTGCAACTTCAAAAAAATTAATAATGTTGAAATTGCAAAAGCCTTTTGTAACTTTGAAAAATCTTCTGATTTATCCTTGATGAAATTAATATTAGTAAAGGAGTGGTATATAGCTCTATATATATATATATATATATATATATATATATATATATATATATATATATATATATATATATATATATATATATATACCATCTTTTAGGAGTGAAGAAGAGCAGAATGTAAGTGTGGTGGAGGTACGTGAGGCATTACGTAGAATGAAAGGGGGGTTAAAGCAGCTGGAAACTGATGGGATCATGACAGAAATGTTAAAAGCAGGGGGAGATATAGTGTTGGAGTGGTTGGTACTTTTGTTTAATAAATGTATGAAAGAGGGGAAGGTACCTAGGGATTGGCAGAGAGCATGTATAGTCCCTTTATATAAAGGGAAAGGGGACAAAAGAGATTGTAAAAATTATAGAGGAATAAGTTTACTGAGTATACCAGGAAAAGTATACGGTAGGGTTATAATTGAAAGAATTAGAGGTAAGACAGAATGTAGAATTGCGGACGAGCAAGGAGGTTTCAGAGTGGGTAGGGGATGTGTAGATCAAGTGTTTACATTGAAGCATATATGTGAACAGTATTTAGAATAAGGTAGGGAAGTTTTTATTGCATTTATGGATTTAGAAAAGGCATATGATAGAGTGGATAGGGAAGCTATGTGGCAGATGTTGCAAGTATATGGAATAGGTGGTAAGTTACTAAATGCTGTAAAGAGCTTTTATGAGGATAGTGAGGCTCAGGTTAGGGTGTGTAGAAGAGAGGGAGCTTACTTCCCAGTAAAAGTAGGTCTTAGACAGGGATGTGTAATGTCACCATGGTTGTTTAATATATTTATAGATGGGGTTGTAAAGAAGTAAATGCTAGGGTGTTCGGGAGAGGGGTGGGATTAAATTATGGGGAATCAAATTCAAAATGGGAATTGACACAGTTACTTTTTGCTGATGATACTGTGCTTATGGGGATTCTAAAGAAAATTGCAAAGGTTAGTGGATGAGTTTGAGAATGTGTGTAAAGGTAGAAAGTTGAAAGTGAACATAGAAAAGAGTAAGGTGATGAGGGTATCAAATGATTTAGATAAAGAAAAATTGGATATCAAATTGGGGAGGAGGAGTATGGAAGAAGTGAATGTTTTCAGATACTTGGGAGTTGACGTGCCAGCGGATTGATTTATGAAGGATGAGGTTAATCATAGAATTGATGAGGGAAAAAAGGTGAGTGGTGCATTGAGGTATATGTGGAGTCAAAAAACGTTATCTATGGAGGCAAAGAAGGGAATGTATGAAAGTGTAGTAGTACCAACACTCTTATATGGATGTGAAGCTTGGGTGGTAAATGCAGCAGCGAGGAGACGGTTGGAGGCAGTGGAGATGTCCTGTCTAAGGGCAATGTGTGGTGTAAATATTATGCAGAAAATTCGGAGTGTGGAAATTAGGAGAAGGTGTGGAGTTAATAAAAGTATTAGTCAGAGGGCAGAAGAGGGGTTGTTGAGGTGGTTTGGTCATTTAGAGAGAATGGATCTAAGTAGAATGACATGGAAAGCATATAAATCTATAGGGGAAGGAAGGAGGGGTAGGGGTCGTCCTCGAAAGGGTTGGAAAGAGGGGGTAAAGGAGGTTTTGTGGGCGAGGGGCTTGGACTTCCAGCAAGCGTGCATGAGCGTGTTAGATAGGAGTGAATGGAGACGAATGATACTTGGGACCTGACGATCTGTTGGAGTGTGAGCAGGGTAATATTTAGTGAAGGGATTCAGGGAAACCAGTTATTTTCATATAGTCGGACTTGAGTCCTGGAAATGGGAAGTACAATGCCTGCACTTTAAAGGAGGGGTTTGGGATATTGGCAGTTTGGAGGGATATGTTGTGTATGTTTATACGTATATTCTTCTAAACTGTTGTATTCTGAGCACCTCTGCAAAAGCAGTGATAATGTGTGAGTGTGGTGAAAGTGTTGAATGATGATGAAAGTATTTTCTTTTTTTGGGGATTTTCTTTCTTTTTTTGGGTCACTCTGCCTCGGTGGGAGACGGCCGACTTGTTGAAAAAAAAAAATATGTATATATATATATATATATATATATATATATATATATATATATATGTATATGTATATAATACGGTGGACCCTCGACATTCGATACTAATCCGTTCCTGAGAGCTATTGAATGTCGAAAATATCGAAAGTCAAATTAACCCTTTGACTGTTTCAGGCCCCTTTCTGAAACTGTCATTCTATGTTGCTCAATTTTTGAAAAAAAAAAATTATTTTTTCTTATGAAATGATAGAGAATCTTTTCCCGATGGTAATGACACCAAAAGTTCGAAATTTGGTCGAAAACTCATGGAATTATGCTCCCGCCAAGTTAGCTGTCTCGGCGACATATGCGTATTGGCAATTTCGCCGACTTTGAGCTCTATTTTCAGCCAATTCCATTGTTCCAGTTGACCAAACTCATAGCTATTTCTTTAGAACTCCATTTTATCTATCAGCTGAGTACAAGAAACCTCCCATTTACTAATTTGGACTACCCAATATGGTGGTCAGAAATTGGCAATTTGGCCAATTTCACGCAAACTAAAAAAGATGCCAATTTCAAAATAGGGTCCAGAATAAACAAGGTAGACATTCGTGGCACTAAAATAACATATTCTCTGTTCATTAGTCACATCTCTAGGCCCCTCTTATATTATTATTGCTTTCTATTTTGATTTTTTATTCATACAGAAAAATACAAAATTTACTGTTATGCAGACTACTGCATTATTATAAAAATGGTATAAATAATATCAGTGCACTAGTGAAAGAATATTAGGCTCCCCAGTTGACGTGTATTGGACGTGTGGTGTGATTTATTTACTCCTGAACATTGGTAAAAATCGAACATTTCCACTACTTTGAGCTCTGTTTCAAGGTCGTTTTCATCGTCAAAGTAAGTAATGAAAATCATCTCTATTTCTGTAATATGTTTTCCATTTTATCACCTAAGACCATGAAAACGCGAATACAGCGATAAATACTATACGAAAATACACCTCAAAGTCGGCGTTTTATTAAAAAAAAAACGATCAGTTTTTTTTTTTCTCATTACGCAGTGTGTGCTGCAGGATTTTTTTTATGTGGTGCACACTGACCACACAGACCCATTCTCTCACATATGGGCCTACCAGCTTTCTCCCGCTTGATTCGAAGCCGCTAGAATTATTGAGTATATATACGTCAGAAACATTGGCTCGTAAGATGTATTTATACGTCGAAAACAGTCAAAGGGTTAATTGTCCTCTTAAGAAATAATGGAAGTCAAATTAATCCGTGCAAGACACCCAAAAGTATGAAAAAAAAAAATTACCACATGAAATATTAAGTTTAATGCAATAGAATAATTACAATAACAACAATAACAATAGAATAATAAGAATAGAATAATTGACACTTACCTTTAATGAAGATTGGTGATGACTGTTGGGATGGGAGGAGGGGAGAGTGTCGAAGTTGTTACTGTTTAGAAGGGGAATCCCCTTCCATTAGGACTTGAGGTAGCAAGTCCTTTTCCGGGGTTACTTCCCTTCTTCTTTTAATGCCACTAGGGCCAGCTTGAGAGTCACTGGACCTCTGTCGCAGTTCCTTTAACCCTTTGACTGTTTACGTCTAGCGGCTTCAAATCAAGCAGGAGAAAGCTGGTAGGCCTACATGTGAGAGAATGAGTCTCCAAGGTCAGTGTGCACCATATAAAAAAAATCGGGGAGCCATTGGTGCATTGTGGGAATGCCATTTCAGTTGTCCTTTTTCAGCATGCTTAGCGGTAAGAAATATGTGATTCCCCAGCAAATCTGGGACTCTTCTCTTCCCAAGTGATGCTCTAACACAGATGGAAGTGTCAGTGAAGATCAATTTCATGATTTCGAGGAGTTTGAGACCAAAAGCAATGGAGGAGGAGGAGGAGGAAGAAGAAGAGGAGGAGGAGGAGGAAGAGGAAGAGGAGGAGGAGGAGGAAGAGGAAGAGGAGGAAGAGGAAAAGGAAGAGGAGGAGGAGGAACAGGAGAAGGAGAAGAGGAGGAAGAGGAAGAGGAGGAAGAGGAAGAGGAGGAGGAGGAAGAGGAATAGGAGGAGAAGAGGAGGAAGAGGAGGAGGAGGAGGAAGAGGAAGAGGAGGAGGAGGAGGAAGAGGAAGAAGAAGATGTAATAATATTGTTCCCTTGAAGCAAGAAAAAAAAATCCACCCCATGACAGTGACAAGATAAGGGGAGGTAACATCCGATAAGAGCTGACGTTTGATGAGCGTAAACGAGGGTGGGGGAGGGTGCAGCTGATAAGAAAAGATTAGATGACCATTGCCCCTTGCTTTGTTTTTGCTGGTACACAAGAATTTCTGTCTGTCTATTTGTCTGTCTGTCAAGCTCTCTGTCTATTCGTCTAGCTCTCTGTCTCAGAGAGAGCCACAAGACTGTGTCACCATCATGTTTACTTACATCTTCAAGCAGGGTATAGCACTTTGTCTGAATTTTTTGGGTTATCCTTGGTAATTTACACTATGTATACTTGTATTTATGTGTACCTGTGATACAGAGATAGACAGACAGATAGAAAGAGAGAGACAGATTGAAAGATATAGAATGAGGGAGAAAGATAATTAGATAGAATGGAGGGGAAGCAGCATCCCACCCCATTGTTTTGACAGGCGGGAGGGGGAGTGAGTAATGAGACAATGTCATTTTGACAGCTGCCGACTCCTGACTCAAAACAATTATGAGCCACAAACTCGCACACAAGACAAGCTTGCTGAATGAAGATAATAGCAGTTATATGAAAGTATCTAGTGACTATATATGTGTATATATATTATAGAAACCAGAAGGAAGAATGGAAGGCAGGAATGAAGGAAGGACGAGATGAAAGGAAGGAAAAAAGTAAGGAAAGACGAAGGAGTGTAGGAAGGAAGGTAGGAAAGGAATGCAGGAAGGTAGGAAGGTAGGTAGGAAAGGATTGCAGGAAGGTAGGAAAGAAATGCAGGAAGGTAGGAAAGGAATGCAGTAAGGAAGGTAGGAAAGGAATGCAGGAAGATAGGAGAGGAATGCAGGAATGTAGGAAAGAAGGTAGGAAGGTAGGAAAGGAATGCAGGAAGGTAGGAAGGAAGGTAGGCACAATGGAGTCCACAACTGGCATAGGCTTCTCAGGGTTAGCCCCAAACCCTTCAAAGTCTTTCTTAATTTCCATACTAATTCTCACCCTTTTTACCACAGGGTTGGCACTAGAAGCTTTCTTGGGGCCCATGGTGACTTATTTTGCAGAAACAAGCACCAAAAACAGTGATAATATGGATAATATGGAATGTACTGAATGTATCCTTAGATGTACGCACACTGGCTGGCTTGTAAACACTGGCACACACGGGGCAGTTCAGGCCACACTTGGGCACTTCTTGCATCGAATGTCGGGTTTTCCATTGAATGTTGAGGCGAAATTTTTGCGTTAAAATGCATCGAATGTCGGATGTATCGAATTTTGATGCCATCGAATATCGGGGGTCCACTGTATATACATACACCTACCATCTGACTTAGGACCAAGCTTGGTTCCGACCAACCGGTCATAAGTCAAAATGGACGTACAGTGGAACCTAAAAAATCGAACTTAATCCGTTCCAGGAGCTAGTTCTAAATTCGAAAAGTCTGAAATTCGAAGCAATATTTCCCATAAGAAATAATGGAAATACAATTAATCCGTTCCAGAAACCCAAAAATATTCACACAAAAAATACATTTTATAGAGATTAATTACAGTTTTACATACAACAAATACTATAGTTTTTAATTATGTATAGTATTACATATAAAATAACATTTTTACTTACCTTTATTGAAGATTGGTGATGGCATCTGGAAGATAGGGAGGAGGAGAGAGGGAGTTGGGGTTAGTGTTTGGAAGGAGAATCCCCCTCCATGAGGACTTCAGGTAAAGCCCTCTCTGGGGTTACTTCCCTTCTCTGTCTTTTAATGCCACTAGGACCAGCTTGACAGTCACTGGACCCCTGTCTCACAAAATAACTGTCCACAGTCCTCTGTTTCTGGCACCTCTTTAACATTTCCTAAAATGGGACATGGTTCTGTCACTGAACTTGTTGCAAAGATGGCTTGTTTCAGCTTGCTCAGGGTGGTACTTCTGCACAAACATTTGGACATCATTCCACTTGGCACAAATCTCCTTAATCTTTGAAGAAGGCACCTCATCCATCCCTATATTAACACCTTTCACAACATCAGCTTCCTTGATTTGTTCTTTCTTTGACAGGATAGAACCGATGGTCGACTTGGTTTTCCCGTACATCCTGGCAAGCTCAACAAGTCTCACACCACTATCATACTTCTGTATTATTTCCTTCTTCACATCTATGGTGTTTCTCACTTTCTTTACCACAGGGGTACCACTAGCAAGTTTCTTTGGGCCCATGGCAGCTTATTTCACAGTCCCACAAGCACTAAACACAACGAAATAATCGTAAAATGCGTGAATGAGAGCGCAGGTTAGTGTTCACTCAAGCATAAACAAAGCTAGACTGCTCACGGCGCCTGCGCGGGGACGCGGACAGAACGGGCCAGCAGACAGGTCCCGTACCTGGCGGTCCGAAAATAGGGGCGCATTTGATAATAGGGACACAGTTTGTCCGAAAAAATGGTCTTATTTTCGGAATGTTCGATATGTGATATGTTCGATTTTTGAGGTTCCACTGTAAGTCGAACCTTTGAAAATTGTCGACATACTGGATAGTGCATAATGTCAAAATTTTCCTATATAAACTACGTACATAGTACTGTAATGTAATGTACAATCATTATTTCATTCTTTTTAACCATAATTTACTTTTATTGTTATATTTTAATTATTTATGTACTGTATATAATGTATACATGGTAGTGAACTGTATTGTAAATTTTACATTGCATACAGTATCATATGTTACTGTTATCTTTATGTATTGTCGACACAGTGAATGGGAGAATACCACTGGTAGTGTCATCCTGCCAGAATGTAGTGTAACCTATATCCTAAGTCAAGAGAAACAACTCTGGAACATGTGTAATACGTAGCTGGCTGGCTGGCTGGCTGGCTGGCTGGCTGGCTGGCTGGCTGGCCGGCTGGCCGGCTGGCCGGCTGGCCGGCTGGCCGGCTGGCCGGGTAGCCGGGGGAGTGGGTAGCCAGGTGGGTGGGTGGCCGGGTGGGTGATTGGCTGACTGAATGTGGCTCTCTCTCTCTCTCTGTATCTCTGTGTATCTCTCTCTCTCTCTCTCTCTCTCTCTCTCTCTCTCTCTCTCTCTCTCTCTCTCTCTCTCTCTCACACACACACACAGGTACACGTAAGTGAAGTTATCATACATAGTATAAATTACTTAGGATAACCCAAAAAATACAGACAAAGTGCTATACGGTGGATCTGTGCTTCAGTGCCCTAAATTAATAATGATATTAATAATAATAATTATTATTATTATTTCAATAATACATATGTACTAATATTAATAATAATATTATTATTAAACTATAATATAATAATTGTGTCCACTCATTACTTACCTTAAAATATCTGTAGTCTTAATGTAGAGTGAGAGGTAAGTAAACAAGATTAAATGAATAAACGAATGAGAATGTAGAAGGTTGGCAAGTTATGTAAACAAACGTTGTTGTTGTTACCAGCCCAGGCACGAATAGTTTCTGTTCACTCTGTCATGCCAACCAGAAAAACATCTCATATTTGTTAATTTATATGTTTATATGTTACTTAGCATGTTTATTATAATTTTGAAAAAGAAATCATAGATGGATTAAGCAAAATGTATATATCAACATTTTATACACATTTAACCCTTTGAGGGTTTTGGTCATACTAGTACGTCTTACGCGTAGGGGTTTTTGACGTACTAGTACGCATAAATTCTAGCGGCCTCAAATCTCGCAGGAAAAGGCTGATAAGCCTAGATGTGAGAGAATGGGTCTGTGTGGTGGGTGTGCGCAGTAGGAAAAAAATCTGGGACCCAGTGGTGCATTGTGGGAATGCCATCATAGTACACAATTTCCACGTGCCCTGCGGTAAGAAGTTCCTCACTCCTCGGCGAATTGGGACACTTTTGTTCCCCAGTGACAGTTCTAATACAGATGGAAGTGACAGTGAAGATGAGTTTCAAGGTTCTGGTTGAGGTTTGACCAAAAACTAATGACCATAATATGGGTAATAGTGAGGAAAAACCCAGACAACCCACAGCCTTCCACTCTGGTGCTGGGCCGTCGTTCAGTTGTCCAGAATCAAAGAGGAAACTCCTATTTTCCAAAATCCCAGACTCAGATGTGAGCATTGGTGATGATAATGTTTAGTGATTATGAACTACAAGCTCTTCAAACTTGTTCCAAGAATGGAGGAGGAGGAGGAGGCAGAGGGAGGAGGAGGCAGAGGAGGAGGGAGGCAAGAGGAGGAGGAGGCAAGAGGAGGAGGAGGCGGGGAGGAGGAGGGGAGGAAGAAGAGGAGGAAGAAGAGGAGGAGGAGGAGGAGGAGGAGGAAGAGGAGGAGGAGGAGGAGGAGAGGAGGAGGAGGAGGAGGAGGAGGAGGAGGAGGAGGAGGAAGAAGAAGAATATGTAATGATAACAATAATACATAATAATAATACATAATAATAATAATACATAATAATAATAATACATAATAATAATAAAAACATAATAATAATACATAATAATAATAGGTAATAATAATAATATGTAATAATAAATGTTCACCCATGACATTTAAACAAGATAAGGGGAGATAACATCTGATAAGTGCTGAGTTTGATGAGGGTAAATGAGGGTAGAGCTGATGCCAAAAGATGAGATGAACATCGCCCTCCCTTTGTTTTTGCTGGTTTACTAAAATTTCTGTCTGTCTATTTGCCTGTCTGTCAAGCTCCCTGTCTATCCATCTAGCTCTCTGTCTCAGAGAGCCACAAGATTGCGTCATCACTTTTACTCACATCTTCAAGCAGAGTATAGCACTTTGTCTGGGTTTCTTGGGTTATCCTAGGTAATTTATACTATGTATACTTGTATTTATGTGTACCTGTGAGACAGAGATAGACAGACAGATAGAAAGAGAGAGACAGATTGAAAGAGATAGAATGAGGGAGAAAGATAAAACACCATTGTGTATGACACCATGTTTCAGAGTTCCACAAGCTGCAGAACTAATAGGAATATGTTCAGTGACTGTATATTGGTATATATATTATAGAACAATAATAATAAGCAGTGTTTTGTATTGTTTGTTTTTGTAAACAAGTTTTGTAAACAATATATTGATAATTATGTTTGTGTGCTTATTGTGTTGTATACAATGAGTGTATATATGTACATTGCACCTTACTTTGGTCTCATAGGCCACACATAAGTTATGTGAAAAATAAAATAGTGAAAAAAACAACAAACCTTCAAATACAAGTAAATCAAAGTTTACCGGGTGAGCGGCAGTCGCCGCTGTTGCCATACGCGGCTCATTTTCTGCAAACTTCATGCATCCATATCTCCGTAAGTATTGATGGTAAAAATTTTTTGTTTATCCTATAATGTTTAGAAAAAAAAACTCTATTTTTTCATAAGAAAAATAATTTTTTTTTTTTTTTGAAATTTGGCCGACCCTGAGAACGAGTTTCGGAGAGGGCCTGTCGACCCTCAAAGGGTTAATGCACCTCAGTGATTATTATTGTGTTATTATCATTATTAATATGGCGTCTTCAAGACCAATTACACTATTAATGAGTGGCTCTGAGACAGACAAGCAGACAGAAAGACACAGGTAGACAGAATGACAAACACACTGATAGACAGAAAGACACAGGTAGACAGAAAGACACACAGGTAGACATAAAGACAGACACACAAGTAGACAGACACACAGACAGACACAGGTAGACAGACACAGGTAGACAAAGACAGACACACAGGTAGACATAAAGACAGACACACATGTAGACAGAAAGACTGACACACAGGTAGACAGATAAACAGACACACAGAGATACAGACAGACACAGATATACAGGCAGACAGATACAGACAGGTTTATGTGCAACAGTGAAAACAAATAGAGAGTTCGAGAGTAACAGCCTTTCTTACCACAATCTCCAGTGCAAGATTCAGACTTCATCTTAGGGGCCATGGTGAAATTTACTGTCCAGTTAATACAGTATGATGCTGCTGATAGGGCAAGGTTACTTAAGCTGATGCTGCTGCATGACACATTGCCACCACGAGTATTGCCAAATATTGTACAGTGGTGTGCATCAGCCGGCCCGGCCCAGCTGCCAGATGCACGGTCCTAAGCCGAGTGGACATACGTCGAGCAGGTCATAAGTTGGGTGGTAGGTGTATACACATGTATATACATACATACATACATACATACATACATATATATATTATATATATATATATATATATATATATATATATATTATATATATATAAATTATATATATATATATATATTATATTTTAGGTCTCCCTCAACATTCGCAAGGTAGGGGATCAAGATCCTCGCGAATGTTGAAAAACCGTGAATGTTTGGTGCCCCAATATATTGTAGGGAAATATAGTACAATACTGCTTCCTTAACTTCTTGACCCTGAATAATCATAAAATACATGAAAAGTCGTAATTGTATAAATATATACATGTTATGCTTTAATAAGTATGTTATTTAATAACATGTATGTTATTAAATACCACAGACTCCACCACTGCCTCCACCAATGCCTCCACCACTGCAAGTCCCTACTACCCTCCCTCCGACCCCCGCAACTGGCAGCCAGCCCTCCCACCACTCAGTGTGGTGAGTGTTTTGTTTGTTCATTATTTGCTATTAAACTACAGAATAAATAATGTAAACCCATTCATGACTGCATATTGGAATGGCTATTCGGACAGGTATTAGACGGTGACATCATGTGTTTTCTCTTGAACACAGCAAAGAATCAAACATTTCTGCTATTGCTAATAATAACAGCAGTAATAATAATAATAATAAATACGATATAATTAACCCTTTCAGGGTCCAAGGCCAAAATCTGAAGTGGTGTTCCAGTGTCCAAGAAATTTTGAAAAAAAAAAAAATTATTTTTTCTTACAGAATTAAAGAGCATATTTTTGTGAAGGTAATAAGACAAAAAAAAAAATCTGATCAGTACTTACCGATATACAGTGCCAAGAAGTTTGTCAAAAATGATGTGGTGGCGGCAACATCGACGAATTCCACATACGCGCATTACATTATTTTGTGGTTTTAGTTGTTTTTTCTTTTCTTTTCCAATTTTTTTCTATTCCTACTAACATTTGGGGCCTGAGAGACCAATTCTGTATATAATGTATATTTTATAAACTCACTGTATTAAAACACAATACCGCACAAAAGTTATTATCATTATTGTTTACCACTGTTGTTTATTACAATAAACATGCACAAATATTGTATAATACTAATGTTCTATCATATATTTACATATTTACAATCACTGGGACATGGTTTTAGAACTGCTGGAGCTTGTGGAACTCCTTGAAACAAGGCCCATGCACAGAGGACCTTACATTCCTCACACATAAACCAAGTGTCTTTGCGTCTTTGTTGCCGTTCGTTTTGTTTGTGCACAGACAATGCATCTCTTTGAGCAAATTTTCTTCTTAGTTGAAGGAAGCTGTATTATGAAATGATTCACCTTTTCTCCTCAAAACGCTTGGGTATACCCTGAGGAATTCGAGGGACCATGTTGTATAGCAGGTGTTGTTACCTGGGTACTTCATTATGAGTTGTCTGACAACGGGCAAACAAATTCACCATACGGTGGTTTTGTTGCCAGTCTTTATTTGGTACATATTATATGCATTGAGCATTGAAATGCCCATGAGATGGAAGAAAAGTTTCATTTTACCACTTGTAACTCTTACGAACACAATCAACAAAACCAATCTGCATTTTCAACTTTCAACCAAGCGCATGTTTTGTGTATAATCAATCACTGACACTGATTTTCGAATACGTTCATTAGTCACTCGATCAACTTTCCCACTGTCTTGCATTTCATTACGGTGAATGGTTGTCAACAATGTGACATCTCGTTTGTCTGCCACCGTATTGCATGTTTGTCATTGGCAGTAAACACCTGCACGTCATCACCACGAGCACCTGCGTTGAGCCTGGGATATGTTTACGATTAGAACGCACTGTGCCACACACATCTGTCTTGTTCACTCGCATGAATCACTGAGTAATGGGCTTTTTGTACAGTTTATCGGTTTTTATAATGTATGCCCTTTACCAAGATAAGGTGCCATCATGTTTCTCACTATGCCCACCTGAGATACCCAATAACACCCTTGGTATCTTTCAATTTTTTTACTACCGTGTATACAACACTATCCAACACCAGGCCCTGTCACAATCCAGAGTACAAACAGTTTTATACCAAAGCGTTTCCTCTTGCCGGTGTATACTGCTTTAATGACAGTCTACCTTTGAACAAAATCTAAGACTCGTCAATTACAAAATTCTTGAATGGAATAAAAGTATATGCTGAACTTTTGTTTGAGATACATGGAAACATTTCTTAATCTTGTATAACCCGTCACTTCTGTCAGGCTGGTTTTGTCAGAGAAGTGCAACATACGTAAAAGTAAGATAAGCCTGTTCACTGGTATGATTTATGAAGACCGGGGTAGAAATTAGCTGATCTGTGGACCGTATGCTTTTATATTATGCTTATAGACCCTGAGGCATAAGCATTATTGTTGCAAAAAGCAAATACATTTCTGTAAAGTTTGTCTTTTTCCACCGTGTAGTCTTGACTGTGGTGATAAGATCGTATTTGCCATGGTGTACTCAAATACTTATTACTTTCCCTGACAATAATTTCCATCAATGGTGGTCAAAGAATAATTCAAAGAATTCCCGTTCATTGGCCATGGTTCCAAAGGGACAAGTAGGGAGAATTCCACTTTGAGAATCATCAAAGTGGTGAGGCTTGGGAACAACATTGGGATTTTGCTGCCAATCCCACATACGGTTTGCTGGTGGATACTGGACATCATAGGCTGGTTGTGCGGGTGGTTGTGGTTGTGGTGGGTTTGGGGGCTGGCGCTCGCTTTGTCCCTTTAATGGGCGAGTCAGCAGCGTGGGTCCCAGCGTGGCCTCGTGAGTCAGCATGGCGGTGCCACTACCATCACCACTAACACCATCCCACTGATGCTGTGGTCTATCCATGCCAAGTGTAGCCACATCATCCTCACTATCACTACCTAAAACTGGTGTTGGGCAACGGGGGTGTTTCTCGGGGTGTACTCCGTCCCTGGGCACAGCATAGGGTTTCACTACCCGAGTGCATGCGGCGGCGAACATACCCACGCTTCACTGGGAATATGTTCCTTTACTTATCACTACTGATTGATCGTCGAGCGCAATTAAAATCACAGTCCACGTCACTATCATCATCTTACTGAAGTCGGGCTGGCCACGCAAAAATATTAGTTTTCTCTTGCGATGAGGAACAACCGACAGTGAGTCAGAGTGCCCACACCGAGGTAGAAGGTTGAGGATTTGTCAGGGTTTTCTGCACTATATTGATATCTGGTCATTTTTTTTCGGTCACTAACTGATCAAAGCCATAGAATTCGTCTTCATTTTCCACTTCCATCGTGTCAGAACTATCAGATAGGAAGAGGAGAGTCCCAATTTTTGGGGAGTGAGAGCTGATTGCGACGAGGGATGGTGAACAAGGGTAACTGAGCCGGCGTTCCCACAATGCTATGCGGGCGCCTAGATTTTTTGTTTATGGTGCACACCCACCACGCAGACCCGTTCTCTCACATGTAGGCCTATGAGCATTTTCGTGCTAAATTTGACGGCGCTAGAATTTTGGCATTGATCTATGGTTTGGACACTCAACGTAAAGCCGTTGATCAACGGGACGGACCCTGAAAGGGTTAAAGAAGGAAATTGTACAAAAATACGAGGGAGTGGTTGACACATCGTCAGTGTGACTTTGTTTATGCTGGAGTGAACATTAGTCTCCCTGCTCTTCCAAACATTTCACAATAATTCAGCAGTTGAGGCAGTGGTATTTAATAACATATTTTTTTTTTTATATAAAATTAAACATGTAAAATAAAGTATTTAAAATTAACATGTATGGAATTTTTACACTAAGTTTTTAAATAATTTTAAAAACCTCTCAATATGACTTTTCCTCTAGGCTGTTCGGTGCCCTTTCCCGAATTTAAAATTTATTCCCAACAGGAATATTAAAAATTTGTTTCCCTTCAAACCCCCAAAAATTTTTATTAATAAAGACTTCAAAATATTTTTAATAACTTTTGGGTTTTCGTGGAACCCCAAAATTTGATTTTTTGAGGGTTCCATGTGCTACATGATTTTTTACAGATATTATTAATTATCCATGTAAAAATTTATTAAAAACCTTCCAAAAACACTCAAAATGGCTTTACCATAGTTTCCCCTTTAGTACAAACAAAAACAAAGAATTATTAAGTAAAGTTTAAACAGGGTATGTTCATCCTGCCTAACCCAGGTCACACTCAGTTCAAACACCCCTGTTTTTTTGAAATTTTAAATAATAATTTATT
>NC_069403.1:1034807-1121438 GCF_026875155.1 Cherax quadricarinatus
TAAAGGCTTACTTTGCAACACCACAGCTTTGGGCACCATCAACAGAGTAAGCCTGTTTTTCATAGGCTTATGTCCTGGGAGTGCCTTTTCCTCCTGATAATGTACCCTGCTTGGACCCAGGGGACAAGGGGGCCGCTCGGGCCCAAAGTGGACGCGTCTTAAACAAAAACAATAGCGAGTCGGGTTTTTTAAGCCTATTGAGGCAAAATTTTTTGCGTTGAAATGTTCGCTAGTCAGATTTATTTTAATCGATCCTTTGTGTTGAGGGGTCCATTTATGTATGTATAATAATAATATAAATTATAATATATATATATAAATATATAATATATATATATAAATATATTATATATATATGCGCAAAACAACCACTCTAAAAAATCGAAAAATTTCCAAAGGGTTTTTTGTGAGTACCAATATCAAGGAACTATGAAAGTAAAGCATTAAAGGAACTATAAAAGGGGGTCAGGCCGCACCTCACTATCAATCCCACAAGGGTTAAACACCTAACTCGCACCGCCCCAAACTTGGATAGGCCTTTGCACAACTCACCCACAAACATTCTACCCAAAAAAATTTTAAAAATTATTTGTCCAGTGTATTATTAAATTCCCCCAAAATTCTTTTAAATTTTAAAAAGGGATCTAATTTAATAAACCAAAGGAAATATTCATATTATTGTCAAAACTGCTTTTTAGAAACAAATTCAATTATTTTCCCCGGTCGCCATGGACTTGCTTGATACTACTTTCTCCCAAACTTTTGAAAAATCAATTGGATGGTTAAAATCTTTTACATGAAAAATAGAGCTTTGGGAACCCTTGTCCTTCTAATGCTATTTTATGTTGTTTTAATTTTAGTTCGAGTTTTTTTACCAGTTTGACCGAATAAACTTTATCGCAAATTTTACAAGGAATTTATAGACACATCCTCAGCATTTCGGGGGGAAATTCTTTATAAAAATTTTTTTTTACTGTATCAAGATTTTTGAATACAACTTTAATATTTAAAGTCTTAAGAAGAAAGGCATATAAACCCAAAGTTTTCATGGTAAGGGAAAACCCAACATATTTTTAGTTAATAAGGCTGGTTGCTTTTTTTGGGATTTAAAAAGTATTTTAGCAAATTTAAAAGATTTATCAATTACATTTCTTGGGTATTTTAAAAATCATTACCAATTTCAAAATTTTGGATATTTCCTCACTATGAACTCAGGACTTAAAATTCGTAAACTCTCAAAAAATTGATGAAAACAAAAACAGTTTGACTCTATTTTGATGCGGGGAAATAATAGTGGACAAGGAACATTTATTTGTAGGTTTTCGTAAATTTTTAAATTTGAATTCATTATTTCCCTTAATAGTTAAAACATCTAGAAAAGGCAATGAGTTTTTTTTCTTCAAACTCAACAGTAAAGTTTATAGAAGGGCTAAGCTATTTAATTTTCCCAAAGGAAAATGGTGATATCTACATTTTTGGGGATAAGACACAAAATATCATAAAATATCTGAACCATTTTGCTTATTTTGGGGGGATTGTGTTTAAATAAAACCCTTTTTCAAAAAATTCCATTATAGGTTACTAAGAACAGGGGAAAGAGGATTTTTCCCTTGCCCTACCAAACTTTTGGTGTAAAATTTACATTAAATACAAATTTTTATCAACAATGCAAAATTTAAAAAAGTTTAATGTATAGGAACTGGGAATGGTAAATCAAAGTTAACGAGTTCTTCAGATAAAAAAACTAATTTAAAACATCAACAGGGAAATTTTGTAAAACAAGGAATAACATCAAAAATAACCATGTTAAAATCATTTTTAAATAGTCAAGGGCTTAAATTTTTAAACCCAAGTCTATGTTGTTTTTAACATTAAAGTTTGAAATTTTGCCAAAAATAGGGCTCAAAAATTTCAACAAGGGGCCCTTTGGATAATTTAATGAAACTGACCCTATGGAGCTAAAAATTGGTCTGACGGTTTCCCGGGTTTTGTGTGTTTTATTAGTCCTACATGTAAGGCAAAGAGGGATTAGTGGAAGTAAATTGTTTGACTAATTCTCTTTGCCTTTCGTAGAATTTTTATTTTTTTTTTGAAATTGCTGTTAAGGGTTTCTAGGGGTTTTTTCCTAAGTTTAGATAGGTTTTCGAAATCCTAAGAATTATTCATTTTTTTTGGTAACTTTTTCTTATAATTTATTGCTTTTATTTTGTCTCTTTAGTAAGGCAAAAATTTTTATTGTTTTTAAGTGTATCAAAAGACTTAAAGAATCTTTGATTTATCCTCTGATAAATTAATATTAGAAAAGGAAAATGGTAAAAGTCGATTTTAAAAACCCAAAACATTCCCAATTGCCCCAAAATTCTTTAAGTCTTATGATACATTAATAACAATAAAAGTAAGAAAATTTTATTTCTGTTTATGGTCAAATGAGTGAGCGAGTGTAAGTGGAACCACCAGGGGTATTCTGAAATTTTTGAGGGGGTGATCAGGGAGATAAGATTTTTCAAAAGGTAGTTTTGAAGTGATGAATGTGTCTGCATTCTAGAGTCTCAGGTAGGGTATTCCAGATTTTAGGGCCTTTGACATACTTAAAATTTTTGTAAAGGGTTTTAGTCGGACACGGGAATGTCGGAGATGTTTGTGTCTGGTGTTATGCCTGTGGGTTCTGTCACAACTATCAAGAAAGCATTTTAGGTCAAGGTTGATATTAGAGTTTAAGGCCCTGTAGATATAGATTGCACAGTAGTAAGGTGGATGTACTGAAATGGGAGTAAGTTAGATCTATGAAGAGGTGGGGGGGTGTTTCCAGGGATGGAATTTAGTGATTATTCTTACTGCAGCTTTTTGTTGGGTTATTATTGGCTTTAGGTGTGTCGCTGCAGTTGATCCCCCAAACACAAATAGATAGGTAGGTTGGATAAATAAGTGAGATGGTATAGTGTGAGAAGGGCATTTTGCGGCACGTAGTATCGTATCTTGGAGAGGATCCCAACCTTTTTGGATACTTTTTTGGGTATTTGGGGATATGGGGCGAAATTCAGGTTTTTAAAGGATAACCCCGGGAAATTTTTCCCCCATTCTTTCTGGAAATTTAGAGGTTTGTAAATTTTAAATTTTAAATTTTGTGCATCTCCGCTCTGCTACCAAAATAATTAGTGGTTTTGTCAGTTTTAAGGGAAAATTTATTGGCTGCACCAAGTCTTTTTTAATCAGCCCCTCTTCAAAATGTGTTGGGGGTGGCAAGTTAGGGTGAGAGGACAAAAGTCATTCATCAGCAAAGAGAATGGGTTTCGGGGTGTTGGGAACTTTGGGGAAGGTCATTGATTATATAGGAAGAGCAGGGGCCCAAGGACACTTCCCTGCGGAACCCCGTATCAAGTGGCCGTGTTGCTGATCTTTTCTTTTTGGGACGTACTGATACTATTAGTAATGAAAGATTGAAATAAGCAAGTGCAGGGCCCTCTTATACGTAGTGATCAAGTTTGGGGAGTAGGATTTCGGGGGTTTACTGTGTCAAAAGCTTTTCTAGGCAAAAAAAATTCCTATGAAAACCCTTATTTTCCAATAAGTTGTAAAATACTTTTTTCAATCCAAAAAGGGACAACCCGCCTTTTTCAAATAAAAATAAATTTGGGTTTTTCCTTACCCTGAAAACCTGGTTTATTGCCTTTTCTTTTTTAAAACTTTTAATATTAAAGGTATTCAAAAATCTTGATACATAAAAAAAATTTTGATAAAAAAAAATTCCCCCCCAAAATGCTGATGGTTGTCTAAAGATTCCTTGTAAAATTTGCGATAAATTTATTTGGTCAAATGGAAAAAAACTCGAACAAGATTAAAACAACATAAATTAAACATTTGAACTGGACAAGATTCCAATGCTCTATTTTTTTATGTAAGAGATTTTAACCCTCTAATTGATTTCAAAAAATTGAGAAAGTGTATCAAGCAAGTCCAGGTCGACAGGGAAAATAATTAATCTTGTTTTTAAAAAGCAGTTTTGCAATAATATGAATATTTCCTTTTTTTTAAAAAAAATTAAACCATTTATAATTTAAAAGAATTTGGAAAGAATTTATAATACACTGGACAAAAAAATTTTTAAATTTTTTTGGGTAGAATAGTTTTTTTGGGGTGAGTTTTCAAAGGACCTACCAAGTTTTGGGGCGGGGCACTCGGTGTTTAACCCTTTTGGGGTCTGATAGTGAGGTGCTGGCCTGACCCCCTTTTAATAGCTTCCTTGTATGCTTTACTTTCATATTCCTTGATAAGTGATAGTCACAAAAGCGCTTTTGGGAATTTCTCTATTTTTTTAGAGTGTGTTTTTTGCATTTCCCAAATCACCTGTTATGTGACTTATTGCATATAAATATATATATATATATAAAATTATATATTTTTATAAATATATATATTATTTATTATATATAATGGAGCCCCCTTAACGATCACCTCCAAATGCACCAATTATGAAAAGATTTTTTTAAATGGTTTTTTTCGTGTATGTTTGGGGTTCTGAAATGGGCTAATTTCTTTACAATATTCCTTAGGGAACAAATTCGGTCGTACTGGGACCCGAAATACTTTGGGAAGAAAAAAAAAACGTTAAACCCGGGGTCCACTGTATATATGTATATATATACGATGGCATCGTATAATGTTAAATCTGACTAGCAATACATTTTAACACAAAAATTTTGCCTCGACTAGCTCTAAAAACTAGATCAACGCGATTCATTCCGTTCGTGACGTGTCCACATGTGGCCTGAGCGCACCTCAATTGTCCCATGGGTGCCAATGTTTACAAGCCAGCCACCGCGGTCGCATCCAAACATACAATCGGAACATTTCATATTATCACAGCGTTTTTAGTGATTGCCTCTGCAAAATAAGTCGCCATGGGCCCCAAGAAAGCTTCTAGTGCCAACCCTGTGATAAAAAGGGTGAGAATTAGTATGGAAATTAAGAATGATTTTGAAGGGTTTGAGGCTAACCCTGAGATGCCTATGCCAGTTGTGGAATCCATTGTGCCTACTTCAAAGATTAAGGAAATGTGTGTAAAGTGGGTTGAACTGCAAACCTTTATGGATGAAAATCACCCTAACACAGCTATTGCAAGCCGTGCTGGTGACTATTACAATGACAATGTTATGGCCCATTTTAGACAAATCTTAAAGGAAAGGGAGGTACAGAGCTCTGTGGACAGATTTGTTGTGTGACAGAGGTCCAGTGACTCTCAAGCTCGTCCTAGTGGCATTAAAAGAAGATGGGAAGTAACCCTGGAAACGGACTTGACACCTCAAGTCCTAATGGAAGGGGATTCCCCTTCTAAACACTAACACCATCCACACACTCCCTTCCTCCCATCCCATCAATCATCACCAGATCTTCAATAAAGGTAAGTGTCATGTAATTGTACATGTCTTCTTCAGTTTGTGTGTATTAAAATTAATATTTCATGTGGTAAATTTTTTTTTTTTTTCAATACTTTGGGGTGTCAGGAACGGATTAATTTGACTTCCATTATTTCTTATGGGGAAAATTAACTCGACTAGCGATAATTTCAACTAACGATGAGCTCTCAGGAATGGATTAATATCATTGGTTGAGTGTCCACAGTATTAGTGTAACCACGGACGAGTGGTATTGATCAACAACAACACTGCGCTAGCCAATTATTCGAACCCATGTTGTACTGGCCTACCTCATGGTGAGCGAGAACCACATGACGCTTAAAACCACAGGTCCTGTGGTTTAAAGCATCGTTTGATTCTCTCTTATCATGAGGCAGACCAGCACAACATGGGTTCGAATCTTTGGCTAGCACAGTGTTGTTATTGATATACAGTGAACCCTCGGCTAACGATATTAATCCATTCCAGAGAGCTCATCGTTAGACAAAATTATCGTTAGCTGAATTAATTTTCCCCATATGAAATAAGTGAAATCTAATTAATCCATTCCAGACAGCCAAAAGTATTAAAAATAATAATTTTTTTTTTAATGAAATATACATTTCCCTACATAGAAAACAATTAGTCATACACAATAACTATTTAAATAAATGTTAAAATGACACTTACCTTTATTGAAGAGTATTGATGAGTGATGAGACACTTTTTCTTGAGCAGTCTAGGATTTTCAGAATTATACATGAGTAAAGGCTTTGCTTTGCAATCTCCACTAGCATTACAACAAAACAAGAAAGTTAGCCTGTCTTTCATAGGCTTGTTTCCTGGGAGTGCCTTTTCCTCCTGAGTAATGTAGGTCCTGTTTGGCATTTTCTTCCAGAACAGGCCTGTTTCATCACAATTGAACACTTGTTGGGGTTGGAATTTTTCAGCTTCACCATGCCTTATCACACTGTGTATGCCACTTCGATTCTTAACCCTTTGAGGGTCGACAGGCCCTCTCCGAAACTCGTTCTCAGGGTCGGCCAAATTTAAAAAAAAAAAAAATTATTTTCTCTTATGAAAAGATAGAGAATCTTTTCCCGATCATAAAGACACCAAAAGTTTGAAATTTGATAGAAAACTTACGGAATTATGCTCTCGCAAAGTTAGCGGTCTCGGCGATGTTTACGCATCGGCGATTTTGCCTACTTTGAGCCCCATTTTCGGCCAATTTCACTGTACTAGTCGACAAAAAACATGAATATTTCGCTAGAACTCCATTTTTTCTATCGAATGGGTGCAAGAAACCACTCATTTATGAAATTCAACTATCCAGTACAGTGGTCAGAATTTAGCAATTTTGCCAATTTCACACAAATTTCAAAAGATGCCAATTTCCGAATAGGGTCCAGAATAAACAAGAAAGACATTCCTGGCACTAAAATGACATTTCCTCTAGTCATTAGTCATGTCTCAAGGCCCCTCTTATATTCTTTTGCTTTCCACTTTGAATTTTTATTTTCACAAAAAATATAAGATTTACTGTTATGCAGACTACTGCATTAGTGTAAAAAATGGTATAAATATTATTGGTGCACTTGTGAAAGAATATTAGACTCACCAGTTGACGTGTATTGCACGCTTGGCACGATTTGTTTACTTTTGAAGTTTGGTAAAAATCGAACATTTCTGCTACTTTGAGCTCAATTTCAAGGCACCTTTCTTTGTAAAACCAGTCAAAATCATCTCAATTTCTGTAATATGTCTTCCATTCTATAAAATGAGACCAAGAAAACTAGAATACAACAATAAATACCATACGAAAATACACTGCAAAGTCGCTGATTTATTAAAAAAAATGGTAAAAGTTTTTTTTTTCTCATTATGCACTGTGTGCTGCAGGATTTTTTTTAGACTGTGCACACTGACCACATAGACCCATTCTTTCATATGAAGGCCTACCAGCTTTCTCCCACTAGATTTGAGGCCGCTAGAATTTATGAGTACTAGTACGTCAAAAACCCCTACGCGTAAGACGTACTAGTACGACGAAAACCCTCAAAGGGTTAAATCTCTCAAACCAACCTTTGCTGGCCTTAAATTCACCAATATGAGCACTAGTTCCAGGCATTTTTTCCTGTTCACCTGGGTGTTAGTCGACTGGTGTGGGTCGCATTCTGGAGGACAAGATTAAGGACCCCAATGGAAATAAGTTAGACAGTCCAAGATGACACACTGACTTTCTTGGGTTATCCTGGGTGGCTAACCCTCTGGGGTTAATTGTTTCTCGGTAATTGTTTCTCGTTAAGCCACACCAACAACAGTCTCTCCACATCTTCGAGTAGTACAGCTGATGGTGGTGCAGTAACAGCTGATGGTGGTGCAGCAGCAGCTGACTGTGGTACGATAGTACGCATTTCAATAGTATTTCTCACCCTTTTTGCCAGTGTTGGCACTAGAAGCTTTCTTTGGGTCCATAGTAGCTTATTTAGCAGTTACAAGAACTAAAAACATTGGAATAATACAAAATGTATCAAATGTATGCATGGAACCGGCCACCCTGGCTTGTAAACAATGACGTCAGGGCAGCTGAGGTGCTCAGGCTAGACAGACAGGTTCGGAACGAATCACGTTGGCCGAGTTTTTCATCGTTGGCCGGGCCAAATTTTTATGATCAAACGCTTTTTTGGGCGAATTTATCGTTAGATGATGCCTTCATTAGCCGAGGGTCCACTGTATATATATACAGGTACCATCCGACTTATCACCGAGTTTGGTTCTGACCAACCGGTCGTAAGTTGAAATGGATGTAAGTCAAACCTTACTACTGAATATCAACTTCACATTTTCGTAATGGCTTTATTTTATCGTTTTATTTTGGTATTTCATTTTTTACTTTACTTTTTATGCTCTTAGTACTGTATTTTATACTGTAAGGTTTAGGATAAACACTGTGTTCAACACAAACAGTTGTTTTTTCCCAGAAATTTGGCATACAACACACGGTCGTAAGTCGAATGGTCATATATTGAGCAGGTCGTAAGTCGGATGGTAGGTGTACAGTGGAACCTCTTCTTGCGAGCGCATCCATGTGCGAGTTTTTCCAAATACAAGCAGTCGATGGGTCGACTTTTTGCTTCCATAGGTGAGCAAAATTTCCATAAGCGAGCAGACTTCAAGGCAGGTTCCTTGACACTGGAGAGGGGCTCTTGCTCTTGATATAAGGAATTATCTCATTTGTTTGTTGGACTTTCTTATTGAAACTTGAGCATTGTATGATGGAGAGATGCTTCTTAACGTACACCAAAAATGAAAGAAATCTAAGCATAAATAATGGAGTTCACTTCTCAGCAATTAGCCACCCCTTAGCGGTATTTTCATATGGTTTTTATTGTTGTATTCTCATTTTTTTTGGTCTCATTTGATAGAATGGAAGATATATTACAGAAACAGATATGATTTTGATTGCTTTCATGATGAAAAGTACCTTGAAATTGAGCTCAACATAGGAGAATTGTTTGATTATTTTGGCTATGTTCAAGAGTCAACAGATGACGTCACTGTCCATTCCAATATGCATTCGTGAATGGGTTGACGTTATACAATTATTGCAATAAGGTATAACACTAAATCTTCTATTTTTTGTGTGAATAAAAATTACAAATTATTTATATTGTAATAATAATAATATAATAATAATAATATGTATAATAATAATACATATAATAATAATAGTATAATATACAATAATATTAATAATAATGAATGATGGTGAAAGTTTTTCTTTTTCGGGCCACCCTGCCTTGGTGGGAATCGGCCAGTGTGATAATAAAAAAAAAAAAATAAATAAGTCATATAATATGTATAATAATAATAATTATAATAATAGACGGCTTCAAAAGGCCATCACTAGATGGCAGTGTTTACCACAACTAAGAGGGAGCGGTTGTGGCTTCCTCCACCTGTTACATAGTGACATATTTTATTCATTCAAGAATATATATCAGATTTCTGTGTTATTTATATTGTTTATTATTTCATATTAGATGAAGTGTGATAGATAAATAAGCCGTAGAGTTGATGATAGCGAAATATTCAAGAAGTATTTTGTCCTGTCTCCAGACAAACTCTTGTCGGCCGCCACCGCCGCCACATATATAATGACATACAGTGGACCCTCGCCTAACAATATTAATCCGTTCCTGAGAGCTCAACGTTAGGCAAAATTGTCGTTAGCCAAATTAATTTTCCCCATAAGAAATAATGGAAGTCAAATTAATCCGTTCCTGACACCCCAAAGTATGAAAAAAAAAAATTTTACCACATGAAATATTAATTTTAATACACACAAACTGAAGAAGACATGTACAATTACATGACACTTACCTTTATTGAAGATCTGGTGATGATTGATGGGATGGGAGGAGGGGAGAGTGTGGATGGTGTTAGTGTTTAGAAGGGGAATCCCCTTCCATTAGGACTTGAGGTGTCAAGTCCTTTTCTGGGGTTACTTCCCTTCTTCTTTTAATGCCACTAGGACCAGCTTGAGAGTCACTTGACCTCTGTCGCACAACATATCTGTCCGTAGAGGCCTGTACCTCCCGTTCATTTATGACATTCCTAAAGTGTTTCACAACATTGTCAGTATAATAGTCACCAGCACGGCTTGCAATAGCTGTGTGAGGGTGATTTTCATCAAAAAAGGTTTGCACTTTAAGCCACATTGCACACATTTCCTTAATCTTTGAAGTAGGCAACTTCCTCAATTTCTCTATCCCCTCCTCCGGAGAAGTTTCCTCAGGTCTGGCCTCTTGCTGTTGAAGATGATCTTGCAGCTCATCAGTGGTTAGTTCTTCATTGTCCTCCACCAACTCTTCCACATCCTCCTCACTAACCTCCAACCCCAAGGACTTCCCCAATGCCACAATGGATTCCTCAACTGGCATAGGATTCTGAGGGTTAGCCTCAAACCCTTGAAAATCCCTTTTGTCTACACATTCTGGCCCCAGTTTCTTCCAAGCAGAGTTCAAGGTCCTCTTAGTCACTTCCTCTCAAGCCTTACCTATAATGTTTACACAATTGAGGATGCTAAAGTGATCTCTCCAAAATTCTCTTAGTCAATTGAGTTTCTGAGGTCACTACAAAGCACCTTTCAAACATAGCTTTTGTGTAGTTTTTTGAAGTTTGCAATGACCTGCTGGTCCATGGGCTGCAGGCGAGTAGTGGTATTAGGAGGCAAAAACTTGACCTTAATGAAGCTCATGTCCCCAGAAAGTTGCTCTGCCAAGTCTGAAGGATGACCAGGAGCAATGTCTAATACCAGGAGGCACTTAAGGTCCATTTTCTTTTCCATTAGGTAATTTTTCACAGAGAGAAAGTATGGAGGAGGTGAATGTATTCAGATATTTGGGAGTGGACGTGTCAGCGGATGGGTCTATGAAAGATGAGGTGAATCATAGAATTGATGAGGGGAAAAGGGTGAGTGGTGCACTTAGGAGTCTGTGGAGACAAAGAACTTTGTCCTTGGAGGCAAAGAGGGGAATGTATGAGAGTATAGTTTTACCAATGCTCTTATATGGGTGTGAAGCATGGGTGATGAATGTTGCAGCGAGGAGAAGGCTGGAGGCAGTGGAGATGTCATGTCTGAGGGCAATGTGTGGTGTGAATATAATGCAGAGAATTCGTAGTTTGGAAGTTAGGAGGAGGTGTGGGATTACCAAAACTGTTGTCCAGAGGGCTGAGGAAGGGTTGTTGAGGTGGTTCGGACATGTAGAGAGAATGGAGTGAAACAGAATGACTTCAAGAGTGTATCAGTCTGTAGTGGAAGGAATGCAGGGTAGGGGTCGGCCTAGGAAAGGTTGGAGGGAGGGGGTAAAGGAGGTTTTGTGTGCGAGGGGCTTGGACTTCCAGCAGGCATGTGTGAGCATGTTTGATGGGAGTGAATGGAGACAAATGGTTTTTAATACTTGACGTGCTGTTGGAGTGTGAGCAAAGTAACATTTATGAAGGTGTTCAGGGAAACCGGCAGGCCGGACTTGAGTCCTGGAGATGGGAAGTACAGTGCCTACACTCTGAAGGAGGGGTGTTAATGTTGCAGTTTAAAAACTGTAGTGTAAAGCACCCTTCTGGCAAGACAGTGATGGAGTGAATGATGGTGAAAGTTTTTCTTTTTCGGGCCACCCTGCCTTGGTGGGAATTGGCCAGTGTGATAATAAATAATAATAATAATTTTTCACAGTGGGGCAAATGCATGGTGTAACCAGTCATCAAAAAGTCCCTAGTGACCCATGCCTTACTGTTTGCCCTCCACAGCACACACAAATTAGCCTTGAGAACTTTGTTTTTTATGAACACTCTGGGAGTTTCAGAGTGATACACCAATAAAGGCTTCACTTTGCAATCACCATTAGCATTAGCACACATCAACAGAGTAAGCCTGTCTTTCATAGGCTTATGTCCTGGGAGTGCGTTTTCCTCCTAATGTAGGTCCTGCTTGGCATTTTCTTCCAAAACAGGCCTGTTTTGTCACAATTAAACACTTGTTCAGGTTTCAGTTTTTCACTGTCTATGTACTCCTTGAATTCCTTCACATATTTTTCAGATGTTTTTTTGGTCCAAACTGGCAGCCTCACCATGCCTTATCACACTATGTATTCCACTGCAATTCTTAAATCTCTCAAACCAACCTTTGCTGGCCTTAAATTCACTTGCATCACCACTAGTTGCAGGCATTTTTCCAATTAAATCTTCATGCAACTTCCTAGCCTTTTTACATATGATCGCTTGAGAGATGCTATCTCCTGCTATCTGTTTTTCGTTTATCCACACCAATAACAGTCTCTCAACATCTTCTATCACTTGCGATCTCTGTTTCGAAAACATAGTTGCACCTTTGGCAAGAACAGCTTCCTTGATTGCCGTTTTCTTGGCCACAATAGTAGCGATGGTTGATTGGGGTTTTGTGTAAAACCTGGCCAGCTCGGAGACACGCACTCCACTTTCATACTTAGCAATGATCTCTTTCTTCATATCCATAGTAATTCTCACCCCTTTTGCTATAGGGTTGGCACTAGAAGCTTTCTTGGGGCCCATGGTGACTTATTTTGCAGGTGCAATCACTAAAAACGCTGTGATAATATGAAATGTTCCGATTGTATGTTTGGATGCGACCGCGGTGGCTGGCTTGTAAACACTGGTACCCACGGGGCAAGTGAGGCGCGCTCAGGCCACACATGGACGCGTCTCAAATGGAGCGAATCGCGTTGGGCGAGTTTTTTAGCGCTAGCCGAGGCAAAATTTTTGTGTTAAAATGTAACGCTAGTTGGATTTAACGTTATGCGATGCGTTCGTTAGGCGAGGGTCCACTGTATTTCATTCATTCTAGGTTTCTATGTTAAAGAGTGATGATAGCGAAATATTCAAGAAGTATTTTGTCCTGTCTCCAGGCAAACACTCGACGACTGCTGCTCCTACCGCACGTATATAATGAAATATTTTATTCATTCTAGAGTATGTATCAGGTTTCTATGTTAATTATATTGTTTGTTATGTCATATTAGATGAACTGTGATAGGTAAATAAGCTGTATAGATGATATTAGCAAAATTACTCAAGAAGTATTTTGTCCGGTCTCCTGACAAACTTTCGTCCTCCGCCGACACTGCCCATACCACTACATGAATGATATATTTTATTCATTTTAGAATTTATATCAGGTTTCTATGTTATTTATATTGTTTATTATGTCATATTAAATGAAGTGAGATAGATAAATAAGCTGTAGAATTGATATTAGTGAAATTATTGAAGTACAGAATTCCACTGGAATGGATTAATTTGCATTTCAATTAATTTAACTCTTTCAGGGTCTGTCCCGTAGATCTACGGCTTTATGTTCAGGGTCCACACTGTAGATCTATGCTAAAATTCTAGCGGTGTCAAATATAGCGCGAGAAGGCTGGTAGGCGTACATCTGAGAGAATGGGTCTGAGTGGTCAGTGTGCACACTATAGAAAAAATCTGGACACCCGCATGGCATTGTTGAGAAATGGGATTACCAGTTAAGCTTAATTTTAAATTTAAATATAGGGAACACTTAGCTGATAAAAGACAGCAAATCGTCTACACAGCCGCCCCTGCAGACGAGGTCTTGAATTGTTGTCATGATCATCTCTCAACGGGCTGTAATGAGTTATAATTTGTAAGATTATAAATTACCCCTAGGGGGTGTTAGGTCAGCATATTTCATTCACTGATGGCTGACAAACTTACTTGTGTGGACTCAAAAGTCTGCACCTAACTGCTGACTATAGGTTGATTACAAACTCCTTGCGACTCAAGAACTGCGCAGTCCCCCGTACTACAAGAAATTCGTAACCTACCTTGCTCTTGTAGCGTGAGCTATGGTGTTCTTCACACCTTCGACAGATATCGGTGACTTGATGGAAGCTGAAGTGTCCTTGGATGTCCACGTCTTCCATAGTCTAGGAATACGCACACTGGTACACTATGTTCCACAAGATTTGTCTTTATTGTTCACAATCTTATCACTAAAGAAGCTGATCACACTTCTCTTAAGTGTTTATTGTGTTTTATGAGACACTTGTTCACACTATGCACAGATCGTTCTTTGTTGGTTACCCTGGCATCAGTGCCACTCTCAGTAGAGTCAAACGTAATGTGAAGACGCCACAATGCCCCACGCCATCACTGTCCCCAGCACAAAGGAAAAGCTGACCTAGTACCTTTGCTTCCTTGCCACTTCCTCGATGAAGCAATGCAGAATGTTTGATTCTTGCTGTCTTAAGCATAGACAACAATGTCCACTATCTTTACCATGGTAATAAAGTGGGAGTAGGATTTTCCTTAATTGTCCTGCTAAGGTAAGAGATGTACTGTCTCTTATTAAAATACACTCTGCAACACTGGACTGCAAGGAGTGGCGGTCGCTTGACGACGTCGCATACTCGTACTGCATCTGGGATCAATTACTCGCTGTAGCAGTAAACAAGATATTTGCCCCTTCTGAGAGGGGCTGGGCCCCTCAGGGCTGAAAGGGCTGAAAGGGGGTGAAGGGGGCTAATACCTCCCTCCTGGAGAAAATTTCTCTGCACTGGGGGGCGGCAGAGGTTCGCTGCAGGTGAACTATTCATCACTTAACATTAATTTGATTTTCTCACTCGCCACCACTGCTGCTTGTCTTTTCTGAACAGCTTCAGTCTGTGTGGTTTCTGGAGAATCACTAATTTTGTTTTCAACACTGTAATTCTAACGGTACTAGTTTATTTATTGTCCGCTTATTCACTACACCTTTGCGTAAAACATCAACTGTCCTGATGATTCCATTTGGTTCAGGATATATGGTCACAATTTTTCCAAGTGGCCATTGGGACCTCGGACCATCATTGTCAATAATCACTATGTCCCCAGGTTTTAAAGGGATTTATGTTTTTCCAGGAACACCAGCTCCATAGAAGTGTTCTCTCAATGAGGTGAGATAGTCTTCTCACCAAATTTTCTCCCAACGTTCAATCACTTTATTAAGGTGTTTGAATTTACGTCTGAGTTGCTCAGGTTCGAAATAAGTAGGATCCTCTATGATTTCTTTATCATTCATGGGAAGAACAGCTTCGAGCCTTCTGCCATGGAGTAAATGAGATGGATTTAACACTTCTAAATTGTCCAGATCATCGGTAACCTAAGTTAGAGGTCTGTTGTTGACTCTAATTTTCTATTTCAGTCACAACTGTACGGAATTCTTCTAAGTCAATTCTCTGACGATGAAGAGTCTTCCTTACAATGCCGATCATTCTTTCATAAAATCCGCCGTGCCATGGAGATTTAGGAGGAAGTATCTCCAGCGACAACGCGTTGATTCAGCATCTGTTGTACTTCTTGGTTGAAAAAAGATCTTGCTTAAAATAAGCAGCACCAGCAACAAAGTTCGTTGCATTATCTGAAATCATCAGTCTGGGACATGCCCTTCTGGCTGCAAACCTTCTGAATAATTTGATAAAAGGTTTCAGCAGAAAAGTCAGTGGCTACTTCTAGATGTACTGCTCTAGTTGTAGCACAAGTGAACAACAGATGTACACCTTGATGGAACTTTGTCAACTGTTTTGGTTAAAATTATTGTCCAGTGTAATCTACACCTGTCACCTCAAAGGGAGATATGACAAACTCTTTCAGAGGGATATGGAGGTGGACCTGGATACAGACATACTCGCATACGTAGTGACGACAATAATACAGTCCCTTATTTGTTTTTTCACACTTTGTCGACCTTGAGTATCCAGTAGGATTGTCGTAATGACAAAGTGTGTCAGCTACCCCACCATGTAACACGTTACTGTGGGCGTTTTTGCAAATCAGTTTTTGTTACCAATAATTTTTTGGGGATCAATTTTGGATGTATGGCTTCTTAGGTAGTGAAGAATTATGAATTCTTCCTCGACATCTTATAATACTTTTCTGAGTCGAGATAAAGCCTAAAGATTTAATCATGACAGGTTTCTTTGGGGATTTATCTTGTGTTTCCAGAATTTATATTCTGTAAGAAAACATCTTTCTGTATTATTTTTAAACCCAGTATTTAATGGGTTCAAGACATTCATAATCAGGTTTTAATTCCTTTAATGAATTTAAAGCCCAAGAGCTGTAACTCTTAAGATTTTTACCCAAAGATGATATTTAGATCCATCAATGACTCTTTCTGTTGTGTCTGCAGTATTTACACAACTTATTTCTGCTGGGGTTCAAGCAAATTTTTTCTTCTGGCATAATGTGAGCTTTTTGCTGAGGCCAGTTATTTTCATTAGAGAGCCAGTTCGGTCCGTGGAGACATAATTTTTTATCCACAAATTTCTTGAGTGGGACACCACGTGACAAATGTCAGCTGGATTCTCTTGGTAGAGACGGGGAGAAAAAAATAATCTCTCTGCATCTCTTTTATTTCTGCTACCTGTTTTGTACATTGACCAACTTACTCTTATTTTTTTCTTAACCACTGGAGAACTGCTTCATTTAACTCCAGATCACGGTTTTTTCAATAGTGAGATGATCAAGTACTCTGTTGAGATAGACAGCTAATTTTGTACCTACATAGAGTGCTGTCAGTTCCAATTGTGGTCCTGTTCTGACCTTCAAGGGTGCTACCCTGGCCTTTGAAGTAATTAGTGTACTTCCTTCAACATTACTCATGTAAGCTACAGCGCCATAACCTCTGGTTGACGCATCACAGAACACGTGTAATGTGTACGTGTTTCCCTCTTGACCTATTTGCCTGGGAAATTTAATTTGATGAAGTTGTTTAAACTCCTTGGATATTTCATCCCATGCTTGACTCATTTCTAGAGGCAAGTTCTCATCCCATCCAATTTTGTGCTTCCATGCATCTTGCATCTTGGTGAGATGAGTCCTAGAGGATCAAAACATTGTGATACCTCTGACAGTAAACTACGTTTAGTGAGTGTACTGCATGATTTATTGTTTATCTTTTTGAGACTCAAAGTATCTTCCTGTGTGTTCCAATTAAGTCCCAGCATATTGTTGTAATCAGGAATTTCAGCTTCAGGGAAATCTTCCTTGATAAGTTCCCTTAATTGCTTTGAATTTGTATTCCACATCCTTAGAGGCATATTTGCTTCTTTCATCTCCTTGTTAGCTTCTCTGTATAAGGATTTCAAATCCTCCTCTTTATTCACACTACCTTGAAGTTTTGTCCCCCATAGAAACTTTTCTTTTAAGATTTCTTTGAAGGGACTTTCAGATTTCTTCAAATGTGTATTTAGAGTAGCTTCTAGTAAAAAAGAGGATGTTGCACCAAATAATACTGAATTGAAACAATAATTTTTTCACAAGACTTTGGGGAAAATGTGGATTTTCAGGCCACAAGAATCGAGTATAATCTCTATCTATTTCTTGTAGTCCTACTTTTAAGAAAGCTTTGGAAATATCAGCCATGTAGGCATAGGGTTTTTGTGCGAAATTTCATAAGCACGTCCCAAAGCTTCTGGGTTAGTGAGGGTCGGTCATCAGACAGTCATTAAGACTTGCTACATCTTTATTTGCACGTGCACTGCAATTATATACAACACTTTAGTGGAGTGGTTTCAGAATCTTTTCGACTCCATGGTGCGGGAGATAATGGGGCTTCTGTCTTAAACTTATCTTCGACTATTTCCTAAAATGAATTTATTGTCCAACTGTTCTTGTATGATATTATCATAGACAGTCAGTAGCTCTGGATTCTTCCTGAGCTCATGTATTTGTGCTTTTCATTGTCTGAAAGCCATGCGATAATTGTAGGCAGATGTGGTGGATTTAATTTCCATGGTAAAACCCAACCCAATACTGTCCTCTTTATATTTGACAGTGTCCAAAATTGGTTATAAGTCTGAGTCTTGTGGATTTGGGTTTATTTACATCAATACCTATTGCATCTAAATCCCACAACTAATCAACTGGTTCATTCATTTCTTCCAGTAATGATAATTTTTGCTGTGGTACATGATCAGCCGTTATTCTCGTAACTAGTACATTTTCCACTGAATCAATATCAGCTTCTTTCCCACTTTGAGAGGGAATGGGACCACATGTCATGTTTGGGCCTCCTGCTGTTTTCAGCAAGTGAACATCATGTTTACTTACAATATTTTGCACAAAACAGTGATAATAATCACTTCCAATGATTAAATTAATTGGACTAAAGTGTCCGTCTGTATGTCAGGACAGGCTAACTTGACCTTAGCTGCTTTCAGTGCTGCAACTGTTTCTTTTAATCCCTGGAACTGCAAAAGACTTAGGCAAAAACATCTACTACCACAGCTTCTACTGTCTTTTTCCTGTTTCCTAGACCAACAGTGATTCTGGCTAGGCCATATGTCAGTTTACCAGAATTGTGGAAAAAGCCAGCTATATCTAACTGTACTTTGGGATAGGGTTTTTTTTATTCAATTCTGCAACACGTTCTTCTTATGAAGGACCTTTGTGAGCCTTGATCAAATAGTGTTAGCACATTGGTTTTGTGTAATTTATTAGATAACTCAACTCGAGCTGTCGGGAGAGCAGTTGTTTTAAACTTATCTCTCACATTTAATGCTGTTGCTTGTTGACTTCCTGATTCTGTGGAAGTCTGCTGTTGTTTTAGCAAAAGTATTTGGCATAATGCTGTATTATGCATACCCTTGCATTTAAAACACTTCTTCAGTGACATTTTCCTCCCTTGTGTTCACCTAAACACTTGATGCAAACCCTTTTCAGCTGATGAACACGTTGTTTACGTGCCTCCATTGATGTGTATTGACTACAATACTGTGCCCAATGTGTTCCATCACAAAGTACACATTTTGGAGTACGTTTATGTGTGACAGTTCGTTTACTGTCTGTTGTATTCACAGCTTGATAAATGCCTATATGGGATTTCCCACTATGTGGTTTAGTGGGAGTAGGTATACTCTTTTTATACTGAGTTGAAGGTTTATTATCCACGGGATTTGTGGATTTTTCATCTTGTCTCATGCTTGCAATGCATGAAACATTGTTTGTAAACCATTGCTAAAATTTTTCACAAGTGAAATAGCGTTTATTGAACATAATATTTAATCGTTCAATAGTTTGTGGTGACAACTTATCTTGTACAATACCACTGATAAACCAATCACATGCCTTAGGTCATATTTAGCATCTAGAGATCTGAGACTATTGTCTAATGTGATTCTAAATGCCTGTAAGTCTGAAAAACAATGTTTGGGTGGCTTCAAGCTTGATATTAAGACTGCATGTCTAACTCTGGCCTTGTCAGCATCAAAGTAATTGTCTGCTAAGACACGTAAGGCTATTTGATAATTGCCTTTAACCACCGGAAATGACTTAATCAGTTCATAGGGTTCTCCCTTCACAAGGCATTTAAGATAATTGAACTTAGCAATCTCATCTATGTCAGTTCGTGAATTTACTATGGATTGAAAACCACTAATGAATTCTTCATAATTATAACCTTGGAAAATAGGTAATGACAAGGTAGGTAAGCTTGGTAATGGGACACTTGTTGTTGTTACAGGTGTAACAGGTGTTTGACCACTAGTTACAGTAGGTCTCTGTGACAGTTTTGCAGCAGATAGCCTGTACTCCTGTCCACCTTAATTGTTGATTACTAAAAGTATCCAAAACATTTTTAATTTCATCCTCAGATGGATCTGATTCAAGAAAATTCTTTTCATAATGTGTATAGTCTGAATTAATTATTTCCAGACGTTGTGTAAGTAATTCAAATTTAACCTCAAGATCATCAAAATCTATGTATCTTGAGTTAATCCTATACAGACTGAAATTAGATTTTCTAATTGTGTAATCTTAGTCTGTAAAGACTGAAACTGAGTTTTCAATCAAGCCATTTTAATGGTACAGTGGACCCCCGCATACCGTTGGCATCACATAACGTTAAATCCGCATACCGCTACATTTTTATCGCCAAGATTTTGCCTCGCATACCGCTAAAAAACCTGCTCAACGCTGTTCGTCCGAGACGCGTCTAATGTGCGCCCTTAGCCAGCCTCACATGTTCCGCCGGTGGCATTGTTTACCAGTCAGCCTCCGCGGTAACATCCAAGCATACATTCGGAACATTTCATATTATTACAGTGTTTCTGGTGATTTTATCTGCAAAATAAGTGACCATGGGCCCCAAGAAAGCTTCTAGTGCCAACCCTACAGCAATAAGGTGAGAATACTAAGAGATGAAAAAGAGATCATTGATAAGTATGAAAGTGGACGTTGTCCTCCAAGCTGGCCAGGTTGTATAGTAAACCCCAATCAACCATCGCTACTATTGTGGGCAACAAAAAGGCAATCAAGGAAGCTGTCTTGCCAAAGGTTAACTGTGTTTTTCGAAACAGAGATCGCAAGTGATGGAAGATGTTGAGAGACTCTTATTGGTGGATTAATGAGAAACAGAAAAGCAGGGGATAGCATCTCTCAAGTGATCATAAGTGAAAAGGCTAGGAAGTTGATCAGGATTTAATTAAAAAAATTGCCTGCAACTAGTGATGATGTGAGTGAATTTAAGGCCAGCAAAGGTTGGTTTGAGAGATTTAAGAGGCATAGTGGCATACATAGTGTGATAAGGCATGGTGAGGCTGCCAGTTTGGACCACAAAGCAGCTGAAAAATAGTGCAGAATTCAAGGAGTACATAGAAACTGAAGACTGAAACCTAACAAGTGTTTAAATTGTGATGAAACAGGCCTGTTTTGGAAGAAAATGCCAAGCAGGACTTACATTACTCAGGAGGAAAAGGCACTCCCAGGACATAAGCTTACTCTGTTGATGTGTTCCAATGCTAGTGGTGATTGCAAAGTGAAGCCTTTATTAGTGTATCACTCTGAAACTCCCCGACCGGGTTTAGGCAAAAGAAAGCTCAAGGAAAATTTGTGTGTGCGTGGAGGGAAACAGTAAGCAGGTCACTAGGACTTTTCTATGACTGTTACACCATGCATTTGCCCCAATGTGAACAGATTACCTAACGAAAAGAAATTTGAATTAAGTGCCTCCGGGAACATGCCCCTGTCATCCTACAGATGTGCAGAGCGACTTAATGGGGACAAAATTCATTAAGGTGAAGTTTTGCCCCTAATACCACTCCTCCCTGCAGCCCTGACCACAGGTTATTGCAACTCAAAAAACGACACAAAAGCTCTGTTGAAAGGTGCTTGTAGTGCCCTCGAACTCAACTGACTCTAAGAACTTTTGGAGAGATCACTTAATATCCTCAATTGGTAAACCTATAGGTAAGGCTTGGAGGAGTTCTAAGAGGACCTTGAACTCTGCTTGAAGAAACGTGGCCAAATTGTAACAAAAGGGAATTGAAAGGTTTGAGGCAACCCTGAAGGATATCCAGTTGAGGAATCCATTATGGCATTGGGAATCCTGGGTTGAGGTAGTGGGATGAAAGTGAAGAGTTGGGGGGAGAGGACATTGAAGAACTAACCAAAGATGACTGATAATCAACTTCACAGCAAGAGGCCAGACCTGAAAACTGGTTCGAAGGAGGAGAGAGAATTGAAGAAATTGCCTACTACAAAGATTAAGAAATCTGTTCAAAATGGCTTGAAGTGCAAACCTTCATGGGGAAAATCACCCTCACACAGCTTATTGCAAAACCGTGCTGTGACTATTACCTGAAATGTTGTGAAACACTTTAGGAAGTCAAAGGAACAGAGGTACCGGCCCTATGGACAGAAAATGTTGTGCGAACAGACTCCAGTGGCTCTGAAGCGGTCCTAGTGGCATTAAAAGAAAAGGGAAGAAACCCCAAAAAGACTTGACACCTCAAGTCTTAATGGAAGAGGATGCCCCTTCTAAACACTAACACTCTCTCCTCCTCCCATCCCATCAATCATCACCAGATCTTCAATAAAAGTAAGTGTCATGTAATTGTGCATGCCTTTTTCAGTTTGTGTGTATTAAAATTAATATTTGATGTGGTAAAATTTTTTTTTTTTCATACTTTGGGGTGTCTTGCACGGATTAATTTGATTTCCATTATTTCTTATGGGGAAAATTCATTCGCATAAAGATAATTTCGCATAACAATGAGCTCTCTTGCACGGATTAATATCGCTATGCGGGGGTCCACTGTATACTGAAAATTCTAGCACCACACTTAGAGTGTTTACAAAACACTGTACTGCTATAAACAGCTGAGTTTTTGTTATGCTTAAGTCAGCAATAATCGAGTCAGACACTACTGACCCACTAAGCTTAACTTCAGGGTCAATGACCATGAAGGGTACAGAGTACATATGGCTGGTGTATATGGCTTGAGTTTGCTGTGTCAGCCTGACCACGATGATTAATCGTTAATAACGATGTTATACACTTCATTCACTATACACTATAAATGCCACTGTATAACTGTAAATCACATGTGAATATTACTTACACATATATAAATGTCACTGTTAATATATATTTGAAAGCTTACACTTTTATATATAGTTTCTTTAATATATTAGGTATATCTATAAGAAACAAACTTTAAACACAATCTTGTCTCTTAATTTCTGTTTATAAACATTATAAACACTATATGTATATACACTCAGACAAACCGAACATCACTTGGGTTGTTGTCTTAGTCAGCGCTTCTTCGAGCTTGGAGCAGTGGAAAGCCGGGTGCACCCCCGTTTTCTTGTTTGGGGGAGTCACCCAGCCCCGTTTTCTTTGGGTGAACGCTGGGTGAGCACCCGTTTTCTTTTGGCTGCCCATTCTCTGTGATTGAGTCTGGAGGGACTCATTTATACTGATTTAAATTGTAAAACACTAGTTTTACAGCTTTTTTCGAAGGACCTTGGCTCGTAAGTTATTTGTACACTGTAGTACAACATATTTGGACCACAGCATGGCCTTTATTCGGTTCGAGCATGACCAAAATGTTGAAAATTGGGATTACCAGTTAAGCTTAATTTTAAATTTAAATATAGGGAACACTTAGCTGATAAAAGACAGCAAATCGTCTACACAGCCGCCCCTGCAGACGAGGTTTTGTATTGTTGTCATGATCATCTCTCAACGGGCTGTAATGAGTTATAATTTGTAAGATTATAAATTACCCCTAGGGGGTGTTAGGTCAGCATATTTCATTCACTGATGGCTGACAAACTTACTTGTGTGGACTCAAAAGTCCGCACCTAACTGCCGACTATAGGTTGATTACAAACTCCTTGCGACTCAAGAACTGCACAGTCCCCTGTACTACAAGAAATTCGTAATCTACCTTGCTCTTGTAGTGTGAGCTATGGTGTTCTTCACACCTTCGACAGATATCGGTGACTTGACAGAAGCTGAAGTGTCCTTGGATGTCCACGTCTTCCATAGTCTAGGAATACGCACACTGGTACACTATGTTCCACAAGATTTGTCTTTATTGTTCACAATCTTATCACTAAAGAAGCTGATCACACTTCTCTTAAGTGTTTATTGTTTTATGAGATACTTTGTTCACACTAATGCACAGATCATTCTTTGTTGGTTATCCTGGCATCAGTGTCACTCTCAGTAGAGTCAAAAGTAATCTGAAGACGCCACAACGCCCCACGCCATCACTGCCCCCAGCACAAAGGAAAAGCTGACCTAGTACCTTTGCTTCCTTGCCACTTCCTCGATGAAGCAAAGCAGAATGTTTGATTCTTGCTGTCTTAAGCATAGACAACAATGTCCACTATCTTTACCATGGTAATAAAGTGGGAGTAGGATTTTCCTTAATTGTCCTGCTAAGGTAAGAGATGTACTGTCTCTTATTAAAATACACTCTGCAACACTGGACTGCAAGGAGCGGCGGTCGCTTGACGACGTCGCATACTCGTACTGCATCTGGGATCAATTACTCGCTGTAGCAGTAAACAAGATATTTGCCCCTTCTGAGAGGGCTGGGCCCCTCAGGGCTGAAAGGGCTGAAAGGGGGTGAAGGGGGCTAATACCCCCCTCCTGGAGAAAATTTCTCCACAGGCATTGTGGGAACGCCGGCAAAGTAGCTTTGTTCATCGTGCCTGGTGGCAAGGAAGCTCTCACTCCCCACTCACTCTCTGGGTGAATTCTGACTCTCCTCTTCACAACTTACAGTTCTAAGACTGATGGAAGTGGAGCTGAAGACGAATTACTGTACAGCAGGGCCCCGCTTTACGGCGTTTCGCTTTACGGCGTTCCGCTAATACGGACATTTCAAATTATGACCAAAACTCGCTATACGGCTCCCCCCACCTGTCTTTCTAATACGGTCACAGCGGCCCACCGAGTTTGTTTACATTCTCCCTGAGCACATCTCCTTATTATGTCTGGAAACTTTCCAAAATTTCAAGTGTTTTAAAGTTATTGTATATTTTATATGTATTGTACTTGATAATTAAACTTGTGTACACCACCTGTACCTAAATAAACTTACACACTGTGCTGGCATGTAGGTTCACATTAAAATCACTAAGTCTCTCTACTCTAGATGCAATAATAATAATAATAATAATAATAATAATAATCTCTTGGGCGCATTAATGTCGCATATTACGTTAATATAGACATTTCCCTTAATCTATCTATGATTTTTTTTTCAAAATTATATAAGAAACACATTATGTAACACACAAACATGATACATGCACCCACAGTATAAAAATTTATACAAATATGTATGAGATGTTTACCAAACGGTTTGTAGAAGTGTCGGAAGAATTATGTTTTCTCTAGCCCGTCACCTGTTACTAGGATAACTGTAGAAAAATATTCCTTTCGTTGCCTTCACTTTATAGCTATAATTCTGTACTAACTTGTACACAGTGTAAGAGTATTTGTTTCGTGATTTAATTATTATAATAATAATAAAAATATTATAAGGTAAAAGTTTCACAAACTCTTACAATGTACATGAATGAACTAAAACTGGACACGTATAATACCGTCTATTTCGCCTGACCGAGTGATCGTCCACAACCTGTTCAGTTGTTGTGTTTACGCTGTCTGAGCTCGGTGTATCATTAAATGTTGTATATTACGTTAATATACACATTTTCATTAATCCATCCATGATATTTTTTTCAAAATTATATAATAAACACGATACATAACATAAATACATAACAACATATGTGTAGAGAACCTAGGATAACCCAAAAAAGTCAGAGTGACTTACTTCCATTGCCTTCACTCAGAGCATCATTTCTTCTCAAAATGATGTTACATGAGAATAGGAGTGTTCTTCTTTATTTATTCTACAGTATCAATGTAGAGACAACCTGTACACAATGTAACTTGTACACAAACCAGACGTGTACACTGTTTGTTTACAAAACTTACCTTCGCCTGGTTTGTTTACATAACTCTGCGCCTGTCCTCTCTCATGCACTCATTCTTTCTCTCTGGTATGGTAGCCCGGCTGACTACCATACATACCACACTTGATTTTGTACAATAAATACTACTCATCTCACCCTATATTTTAAGGTAAGTAATGAGTGAACTGTATATACATTTTATCGCTCTGGGATGCTTAAATATCATAGAATAGTATGTGTGGGTGGGGTGGCCTGGTATGGTAGCCTGGCTGACTACCATACATACCACACTTGATTTCTTACAATAAATACTACTTGTCTCACCCTAGATTAAGACTATAAATATTTTAAGGTAAGTAATGAGTGCACTATGTGTGAAATTGTACTTTTTTTTTTTTTTTGATGCCAGGTTCTATTGCTAACTAAATATGTTATTTGTAAACTTTTTTTATCTATGTTTTTTAATGCATTTGTAATTTAAAAAAAAAGGGTGTTTCCCTTTACGGGGGGTTTCCGCTTTATGGCGGTAGCCGGGAAACCTAACCCCCCCCCGAAATAAGTGGGGGGGGCCCCTCCTGTTTTTGGTTTGAACCAAATGGAACCATTGGGGCCATTTTTGGGCCCAATGGAAAAACCAAGGGTACAATGGGCCATGTCATACAATGGTATCATAAAGTAAAATTGTACCAAAAATACATTTACCAAAGGGTTTCATTATACCATATGGTACGGGGTTTTAACAGGTACCCTAATGGAAAAAATTCCTTTGACTTTTTTTGGTTTTTTCCGGGTTCCCCAAAACATATGCGGTTTAAGTATGATATTCTTTTAAACTTTATTTGTGAAAAACCAAAATTAAACTTATTTAAATTGCCCCCCAGCACTTGAAAAATTTTTAATTCGTTACAAAAATAAAATTACAAAATTTTATCAACAAAACACATACATATAAAATTCTAGGATAACCCAAAAAAAGGCAGTGTGACCTTTTTCCCCAAGGGGGGGGGGGGGTTTTTCCCTTTTACTGTCCCATAGGGTGTCCTGTACTGATGGTACCCTGTACCAAAGGGTTTACCCTGTGCTATATGGAAACCCTTTTAAAACCATAGGGTTACCCTGCACCATATTTTTATCCGTCCGGGCAGGGTACCCTAACCATATAGTAAAAAATTTTGCCTATGGTCCCCCTGAACATAAAATCCCGTGTCCCCTTAGGGGAAAATTTTTGTTGGTGGCATGAGACACCAGCCAAGACTGAGTTGGCGCCCGCAAGCTAGCACGGGACTCCACAGTTTCCGAATGCAGGGGCCCCTAAATTATGGGTCCAAAACCCTTTCCGGGAAGGGGGGCTATTTCAAAAATGGACGTTTTCCCGAACAATTTTCCCCCCTTTAAAAAATTTAATTTAAATTAAATTTAAAATCCGTTCCTGACACCCAAAAAGTTTTTAAAAAAAAAAAATTTTTTTACAGGGAAATAAGTTTGTAGTACAAAACAATCCGTGGAAACATGATAAAATTAAACTTTAACAAAATTTAACATTTTCCCTTTTTTGGCGATTTTTCTTTGTTAGGGAAACGGGAGAAGGAGGGGGGAGTTGGATTTTTTCTGTTTGGGAAAGGGCAACCCCCTTTTTTTTTAATTTTTTATTAAAATTTGGCACACATAAAAAGGGGTAAAAAAAAAAAAATTACAGATAAGACAGCATCCCAAAGCCACTTATACAAAGGCTTTGCATTCCGGGCTGGCTTAAAATTAACTTAAGATTAACAAAGAAAAGAGGAAATCAGGGGATAAAACATTAATGTAAACAATTACAAAAAAGTACAAGTATATTACAAAGACGGGAATAGGGTTTTAATGAAAATTTTTGTACTTTCCCGCCCGTATGGAAAATTTCTGTTAGGTAGTTTTTTTTAAAAAAAATAGTAAAGTTGGGGGGTTTTTTAAAGGTTTTAAAACATTTATGTGAAAAAATTTTGAGAAACATTTAAAAAATATAAAATTTTAAAAGGGTTTGGTTATTCATATTTATTTTGGTTTTTGGGTAAGTAAGTGATCTTTGAAAGAATTAAAATTTAAATAAACGGGTTTTAGTGTTTTTTTTTATTTTTAAACGGGGTTAATAAATTCCCCAGTTTTTAGGGTTTTTTAAATGTGAAAGGATTTTTGCGTAGGGGTGAGATGGACACGAGGAAAAACAAAGGGGGTTTGGGTGCCTTGTTTTAAAGGGCATGTGTTCGGGTTGGGGTTTGGCAAGGAGTTTTTTGGGGGGAAGGGTTAATATCAAGTTAAGTGTTCTATGTTTTAAAATAGGGCAGTAATAAGTAGGGATTTTTTGGGTAGGGTATATTTTTAGTGTTTTTGAATATTGGGAGTGTGCTCCCTTAGTGAAATTTTTATCATTCTAACTGCACCCTTTTTTTTGGGTAATTAGGGGTTTCTGAGAGGGTTTAAATTTTTTGTTGACCCCATGCAAAAATTCCATAGTGAATAGGGGGTAAAAATGAGGATTTTTGGGCCAGGGGGGGCTGACTGTGGACAAATACCGAAATTTTTTGATAGTAGGGCCCGACAGTCTTGGAAATTTTGTTAGAAATTTGTTGATATGTGTATGAAATTTGAGTCTTTTTATCAGGTGGTTTCCTAAAAAATTTTCCCTCTTTTTAGTTTTGTGGATGGTATCCGTTTTTCAAAATAAAAAGGGAAAACATCTGTAGCTCTTTTTACCAAACTGAATGAAGTGGGTTTTGTAAAGTTTATGTAATTTTTTATCCTAAACCGGTAATATTTTCTGTAATTCGGTATTTACAGTTTTGGCTAGCGGCCCGGGCCCTCGGGGGGGAGAAAAACGTTTTTAGTTCATCCAAATAGTGTGGTTTTGAGAAATTTGGGCGAAGAAATTTGGTGGGTCATTTATGTATAGGAAAAAAGGGGAAGGGGCCCAAGGGACACTTCCTTGGGAAAACCAACTTTTTTTGGGTTTTGCAGAAGATTTTTTCCCCATTTGCATACCATTTTGGCTTCTTTTGCTGAGAATATTTTGGGGTTTTTGGGGGAGTGCCCCTTATCCCAAAGGGGGGAAACAATTTACGTACAAGTCAGGGGAAAAACCTATAAAAAGTTTTAAACGTAAGTAAAGAAAGACCCCCAGGGGGATTTTTTTTTCTCAAATTGCAGTGTATATATGTTCTAGCATGGACAATACATCATTTATTTTTTTAGGCCTAAATTCCAAATTGGCGGGGGTAAAGTATTTTTTGGGGAGATAAGGTAGGAAAAGTTTTCTTTATAAAATTAATTTTTTTTTTCGAAGTTTTTTGAGAGGGGGTTGTAAGGATACCCTATAGAAAATTCAACTCTTTTTGGGTCCCCCCCTTTGTGGATGGGGGTGCCCCTTTTGTTTAAAAGGGGGACTGAGGAAGGTGGAGGATTCAATGGATTTTTTTAAAGAGGTTGCAATGATTGGTGATAGCATTTGGGGACATTTTTTTGTATAAAAAGGGGGGTAAGGTTTTTAAAATCTCCTGCCTTTTTTTTTAAGTGCTTTGAAAAATTAAGGGAACTTGTGGGGTTTAGTGGGAAGCTAGAACAGTGGGTTTTGGGGTAGTTGCCGTAGGTATCATTTGGGGGGGAAATCTGACGGGTTTTAAAGGGCAAGTTTTTTTCCAATTGGAAAAGAAATCATTGATCGTTTCCCTTTTTCCTGTTGGGGAGTTGGGGTTTTCATCTGTTTTTTTGCTAATTTATTTTCGCTATTTCGTGATATCTTTTTTTTTCCCCAAAAATTTCTGAAGGGTTTTCCGGGTTTTTTTTAAACACCCTCGTAATTTTTATAATCGTTCTCATAATAAATTTTTTTTTTCCCCTTTCTTCAGGCGGGTTGGGAATTGAACGATAACGTTTTGTTTGGTCTCGGGTTATTCCCCCATTCTGTACTTTTTTTCATATTGGTGTTTTTTTTTTATGGATTTAAAGAATGCGGGGGTGTTAGCCAGGGACGGTTCAGTCCCCCTTAAACTTCTCTTTTTGGGGTTTTTTTGGGGGCAGTGCTTATTAAAAAGGTTTTGGTTTTTTTTTAAAAAATTATTAATACTTTTCTCAATATCTGAAATAAAATTTCTACTCAGGGGGGGGGCCAGTAAATTTTTGCTACTGCGTTTTTAAGTTTTTAAAGGGCTGCCCCCTTGGAAGTCTAAGGGGACTTTAGTATGTCTTGGGGTATTTTCCCAAGAGTTGTTATGGGGAAAAGAAGGGTAGTGGTCTGGGGTTTTAACTTAATTATGCCTTTTTTAAAAAGGGGATATGGTTTTTGGTCCCTTTGTGGTCAAGTAGGGAAACCTATTCTCTGTAACTCTTGTAGGTTTTTTTACTGTTGGTAGCAACATACATTACTCATTGTGGTTGTAAATTTAATTAACGTTTTGGATCCTGGTTTTTTGCAGAGATTTATTTTTGAAGTCCCCCGAGAGTAGAAAGGGATCTTTTTTCCCTGCGTGCATCATTTTTCCCATACTTCCTGGGTTTTGACAAAAGGGGGCTAATGTTTGACTGGGAACTCTTTAAATTTTTTATAAATTTGAGAGGGTTTTTGAAATTTTTTTGGGATTAAAATTTACTTTTAAAAATTCCCCCATTTCTTTCCTTTGGGTGCAAGTATTAGTGAAACTTTTCTATTTGGTCTGAGTAGTAAAAGGCTGTGCCCCCCCCCTTTTTGGCCCGGCCTACATTGTTTTTGGGCTGTGAAACCAAAATTGGCATAGAAAACTGTAGTATCGGGTTTTAGCCAGGTTTAAATTTTTTATGAAATAATTTAAAATTATTGGCATTTTAAGGAATTTGGGTAATGCTAATGAGGTAATCGAAAATGTTTGCTTAAAGATCTGATTTGTATTTAAAAGATATTATTTTGTTTTTTGCACTGAAATCCCCTTTGTTGTTTTTCAGTGGGGAATTTAAACAGAAACTTTTTTTGGGGTTCTTTTAAAGGGCCCAATTAAATAAAAAGGTTGGTACAGGATAAAACTTGAAATTCATAAAATTTGATGAATCTCTAGTTAGAAATAAGTAAAAAAACAAAGTAAATATCAAAAGCTAAAAAATACCCCTGAACATTTAAAAAATGTAAAATAATGAGCTAAGGTAGTTTTTTTTTTTTCTTTTTTTTTTTAAGCTAAAATAAAGGAGACAATATAAAAAAACAAATAAAAAATAAATTTATGATCAAAAAATGGACCTTTGGGAAAATATATAGGTAGTACTGTAAAGGGAATTCTTTTAAAAATTTGAATTTTATATAAAAAAATTTTAAAAATAAAAAGGAAATAAATATGTTTGGGGGAACTATAAAGTGGTAATCAAATAAATAGCTTTGGAAGTAATGGCAAAATTTTTAACAAATTTTACTTTTGGGACCTGAGAATAGCACCTTGATTATTTTTAAAATTGAAATATATAAACCAGGGGTTTTTTATATAAGCTAAAAAAAAGGGGAAAAATAGAGGGACTAAAATTAAGTAATGGTAAACAAAGTTTTTTGGAAAAGATGGTCAAAAATGAAATAATATTGGGTTTTGGAGTAAGATCTATTTGTAAATTTTAAAAAATTGAGGGATTTTTTTGCACAATTTAAAAAAAAAAAAAGGGAGTTGGTTCTAGCTAACAAAAAATAGTTTTGGGGACTTTCAAAAAAGGAATTTGGGAAATATACTAATTGCCCAAAACAATGAAAAGGACTAAAAAAAAAGTAGTTATAAACAAAAAAAATGGGCAGGAAAAAATGAATAAAATTTAAATTTTGGGGTAAGATTTACTTTTAATTTTAAAAATTAAGAACAAATTTTTAGCCTAAAAAAAGAAGTTAAAAAGTAATTTGGGGTTTGTTGGGGATTAGCTATTATGAAAAATTTAAAAAAAATAAAAGGGACCCCCAAATAATAACGTACACTATATGCAACCCCCACGTAAAAATGTATTTAAGGGGACTTTTTCTAATTTTGTACAGAAATGTCAGCTTTTTTTAAAAGGGAAAGGAAGAAATCATGTTTCGTTTGAGATGGTTTTTGGGTTTTTCCCGTTGATTTTTCCTTACTAGTTTTTTTCCCCTCCGCGGAAACACTGATGGATTTTTTTCCTGTTTTAAAATTTTTTCTCAGCCTAACGAAGGTTTTGACGTTTTTTTTGTTAACCTCATTTATGTACACTCCATTTTTCATTGTAAAAATTTCTGATTTTTTTAGGGCCTTTCTTTTTTAATCGTATGAATGAAGTTTGGATCATTAAAACGTGTTTTCTTCCTGTTTTCCCCAACAAACGGGTTTCTTTGTTCCCTTGTTTTTCACGTGACTTTTACGTGTTTTTGTATTTTCCTGAAGCATTTTTTTGCACTGGGGGTTGTGTTTTTTCCAAAATAGGAAAAGTGGGGGACTGTTAATTTTAACTGCCTCAAAAAACTTATCTTGTTTAGGTTTTTTCGTCTTGGAAATCAAAGGTTTTTATTTTGTCGGGGGGTGCAGTTCATTCCAGTCCCCTTTATTTCTTCTTTTAAACCCTTTAATTTATTGGGTTTTTATTTACTCATGTGACTTTGGGTAAAAGCTGCTTTTTTTGAAAATTTTTCTGTGTCAAAAACTTCCCGAAGTAATCTTCTCTTCAAGGTTTTTTGGGGCTTGTTCCCCGATTTGGGTTTTCTTTTATTCTCGTCGCCCCGAGTGTTTTCTTTTGATATCTTTGATTTTTTTTTTTAAATTTTTTTTTAAACAACGAGAAATCCTTGATATTGTCAGGAATAATCCCTACCGAGTTAACATGGGTTGGAAAACCTTTGAAGGGGTGGAAATTGGGGGGGAAGGCCCATGTTTTGTTTTTTGTTGTTTTTTGTTCTCTTGGGGGGCGGGGTGAGGGGGTTGATGATACACTGGCGTCCTGCTGGGTAGAAAGTTGAGTTTCGGGGGGTTGCTGTTATTCTTTTATTACTGATGTTTTTCTTTTGCGATAAACCTTTCCCTAGTATCACTGAATAGATACTGGTAAATGGAGGAGAAGGCTTGTTTCTCGGGGCTTGGGTTTAAGGGATTGTCTGGCAGCGGAGGGGGATGGTTTTGGGGGTTAAAACAGGCTGGTCTTCCTTAGATCTTTTAAAATTTTTTTTTAAGATTTTGGGTTTCATTCTTAGTATTTTTGGGGGGTGTTTTGGTCTACCCTGGGGGATATATTATCTTTCACTTAGCCATCAAAATTTTGATGAGGCATGGGGTTTTTTTTTTAGAAAGGGAAAAACTGGTAGGATACCCCTTTTCTGCCCCTGGCCCCCGCCGCCGCCCGCCACATCAAAACCTCAGGTACCAAATTTCTTTTTTTGGGGTTCTTCCTTCTCTGTTTCTAATGCCACTAGGGCCACCTTGAAGTCAAAATGGAGTCCCCCCGGGCCCCGCAAAAAAAACGTCCAAAAGCCTGTTTCTGGGGTCTCTTTAAAAATTCCCTAAAAGGGGGCCCAAAACTCTGGGCAATGTACAATTTCCGTTTTGGGCTTTCAACCCGCCTTGTCAGGTGATGTTTCGCCCTAAAAACCTTTTCCTCTTACCCCCCATTTTAAAAATCTTCCCTTTAAATTTCTGAAGAAGGGCCCCAACCCCTTTTTCCCTCTCCCTTCCTCCCCCCCGCGCAAGATTCTGACTGCGATCTTTTCCTTTTTCCCGCTGAAACTCTTGCCCCCCAGTGGTTGGCTCTTTTTGTGGTCTTTCCCCCAACTTTCCACATCCTCCAAACCACATCCAAACCCCAAAATTCCCCAGTGTGAAAAAAGAACTTACAACGACATAGGGTCATCAGGGCTGCCTCAAACCCTTCAAAATCCCTCTTGTCAACCCCAACTGGCCCCCAAAAAATTTTTTCCCCCAAACGGTTTTAAAGTCCGGGGGGGCACTCCCCTTTCCCCAAACCCCTTTCCCGTAAGGGTTACCAATGAAGAAAACGAAGTTTCTTTCCAAAAAAACCCCGTAGGGTCAAAAGAGGCGAGCCACATTCAAGCACCTTTTTAAAAATTACTTGGGGGTAGAGTTTTTTTTTAAAATTTGAAATGACTTGCTGGTCCAAGGCTGGGGGGAGGAGTGGGGGTTTGGGGGAAAAAACTTTACGTGAGAACCCAAAAAATCTTTTAGAATTTGGGCTTCCCAAATTTTTGGGGGTAGCCGGGCAAATTTTCCTTACTAGGGGGCACTTGAGATCCAAAATTTTTTTTCCAGGAGGTTAAAACTTCACACTAGGGCCCAAACACTTCATTGAACCCTCGACAAAATGTCCCCTTTTGACCCTCCTTACAAAATTTGTTTTTCCAAAACCCCACAATTACTTTTTCCTAAAAAATTCCCTTTTTTTTGAACCCTCTGGGTTTTCAGAATGGAAAACCCAGTAACCCGCTTCACTTTTAAAACCCCCCCTACATTAGCACAGAACATTACGTCAGGGCCCGTCTTTTTATAGGCTTTTGTCCTGGCAGCGCCTTTTCTTCCTGAGTAATGTAGGTCCTCTTTTGCATTTTCTTCCAAAAGAGGCCTGTTTCATCACAATTGAACACTTGTTCAGGTTTCAGTCCTTCACTGTTTATGTACTCCTTGAATTCATGCACATATTTTTCTGCCGCCTTTTGGTCCGAACTGGCAGCCTCACCATGCCTTACCACACTGTGTATACCAGTACGCTTCTTAAATCTCTCAAACCAGCCTTTGCTTTCCTTAAATTCACTCACATCACCACTAGTTGCAGGCAATTTCTTTATCCAATCGCCTTGCAACTGCCTAGCCTTTTCACAAATAAGCAGCGTCATAAGACTATCTCCTGCTAATTGTTTCTCGTTTATCCACACCAATAATAACTTCTCAATATCTTCGAGTACTGGTGATCTCATTTTTGTCAGCATATTTACCCCCTTTGCAACAACAGCGTCCTTGATTACCTCTTTCTTGGCCATGATGGAACATATGGTTGTGTAGGGTTTCTTATACATCCTGGCCAGTTCGGCCGCACTTGTGCCACTTTCATATTGTTCAATGATGTTTTTCTTAAATTCAATCGTATTTCTCACTTTGTTTACCAAAGGCTTGGCACTAGGAGCTTTCTTTGGAGCCATGGTAGCTTATTTAGCACTTAAATAACTTGCAAGCACTAAAATAATTGGAATATTATGAAATATTTCGCTGGAGCACGTGAGGGGACCGTTGCTCACTGGTAAACAATGGCACACTGGCTGGGAAGGGAAGGCCCAGGCGGCTCAGAGCGTGAGTACGCGTCTGGGACGAAGGACTATTAGCGAGTTACCGGACCATTTGCGAGCCAATATTTAGACGATATAACACGACTATTTCTGAAATGGACGACTTTCAGGCCAGACAATTATTGAGGGACCACTGTAAAGTGCTTTGTCATCCACCTCAAGGAACATGTCGAGTTCCTGTACACTTGTAAATATGTAATAGAACATTACTAATGTACAACATTTTTGCATATTTTTGTTGTAAACAACTATTGTAAACAAAATAATAATGAAAATATTAGTGTGTTTATTGTGTTGAATACAACAGTACCATATAGTACCATATGCTTCAATGAACCATATGGTATCATTGTACTGTATGGTACAATGTACCATATGGTACCATTGCACCATATGGTACCATAAGGTACCATTGCACCATAATGGTACCATAAGGGTAACCATTGCAAACCCTATGGTACCATAAGGTACCATTGCACCATATGGTACCATTGTATCATATGGTACCACTGTACCAAATGGTGCCATTGTACCATATGGTACCATTGTATCAAATGGTGCCATTGTATCATGTGCCATTGTACCATATGGTACCATTGTATCATATGGTGCCATTGTACCATATGGTACCATTTCACCATATGGTACCATTGCACCCTTTGGCACCATTGTACCATATGGTACTATATGGTACTGTTGTATTCAACACAATAACTGCACTAATATTTTCATCATTTTGTTTACAATAAACTTGTAAACAAGTTTTGTAAGCAATATAATGATAAACAAATTAGTGCAATTATTGTGTTGAATACAGTGAGTGTACACGTATACAATATACATTATGCTGGTCTCACAGGCCACAAATGTTATTAGAAAAAAAAATTAGAAAAGAAGAGAAAAAAGTATAAAAAATGTAAAATAAAAAAATGGGATTTTGCGGAAGTCATTGATGTTGCTGCCACAGGGTCCTTTTGGGTAAGCTTCCCGCCGCTGTATCTCGGTAAGTACTGATCAGAATTTTTTTTTGTTTTATTACCTTCACGAAAATATTATCTTTAATTCTGTAAGAAAAAATAATTTCTTTTTTTTTTCAAAATTTCATGGACACTGGGGCACCACTTAAGATTTTGGCCGTGGAACCTGAAAGGGTTAAATGAGGAAAATTGACTCTGCAAATGAGCAAGTCCAGTTGCGAGCAAGGTCATGGAACGGATTAAACTCGCATGTTGAGGATGCACTGTATATGTACACCTACCATCCGACTTACGACCTGCTCGACTTACGACCACTCGACTTATGACCGTGTTTTTTATGCCAAATTTCTGGGAAATAAACAACTATTTGTGTTGTACACAGTGTTTATCCTAAACCTTACAGTATAAAATACAGTACTAACAGCATAAAAAGTAAAGCAAAACATGAAATACCAAAATAAAACAATAACATAAAATAAATCATTTACAAAAATGTATGTAGATATTCAGAATAGTAAAGTATCGACTTGGCAACCATTTCGACTTATACGACCCGGTTTTCTTCTCGGAACCGAACACATCGTAAGTTGGATGGAGGTGTATATATACATATAATACGTATAACATTGGACCCCCGGTTAACGATATTTTTTCACTCCAAAGTATTCAGGTGCCAGTTCTGACCGAATTTGTTCCCATAAGGAAATATTTGAAGTATTTTAGTCCATTTCAGTACCCCCAAACATACACGTACAAACACTCTTACATAAATACAACTTACATAATTGGTCGCATCGGAGGTGATCGTTATCGGGGGTCCACTGTATATAAAGTAGGGCCCCCACTTTACGGCGTGTAAGTTCAAGGCTGTCGCTGGAAAAGCGACAATAAATGGCTATTAATATAGTCTACTTTTTAGTTCATTCACGTCCATTTGTAAGAGTTTGTAGAAACATTTACCACAATATTTTTTTATTTAATAATAATTAACCTCACAATACAATCTCCCCTTTACATTGTGTACCAGAGTTGCACAAGTTAGTTTCAGAATAAACAAACAGCAACACAAACCATTTTTAGAGTGAATGAAGACAATAATATTAATAAAATCAATAATAATAATATAATTATATATTAATATTAATAATAATAATAATAATGAATAGTATTATTAATAATAATAAGTAATTATTATTATTATTTATTTATTATAAAAAGCACTAAACCCACAAGGGTCCGTGAATTGCTATACATAGAGTAAAGGCATACGAAAAGAATGTTTTTCTACAGTTACCCCCCAGTGTTTGACTAGAGAAAACATAATTCTTCCGACACTGCCTACACAGCTGCTTTGTTAACAAATCTCATATTTACATCAATTTTTATTCTGAGTGTATGTATCATGTTTATATGCTATGTAATGGGTTTCATATATAATTTTGAGGAAAATATAATAGATGGATTAATGAAAATGCCTACATTGATGTAAAATAAGAGATTTAGTGTGCCCAAGAGTCATTATTATTACGTAGTATTGGCGTCATGAGTAGAGAGACTCTTAGCGATTTTAATGTGTACCTGCACACTAGCACAGTGTGTAAGTATATTTAGGTACAGGTACACATAAGTATAATTATCAGAGTACATGTAAAATATGCAGTAACTTTAAAACACTTGAAATTTTGGAAAGTTTCCTGATATAATAGATGTGGTCACAGAAAATGTAAACAAACCATGTGGGGGGTGCTGTATTTAAAAGACCGCTTGCCGTATAGCAAATTTTGGTCATAATTTGACATTGCCATATTAGCGGAACTCCGTAAAGCGGGGCCTTACTGTATATATATATATATAATATATATATATATATATATATATATATGTAGGTGGTAGGTTGGTAGACAGCAACCGCCCAGGGAGGTACTACTGTCCTGCCAGGTGACTGTGAAACAGAAACCTGTAACTGTTTTACATGATGGTAGGATTGCTGGTGTTTTTTTTTTCTGTCTCATAAACATGCTGGATAACAGGTATATCTTGCTCTGGCAGACTCATCAGTAACATTATCTGCTCTGGCAGATTCATCAGTAACAACTGCTCTGGCAGATTCATAAGTAACATTATCTGCTCTGGCAGACTTATCAGTAACATTATCTGCTCTGGCAGATTCATCAGTAACATTATCTGCTCTGGGAGACTCATCAGTAACATTATCTGCTCTGGCAAACTCATCAGTAACATTATCTGCTCTGGCAGATTCAGCAGTAGCATTATCTGCTCTGGCAGACTCATAAGCAACATTATCTGCTCTAGCAGACTCATCACTAACATTATCCTCTCTGGCTGGCAGACTCATCAGTAACATTATCTGATATGGCAGACTCATCAGTAACATTTTCTGCTCTGACAGATTCATCAGTAACATTGTCTGGTTTGGCAGACTCATCAGTAACATCTGCTCTGGCAGACTCAACACTAACATTTTCTGCTCTGGCAGACTCATCAGTAACATTTTCTGCTCTGACAGATTCATCAGTAACATTGGTTTGGCAGACTCATCAGTAACATCTGCTCTGGCAGACACATCAGTAACATCTGTTCTGGCAGACTCAACACTAACATTTTCTGCTCTGGCAGACTCATCACTAACATTATCTTCTCTGGCAGACTCATCAGTAACATCTGTTCTGCCAGACTCATCAGTAACATTATCTGCTCTGGCATACTCATCAGTAACATTATCTCCACTGGCAGACTCATCAGTAATATTGTCTGCTCTGGCAGACTCATCAGAAACATCATCTGCTCTGGCAGACTCATCAGTAGCATTATCTGCTCTGGCAAAATCATCAGTAACATTATCTGCTTTGGCAGACTCATCAGTAACATCTGCTCTGGCACAGTCATCATTAACATTATCTGTTCTGGCAGACTCATCAGTAACATTATCTGCTCTGGTAGGCTTATCAGTAACATTATCTCCTCTGTTAGACATAGGTAACATTATCTGCTCTGGTAGACATAGGTAACATTATATGCTCTGCAGACTCATCAGGAACATTATTTGCACTGGTATACTCATAAGTAACATAATCTGCTCTGGCAGACTCATCTGTAACATTATCTGCTCTGGCAGAGTCATCAGTAACATCGGCTCTGGCACACTCATCAGTAACATAGTCTGCCCTGGCAGACTCATCTGTAACATTATTTGCTCTGGCATTCTCATAGGTAACATCTGCTCTGGCAGACTCATCAGTAACATTATCTGCACTTGCAGGCTCATCAGTAACATTATCTGCTCTGGTAGTCTCATCAGTAAAATTATCTCCTCTGGCAGATTCATCAGTAACATTATGAGCTCCTGCAGACTCATCAGTAACATTACCTGCTCTTGTGGAGTCATCAGTAACATAACTGCTCTGGCAGACTCATCAGGAACCTAATGTGCTCTTGTAGACTTATCGTAGGGGTTCTTAAATGGAGATATCGAGGGTTGAAGGTAGACACACTTGTTGGATGGTAACATATATTGTCAGACAGAGATGATGTGGAATGGAGCCCAGCCTTGCCGTGTTCTAGTCTGGATGGTCTGCCGCCGAGTGAGAGGGAGGCAGAGGTACGAGCCTACACATGCGCATCCCGTGACGTCACACAAAGTCACAGGCCTACAAGGGATCTCCTATCTAAAGCACATGGATGATACTAATATGCTATGCTATATAACACAGGGATCAGCAACTATGCTGACAGCTCGGTCATGTTACGTATGTCGTCTCAACATACACTACTATCTTTAGGCTGAACAGGCAGGCGGTTCTGGGCTGATTCTATACAATAACAAATTCATATATAACTTAGAACTAATGGATGGTATCATAATGGATGTTAACAAAATGAGTTTTACGTAATAGGTGTTAACGTAATCACTTTTAACGTAATGCATTACAAACTATAAGAACAAATCATTATACAATATGGATGGAATTGATCGATCGATCTGTATTCATGCACTCTACGGATTCTGAGGAAGAATAAATATATATATACAAGGTGAAATTAACAGCAAAGGTATCTGGTGCACTCAGACTATTACTGTCAAATTCTCAGAATACGGAGGGAACGTGAATACGAAAAAAATTTTTTTTGAAAAACTAATCAGCTAACAACAAAACACACTGTTGATAATTTCATTCATCTCGGACATCTAATTATACAGGCTGTTTACACTTAAACCCAATTCTGCGAGGGTAAGGTTTACGTATGCAGAATGGTTATCATCTCTGGGAGGATCGAATTCCTCTGCAATGGCTAACACATGCCTTGACTGAGGACAGTCTGAACGAGTATCTACAAAAGATACAGCTACATGGACAATCTGAACGAGTATCTACAAAAGATACAGCTACAATCACTAGTGACTGTGGAATTACTAATTCTTCTGCTAGGAGTACTCAACTCGACTATTCGATACAGTAATTCTTGGCTCATTACAAAGTCACTAATGGGTGCTGGTGGCTTCACAGTAAGAATAAGATCTTCCTGGAGCAGGAATCGAATCACACCAGAACACAAGGGATCGGTTCTTTCTTGCTGGAGGAATGAACAAACTCGGTGGAGTGGATGACTCCTCCCGGTTGAAAAAATTAACGCTATAACACGCAATATGAGCAAGGGAGAACGAATCTACTATCTCAAACTGCAAGCACAAGAGAAATTAAATGAACACGGTCAACAATGCTGATGTTCAATCTGAGTCGCACACAGTGACACGAGGTATCAGCTATAAAGAAACTACACTTACAAACGTTAACAACGTAAAAGTTATTCGAGAAACAACTTCTTACAATGCACTGATTACTGTCAACTAGGATGGGATCACCAATCTGGAACATTAGGAACAACAACAGACACTCTAGTGAGAACACTAGCTGTAACAGAGACGTCTTTCTGCATACGGCATGTGACATCAACAAGAGATGGCATTACTAGTTGCAAGTAATCGTTTTCTGACAAGGCATCCCCTGTGGAGAAACTACTACTCGAACTAGCAGTCATTGCAGGGATAGGCTGTGCACTCAAGGCAGTCTGAGTGTCCCCGAACACTTGAGGCAATGGAACACTATCCTGCAAGTCTGAAGGTGTAGGTGGAACACAGATGGGAGTGACAGAGTTACTAGTGCCTGACCGCTCGGCTACGTTAATAAGTAATTCACGGATCTATAGGAACTTAATCTGAACTTCACATTTTGCAGCACTTTGACAAATCTCAGATACAAGCTGTGAGAACAAACACATTGCTCAAGTTTTTTCTTTTGGGGTTTTTTTTTTTAAAAAAAAGGGGTTTTAAAAATTTTTTTTAAAAAAAAAAAAAGGGGCCCCGGGGGAAAAAAAAAAACCAAAAAAAAAAAAAAAAAAAATTTTTAAAAAAAAGAAAAAAAAAAATTTTAAAAAAAAAAAAAACCCCCCGGTTAAAATAAAAAAACCCCCAAAAAAAATTTTTTTTTAAAAAAAAAATTTTTTAAAATTAAAAAAAAATTTTTTTTTTTTCCCCTTTTTTAAAAAAAAAAAAAAGGGGGGGCCCCAAAAAAAAAATAAAAAAAAAAAAAAAAAAAATTAAAAAAAGAAAAAAAACCCAAAAAAAAAAAAAAAAAAAAAAAAAAAAAAAAAATTTTTTTTTTTTTTTTTTTTTTTTTCCCCAAATTTTAAAAAAATTTTAAAAAAAAATTTTTTTAAATTTTTAAAAAAACAAAAAAAAAAAAAAATTTTTTTTTCCCCTTTAAAAAAAAAAAAAAAACAAAAAAAAAAAAAAAAAAAAAAAATTTTTTAAATTAAAAAAAAAAAAAAAGGGAAAAAAAAAAAAAAAAAAAAAAAAACCCCCGGGGTTTTTGCCCAAAAACATAAAAAAATTTTTTTTAAAAAAAACAAAAAATTTTAAAAAAAAAAAAAAACCCCAAAAAAATTTTTTTAAAAAAAAATTTTTGGGGGGGAAAAAAAATTTTTTAAAAATTTTTTTTTTGGGAAAAAAAAAAAAAGGGGGAAAAAAAAATTTAAAAAAAATTTAAAGAAAAAAAAAAATTTAAAAAAAAAAAAACCCCAAAAAAAAAATTTAAAAATTTTTTTTTTTTTTAAAAAAAAAAAAACCCCAAAAGGTTTTTTAAAAAAAAAAAAAAAAAAATTTAAAAAAAAAAACCCCCCCAAAAAAAAAAAAAAAAATTTTTTAATTAAAATTTTTGGGAAAAAAAAAAAAAAAAAACCAAAAAAAAAAAAATTTTTTAAAAAAACCCCTTTTTAAAAAAAAAAAATTTTTAAACCAAAACCAAAAAAAAACCGGGAAAAAAAAGGGGGGGCCCCCTTTTTTTTTTTTTAAAAGGGGTTAAAAAAAAAAAGGGGGGGGGGAAAAGGTTTTTAAAATTTTTGGCCCTTCCCCCTTTTTTTTAAATTTTTTTAAAAGGGGGAAAAAAAAAAAAAGGGGGGGGGGGGGGGGTTTTTTTTGGTTTGGGGGGGGGAAAAAAGGGGCCCCCCTTTGGGGGGGGTTTGGGGGTTAAAGGGGGGTTTTGGGGAAAAAACCCCCCGGGGGTTTGGGGGCCCCCCCCCAAAAAAAGGGAAAGGGTAAAAAAAAAACCCCCAATAAAATTTTGGGGGGGTTTTTTAAAAAAAAGGGGGGTTGGGGGGCCCAAAAAAAAAAAATTTCCCGGGGCCCCGGGGGGGGCCCCCCGGGGGGGGGGTTTAATTTTTTAAAAATTGGGGGTTTTTAAAACCCCCAAAAGGGGGAATTTTTTTAAAAAAAGGGGGGGGGGGGCCCGGGGGGGGAAAAAAACCCCCCCCAAAAAAAAGGGTTTTTTAAAAAGGGTTTAAAGGGGGGAAAAAAAAACCCTTTGGGGGAAAATTTTTGGGGGTTTTTTAAAATTGGGGGGGGGGGGAAAAAAACCCGGGGGGAAACCCCGGGGGGGCCCCTTTTTTTGGGGGGTTTTTTTAAAAAGGGGGGGTTGAAAATTTTTGGGGGTTTTTTTCCCCGGGGGGGGGGGGAAAAGTTGGGGGTTTTTAAAAAGGGGGGAAAAAAAAAGGGGGGAAAAAAGGTTGGGGAAAAAAAGGGTTTTTTTTCCCCCCCAAGGGAAAAAAAGGGTTTTTGGGGTTTTTTAACAAAAAGGGGGGTTTTTTTTAAAAACATTTTTTTTAAAAATTTTTTAAAAAAAAATTTTTTTCCCCCAGCCATTTTTTTTTAATTTTTTTTTATCAAAAAAACCCGGGGGGGGGGGTTTTTTTTAAAAGGGAAATTTTTTTTTCCCGGTAAATTTTCGGGCCCCAATTTGGGGAAATTTCGCCCTTTTTTTGGGAAATTTTTTTTTTTTTTAAAACCCCCTTTTTTTTTTTTTTTTCCCCCCCTTTTTTTTTAAAAAAACCCCTTTGGGCCCTTTTAACTTTTTCCCGGGTTTAAAAATTTTTTTTAAAAAAAAATTAAAATTTTTTCGGGGCCCCCTTTTTGGAAAATTTTTTTCGGGGCCCCCCCCCTTTTTTTTGGGGAAATTTTGAAAATTTTTTTTTAAAACCCTTAAAACCTTTTTTTTTTAAAAAAAAATTTTTCTTTTTTTTTAAAAAATTTTTTTTCCCCCCCCCTTTAATGGGGGAAACCCAAAATTAATCGGTTTTTTTTTTAAAAAAACCCTTCAAGGGGGGCCCCCCCTTTTTTTTTTTCCCCCCCCAAATTTTTTTCCCCAAAACCTTTTTTTTTTCGGGAAATTAATCTTTTTTTTTAAATAAAAAACCTTTGTTCCCCTTTTTTTCCCCCCCGGGGGAAAAATTTTTCCCTTTTTTCCTTTTTTTAAAAATTTCTTTTTTTTTAAAAAATTTTTGGGAATTTTGGGGAAAAACCCAAAATTATTTGGGGGGGGGTTTATCCCCCTTTGGAAAATTATTTTAAAAAATTTACCCCCCCGGGGAAATTTCCCCAAACCTTAAATTTTTTTTTTCCCCCAAAACCCCCTTTAAAAATTTTTCCGGGGGAATTTTTTCCCTTTTTTAAAAAAAAAATTTTTTTTTTTTCCCCCTTTTTTTTTAAACCCCGGGTTTTTTACCCTTTTTTTCTTTAAAAAAAAGGGGGAACCCCCCCCTTTTTTTTTTTTTTTTTTTCGGGGGGGTTTTTTTTTTTTTTTTTAATTTTTTCTTTTTCCTCTTTTTTTTTAAAATTTTTTTTTAAAAAATTTTCCCCCAAATTTTTTTTTTTTTGGGCCCCAGCTTTTTCCCCCAAATTTTTAAATTTTTTTCCCGGGGCCCCCCCCAAAATTTTTTGGAGCCCCCTTTTTTTCCTTTTCCCCCTTTTTTTTTTGGGGTTTGGGGCCCCTTTTTTTTTCTTTTCGGGCGGTAAAAAAGGTTTCGGGGGTTTTTTAAAATTTTTTTGGGGTTTTTTTTTTTTTTAAAAAAAATCTGCTCTGGCAAACTCCCTTAACTTTTTTGGGGGAAAAAAAAAAAAGGGGGGCCCCCAAATTAAAAATTTTTTTTCCCCCAAAATTTTTTTTTTTTTTTTTTTGGGGGGCCCCCCCAAAAAAAATTTCTTTTCCCCATTTTTTTTAAAAAAATTTTTTGGGAGCTCATAAAAAATTTTTTTAAAAAAACCGAAAGGGTTTTTTTGGGGGCCCCCTTTTAAATTTTTTCGGAACCCCCCTTTTTTTTGGGGAAAAAAAAATTTTTTTTGGGGGTTCAAAAAATTTTTAAAACTTTTAAAATTTTTTAAAAATTAAAAATTTTTTCCCCCTTTTTTTTTGGCAAAAAAATTTTTTTTAAAAAAATTTTTTGGGGAAAAAATTTTTTCCCCGGCCCCCGGGGGGAATTTTTTTAAAATTTAAAAAAATTTTAAAAAAAAAAAAATTTTTTTTTAAATTTTTTTTTATTTTTTTGAAAAAATTTTTTAAAATTTTTTTTACAAAATTTTTTTTTTTTTTTTTAAAAAAAAAAATTTTTTAAAAAATTTTTCCCTTTTTTGGTTTTTTAAAACCTTTAAAAAAAAAAATTTAAAATTTTTTTTAAAAAAAACCAAAAAAAAATTTTTTTGGTTTAAAAAAAAAAATTTTTAAAAAAAAAAAAAACCCCCCCGGGGAAAAAAAAATTTTTTGGGAAAAAAAAAAATTTGGGGAAAAAAAAAAAAATTTTAAAACCCCTTTTAAAAAAAAAAATTTTAAATTAAATTTTAAAAAAAGGGGGGTTTTTTTTCCCCTTTTTCCCTTTTTGGGGAAAAAAAAAAAAAAAAATTTTTTTAAAAAAAAAGGGGCCCCCCAAAAAACATAAAAACCCCCTTTTCCAAAAATTTAAAATTTTAAAAAATTTTTTTCAAAAAAAAATTTTAAAAACCCCCATTTTTTTTTAAAAAAATTTTCCAAAAAATAAAAAATTTTAAAAATTTTTTATTTTTTTTTCCCTTTTTTAAAAATTTTTTTTTTTTTTGGGGGAAAATTTGGGAAAAAATTTTTTACAAACTTTTTTGGGGGGGTTTTTTTCCCCAAAAAATTTTTTTTTTTTTTGGGGGGAAATTGGGGGATTTGGAATTTTTTTAAAAAATTTTTTTAAAAGGTTTTTGGGGGATGTTTTTTTGGGGAAAAGGGAAAAAAAAAACCTTTGGGGGCCCAAAAATTTTTAAAACCAAAAAAATTTTGGGGGGCCCCCAAATTTTTTTGGGCCCCCAAAAGGTTTTAAAACCCCATTTTTAAAAAAAAAATTTTTTTAAAAAAAAAAAAAATTTTTTTTTGGGGGCCTTTTTAAAAAAAAAAAATTTTTTTAAATTTTTTTTTCCCCCCTTTTTTTTTTTTAATTTTTAAAAAGGGGTTTTTTTTAAAAAAATTTCCCTGGGTTTAAAAAAAACCCCCAATGGGGGGGGGTTTTTGGGGGGGTTTTAAGGGGCCAACCCCCCCTTTTAAAACCCCCTTTGCGGGGGGGGGTTACTTAAAATTTTCCAATTTTTTTTCCTTTTTTGGGTTTTTTTTAAAAAAACCCATGGGCCCCAAGAAAGCCCCGGGCCCCCCCCCAAAAAAGGGGGAAAGGGGGAAAATTAAAAAAAATTTTTTAAAAAAATGGGGGGGGTGTCGGAGTGGTCAGGTTGTATAGAAAACCCAAAAAAATTTTTTTTAAAAGGGGGGGAAAAAACCAAAAAAAAATTTCCTCCCAAAAAAAACTGTGATTACGAAACAGTAAACCCCAAGTGTTAAAAAATTTGGGGGTTTTTGGGGGTTAAAAAAAAAAAAAGGGGGGAAAAAAGGCAATCATTTGTGAAAAGGCTAGACAGTTGCATGACGATTTGGTTTAAAAAAAAATTTCCTGCAATAAAAGGGGGATATGAGTGAAATTTTAAAGGCCCGCAAAGGTTGGTTTGAAAGATTTAAGAATGTGTGGTTTTTCATTGTGTGATTAGGCATGGTGATGAGGTTCCCGTTATGTTGGGTGACAAAAAGTCCAGTGACTTCAAGTGGTCCTAAGTGGCATTTAAAAAAGAAGGGGAAGGGAACCCCCGGGAAAAAGGGCTTTCTACCCCCAAGTCCTAATGGGGGGGGATCCCCTTTTTAAATGCCCAACAAACCCTCCACCCCTCTCCCCCCCCCCCATCCCCTTAATTTATCACCAGATTTTTATTTAAAAGGTTTAAATTTTAAATTTTCTTTCGTTATTTATTGTCTTTATTGTTATTGGGGGTTTTGTAATTACTATGCGGGAGAAAAATTTCATGTTAAGTCACCTGGAAAAAATTTAAAAAGGGTCAGTACCGAACTTGCACACGAAAAAACACTCACTACGAAAACAAAGAAATTGGGGGACGATTTTAAAAATCCCCCCCAAAGAAAGCAGGGGTTTTTCACTAGCACTTAAGAGAAACCCTTTACAATAGTGTCAGGGGGGGCCCCAGACTTTCAAAAATGCCCCCAGCGTTACATAAGGGGGGATTACCAACAAAACCCTGGCGTCTTCAAAACTGGCATGGACAAGAAACCCAAAACGGGGTTTCCTTTATCAAAAAAAAAAAAGGGGCCCGTTGGGTTGGGACGTTGGGGGTTTTTTCGTGCAGCCGCGTTCAGCCCGGTTGATCAGGGGTCTGATCCACCAGGAGGCCTGGTCACAGGAAAGGGCTGCGGGGCGTTTACCCCGGGAAAATTTCCGGTTAAAATCCAAAGGGATGCTATTGCACCCGAACTTAATATTTTTGTGGTAAAAGTTTTTTTTTTCAACTTTTTGGGGGTCTTGCACGGTTTTAAATTTATTTCCATTATTTCTTATGGGGAAAAAAGTTTTTCTTTCCGGTTTTTTTGGTTTTCAATGAGCTTTAGGAAGGATTAGTTTTGCGAAACCCGGGGGGGAATTTTATTTTTATATATATACCCATATATATATTATATTTTTATATATATTTATTTTTTTTGATTTATTTTTATATATTTATATATATTTTTTAAAAATTTTATTTATATATTTATATTTTAAAGTATTATTTTTAAAATATATTTATATTTTTTTTTAATATATTTTATTTTTTATATATTTTTATATATATTTTATATATTTCAGTGGACCCGCAAAACGATCCCCCCGAAGGGGACCAACCCATGTAAGGTATTTATGTAAGTGCGTTTGTTCGTGTATGTTTGGGGGGCTGAAAAGGCTAATTACTTCACAAATATTCCTTTTGGGGAAACCAAAAATTTTGTCAGTAATGGAACCTTTAACATACTTTGGAGTGAAAAAAAAATCGTTAACCGGGGGTCCATGTATTTTTATATATTTTTTATTTTTATTTATATTATATTTTTTATATATTTTATATTTTATTTTAAAAATATATTTTTTTTATATTTATGTACAGTGGACCCCCCCCCATTTCCTTTGGGATCACAAAACGTTAAATCCGCCTTTCCGTTTCATTTTATCGCTTTGATTTTGCCCCGCATAACCCCTAAAAAAACCCCTAAAAACTGTTCGTCCGGGGCGCGTCTAATGTTTCGGCCTGGCAGCCTCACATGTTCCGCCCCGGGGGCATTGTTTTTCAAGCCAGCCTCCCCGGTTACATCCCAAACATACAATGTTTCATTTGTATTTTTTGCAGTGTTTTGGGGGAAATTTTTTCTGCCCAAAAAAAAATGCCAATTTGGGGCCCAAGAAAGCTTCTTGTGCCAACCCCCGTGGGTTAAAAAAGGGGGAAATTTTTATCGAAAAAATTTTGGGTTCCCGGTCAAACCCGCTGCTGGGGCTGTGCGGGTGCTTGTTTGCAAGGGCGCTGCTGCTGTTTCTTTCTTCTGTAGCCCTGTTTAGCTGCTGCTGCTGCTGCTGTACCCCATCAGGGTGATGCCTGCTGTAGGGAATCTGCTGCTTGTGTGTGCTGTAGCCCTGGGCTGTTTCTGCTGTTTCTGTGCTGTACCCCATTTGTGCTGATGCTGCTGAAATTTTTGACCATCAGCTGCTGCTGCTTTCTGTACCTTTTCATCTGCTGCTGTGCTTTCTGTTGCAAAAATCAAAGGGGTGGGTTTCTGCTGTAGCCCATAGCTGCTGCTGCCCGCTTTTAGTACTGTTGTTTCTGCTGCTTTTGCTGCGTACCACCATTTTGCTGCTTTTATGCTGTGCAGTTGTTTTTTTCCATCTTTTGCTGTTGTTGCTTGTGCTGCTCTTTTGCACTGTCAGCTGCTGCTGGGGCTGCTTGTCAGCTGCTGCTGCTGCTGGGGTGGGCTGTAGCATGTCGCTCTGCTGCTGCTTTTAAACCCCCATCAGGGTGCTGCGGGTCTGCTGTGCTGTTTACCCTCTGCTGCTGCTGCTGTTGGACCGTCTGTGTGCTTTCTGTAGGGAACGTCTGCTGCTGCTGTAGCATGGTTTTCTGTGCTTTTAGCACTGTCAGCGGTTTCTGTAGCAACGTCAGCTGTTGCTGCCCGCCCGTAGCAAATGTCAGCTGCTGCCTGCTTGCGTAGCACTGTCGCTGTGCTGTTGCACTGTTGTTGGGGTGGGTTTTTGAGAATTTCCCAAAAAAACAATTAAAACCCCAAGGGGGGGTTAAACACCAGGATAACCCAAGAAAGGGCAGTGTCATCGAAGCTGTCTAATTTTTCATTTTGGGGTCCTTTAATTTTTGTTTCCCCGGATGCAACCCACACCAGTCGATTAACACCCCGGTTTAAGAGGGAAAAACGCCTGGAAAATAGTGCTCATATTGGTGAATTTAAAGCCAGCAAAGGTTGGTTTTAGAGATTTAAAAACGTAGTGGCAAAACAAGTGTGATAAGGCCTGTTTTGGAAGAAAATGACAAACCCGGGGCCCCACCAAATACTAGGAGGAAAAGGCATCCCCGGAACAGTATTCAAAAAATTTATTGCTGCATCTTCAAAGAAAGGTAAGGTCATTTATTCTTTTATTTTGGGGGGGTAAATAACCTGCCACAATTTTATTTTCTGTTTCTGTAATACTCTATTTTGTGCATGGATCCCTTTTCTTTGTGTGTAGGGGAAAAAGTTATTTTTATGTTTTTAAAAAATTTTTTTTAAACTTTTGGGTGTCTTGCACGGATTAAAATTTTTATTTCCATTATTTCTTAATTTGGGGAAAATTCATTTTTGCCCTAACGTTTAAATTTTCATAAAAAATGAGCTTCCCTGAACGGATTAATATCGGTTTTTGCGGGGGGGTTTCCCCTGATATATTATATATATATTTATATTTAATTTATATATATATTTTTTTTATTTTTATAATATTTATATTATATTTTTTATTTATATTTTATTATTTATATAATTTTATTTTATATATATTTATTCGCGAGGGTTAGGGGTCAAAGGGGGGGCCTTTTTGCGAAAGTTGAAAAAACGTGAATGTTTTGGTTTCCCCGTATATTGTAGGGAAATGTAAAACAATATGTTCCCTTTAAATTTTTGAAACCCTGAACAAAATTTTAAAAAAAATTTAAACGTCATAAATTTTTCTAAAAAAAAACATGTTATGCTTTAATAAACATGTATGTTTTTAAAATTTTCCCCCAGGGCTCCGCCATTAACCCCCCAATGCCTCCCCCATTCCTCAACCCCCGCGAGGGCCCTACTTTCCCTCCCGACCCCCGCAATGGCAAACCCCCCTCCCACCAATCGTGTGGTGGTGTTTTGTTTTTTCAGTATTTTTCTATTAAATACATATAAATAATGCAAACCCTTTTATGACTACATATTGGGAATTTGGGTAAATTTGGACAGGTATTAGACGGGGACATCATGTGAAATCCCTTAAACCCAGCAAAGAATCAAGTTTTTTGTCTGCTAATAATAACAAAAGTAATAATAATAATTTAAAAATAATTTAAAAATTTTTAAATATATTTTAAAAATAAATAATTTAAAAAACGAATAATAAGAAGGAAATTTTAATTTTACAAAAATACGAGGGAGTGGTTGACACATCGTTTAGTGTGGGTTTGGTTTTTTTTTGTTGGGTGAGCCTTGTCTCCGTGCTTTCCCAAAAAATTTTACAATAATTCTGCAGTTGAGGCAGTGGGGGGTTTTTAAAAAATTTTTATTATAAATAATTAAAGTACATAATTTTTATTTATAATTTTAAAAATTAAAGGGGGGAATACAGGAAAGAAATAAGGTTATGAGGATAACAAAAAATTTAGGTGATAAAAATTGGAAAATCAGATTTGGGGGGAGAGAGTTTGGAGGGGGTGAACGTATTTAGATATTTTGGGAAGGGGGGGACGGGGTCGCGGATGGGTCTATGAAAGTGAGGTTTAATTTAGAAATTTATGAGGGAAAAAAAATGAGTGGTGCACTTAGGGTCTGGGGAGAAAAAAGAACTTTGTCCCTTGGGGGCAAAGAGGGGGAAAAGTAAGGAGGATTTTTAGTTTTTTCCCCTTTCTCCTTTTTATGGGGTGTGAAGCGTGGGTGATGGGAAAGTTGCAGCGAGGAGAAAAGGGTGGAGGCAGTGGAGTGATTTTAGTTTTGAGGGGAATGTGTGGTGTGAATATAATCAAAAGGGAAATTTGTTGTTTGGAAGTTAGGAGGAGGTGGGGTTCCCAAAAATGTTGGGCCCGAGGGTGAGGAAAGGGTTTTTGGGTGGTTTGGACCCTGTAGAGAGAATTTGGGGCGAAAACAGGGAAAGACTTCAAGAGTGTATCCGTCTGTAGTTTGGGAAAGGGAAAGGGGGGGGTAGGGGCGGCCTAGGAAAAGGGGTTGGGGGGGGGGGGTAAAAAGGGGTTTTGTTGGGGCGGGGGGGTTTTGGGCTTCCAGGGAGGGGGGATGGGGTGAGCGTTTTTTTTGATAGGAGTGAATGGAGGGAAAAAAGGTTTTTAAAAACTTGACGTTTCTGTTTGGGGGTGTGAGCAAAATAAATTTATGAAGGGGGCAGGGAAAAAACCCGGGAAGGGCCCGGGCTTGAGTCCTGGAGATGGGAAATACGTGCCTGGCACTCTGAAGGAGGGGGGTTTTTTGTTGCAGTTTTTAAAAAAAAGTAGTGTAAAGCACCCTTTTTGGCAAAAACGTGATGGGTGAAAGTTGGGTGAAAGATTTTCTTTTTTGGGCCACCCCGCCCTTTGGGGGGAATCGGCCAGGGTGATAATAAAAAAAAATTATTATTATTTAAAAACATGTATGTTATTAAATACCACTGGTTCAATCGCTGCCTCCCACTTTTCCTCAATCGCCCGGGCCCCAACAGTGGTCAAAAAGCTGCCCAAATTTCTGCTTCAAAAGCTGCCCCAACCCGCTTCCTCACCCAGCCTCAATCGCTGCCTCCAAAAACCCCCCCCTGCCTCAAACCCCTGCCTCAAACCGCCTCAACGCTGCCTAACCCCTGCCGATTGCTTCCCAACAGTTTCCTCACCCCCTGCCTTAAAAATTTCTGCCTCACCCACTGCCCAACAGCTGCCTCCCAACCCCTGCCCCCAATCGCTTCCTCAAAAAGCTGCCCCCCCACTGCCTCAAACTGCCTCAAAACCCCGCCTCCCAAACGCTGCCTCAACAGCTGTCTCAATCGCTGCCCCCAACCGCTGCCTCACCCACGCCTTTAATTTTCTGCCTCAAAGCTGCCTCAACCACTGCCTCCCAAACGCCCGCCAAACAAATGCCCCCCCCCCCACCCCCAAATGCCCCAATCGCTGCCTAACCACTGGCCCCAATCGCTGCCCCCAACAGTGCCCCAAACCCCCGGTCAACCAAATGCCTTTAATTTTCCCGCCTCAACAGCTGCCTCAACCACTGACTCAATCGCTGCCTCAACAGCTGCCTCACCCACTGCCTCAATCGCTGCCTCAACAGCTGCCTCAACCACTGCCTCAATCGCTGCCTCAACAGCAGCCTCAACAGCTGCCTCACCCACTGCCTCAATTGCTGCCTCAACCACTGCCTCAATCGCTGCCTCAACAGCTGCCTCAATCGCTGCCTCAACAGCTGCCTCAACCACTGCCTCAATCGCTGCCTCAACAGCTGCCTCAACCACTGCCTCAATCGCTGCCTCAACAGCAGCCTCAACACTGCCTACCCACTGCCTCAATTGCTGCCTCAACCACTGCCTCAATCGCTGCCTCAACACGCTTGCCTCAATCGCTGCCTCAACAGCTGCCTCAACCACTGCCTCAATCGCTGCCTCAACAGCTGCCTCAACCACTGCCTTGATTGCTTCCTCAACAGCTGCCTCACCCACAGCCTCAATCACTGCCTCACCCACTGCCTCAACAGCTGCCTCAACCACTGCCTCAATCGCTGCCTCAACAGCTGGGCCCCACCCACTGCCTCAATCATGCCTCAACAACTGCCTCAACCACTGCCTCAATCGCTGCCTCAACAGCTGCCTCACCCACTGCCTCAATCGCTGCCTCAACAGCTGTCTCACCCACTGCCTCAATCGTTGCCTCAACAGCTGTCTCAATCGCTGCCTCAACAGCTGCCTCACCCACTGCCTCAATTGCTGCCTCAACAGCTGCCTCAACCACTGCCTCAACAGCTGCCTCAACCACTGCCTCAATCGCTGCTTCAACAGCAGTCTCACCCACTGCCTCAATCGCTTCCTCAACCACTGCCTCAATCACTGCCTCAACAGCTGCCTCAACCACTGCCTCAATCGCTGCCTCAACAGCTGCCTCACCCACTGCCTCAATCGCTGCCTCAACAGCTGCCTCAACCACTGCCTCAATCGCTGCCTCAACAGCAGCCTCAACAGCTGCCTCACCCACTGCCTCAATCGCTGCCTCATCCACTGCCTCAATCGCTGCCTCAACAGCTGCCTCAACAGCTGCCTCAACAGCTGCCTTAACCACTGCCTCTACCACTCCAGTCGCACTCAATCTACAAGCACCAAACAATGAATTATTGTGAAATGTTTGGAAGAGCACGGAGACTAATGCTCACTCCAGCATAAACAAAGCCACACTGACGATGTGTCAACCACTCCCTCGTATTTTTGTACAACTTCCTTCAATTATATCGTATTTATTTTTATTATTAATTATTAAATTATTATTATTATTATATTATTACTATTGTTATTATTAGCAGGAGCAGAAATGTTTGATTCTTTGCTGTGTTCTAGAGTAAACACATGATGTCACCGTCTAATACCTGTCCGAATAGCCATTCCAATATGCAGTCATGAATGGGTTTACATTATTTATACTGTAGTTTAATAGCAAATAATGAACAAACAAAACACTCACCACACTGAGTGGTGGGAGGGCTGGCTGCCAGTTGCGGGGTCGGGAGGGAGGGTAGTAGGGACTCGCAGGTGGCGGGAAACTTGAATGTGATTTGGCAGCAGGGAATTTGGTGGCTGGGAATTTGGCGGTTGGGAATTTGCGAATGTGTGAAGCCCGCAAAAGCTGAAAACGTGAATGTTGAGGGAGACCTGTATATATATATATATATATATATATATATATATTTTAATAAAATATATATATATATATATATATATTATATATATATACAGTGGACCCCCAGTTAACAATATTTTTTCATTCCAGAAGTATGTTCAGGTGCCAATACTGACCGAATTTGTTCCCATAAGGAATACAGTGGACCCCCGCATAACGATTTACCTCCAAATGCGACCAATTATGTAAGTGTATTTATGTAAGTGCGTTTGTACGTGTATGTTTGGGGGTCTGAAAGGAATAATCTACTTCACAATATTCCTTATGGGAATAAATTCGGTCAGTACTGGCACCTGAACATACTTATGGAGTGAAAAAATATCGTTAACCGGGGGTCCACTGTATTGTGAAGTAGATTAGTCCATTTCAGAACCCAAACATACACGTACAAACGCATTACATAAAACACTTACACAATTGGGTTTGCATTGGGAGGTGATCGTTAAGAAGGGGGGTCCACTGTATTATAAAATTATATATTTATATATATATATTATATATATATTTATATATATTTATATATATATTATATATTATATATTATATATAACCGAGTTCGGTTCCGAGAAACTGGTCGTAAGTCGAAATGGTCGTAAATCGAACTTTACTACTAAATATCAACAAAACATTTTTGTAATGACTTTATTTTATTGTTTTATTTTGGATTTCTGTTTTACTTTATTTTTAGCGTTATTACTGTTTTTAATGAAGGTTTAGGAAAAAACTATGTACAACACAAATAGTTGTTTATTTCCAGAAATTTGGATAAAAAACACGGTTGAAAGTCGAGTGGTCAAAAGTCGGCAGGTGAAAGTCGGATGGTAGGGTTAATAAAATATATTTATAATATAAAATTATGTATATATATTGTTATATTATATATTTATTTTTTTTTTTCTTTATTTCACATTGGCCGATTCCCACCAAGGCAGGGTGGCCCGAAAAAAAAAAAAAATTTCTCTCATTCACTCCCACGTCTTGCCAGAAGGGTGCTTTCCCTATATTTTTTAAACTGAAACATTAAACCCCCCCCCCCCTTCAGGTGCAGGCCTGTATTCCCCTCTGGGATCAATCGGCCTGCCGGTTTCCCTGAACCCTTATAAATGTTTTTTGCTCACACCCAAAAAAAACCGTCAGTATTAAAACCATTTGTCCCTTTCACCCTTCAAAACGCTCACGCAGGCCTGCTGGAAGTCCAAGCCCCTCGCACCAAACCCCCTTTACCCCCTCCCTCCAACCCTTTTCTGGGCCCCCCCTACCCCGCTTCTTCCATAAGACTGTTTACCTCTTGTGTTATTTGTTTCGCTCCTTCCTTCCCATGTCCGCCCCACCTCAACAACCCTTCCTGAGCCCTTGACAACATTTTGGGTAATCCCGCCCCCCTCCTAATTCCAAAACTCGATTCTTGCATTTTTCACAACACAAGCTCTCGACATGACATCTCCCTGCCCCCACCCCTTCCCCGTGAACTTTCACACCCATGCTTAAAACCCCCATAAAAAGGCGTTGGTAAATATACTCTCTTTCATTCCCCCCTTTGCCCCCAAGGGCAAAGTTCTTTGTCTCCCCAGACTCCTAAATGCACCATCACCCTTTTCCCCTACAATTCTTGATTCACCTATTTCATAGACCATCCGCTGACAGTCCACTCCAGTATTGAATACATTCACCTCCTCCATACTTTCCCCCCAATTTATTTCAAACTTTCATCATTAAACTTTTTGTTTCCCCATAACCTTACTCTTTCCTTATTCACTTTCAATTTTCTTCTTTGCCCCCTACCAAATTTCATCCCCCAAACTCTGCAACTTCTTTAAAAATCTCCCCCAAAAGGGAAGTGTATCGCAAAGGCAACTGTGACAACTCCCATTTTATGTGGATTTTTTATCTTTTAACTCCCGCCTCTTTCCAAGGGCCCCGCATTTACTTCTCTTACAACCCCACTTATATATTTTTTGATTTTATTTATTTTTTTTTTTATTATCCACTGGCCCTTTCCCACCCAAAGGGAGGGTGGCCCCCAAAAAAAAAAAACTTTTTCCCTCATTACTCCTATTTCTTGCCCGAAGGGTGCTTTACACTACAGTTTTTAAAAATGCAACATTAAAAACCCTCCTTCAGAGTGCGGCCTGTACTTCCCATCTCCAGGACTAAGTCCCGGGCCCGCGGTTTCCCTGGAAAAACCCCTTTATAAAAGTTATTTGTCCATCCAAAGCCGCAAGTATTTAAAAAAAAAATTTTTCTCCCTTCACTCCTATCAAACACGCTCACGCATGCCCGGGAAATCCAAGCCCTCGCACCGAAACTCCTTTTCCCCCCCCCTCCAACCTTTTCCCAGGCCGACCCCTTACCCCGCCCTTTCCCTTTTTACAGACTGATACACTCTTGAAAATTTTTTGTTTTTTGCTCCATTCTCTCCACATGTCCGAACACTCAAAAACCCTTCCTCAGTCCTCTGGACAACAGTTTTGGTAATCCCCGCACCTCCTCCCTAACTTCCAAACTACGAATTCTCTGCATTATATTCACACCACACATTGCTCTCAGACATGAAAATCTCCACTGCCTCCCAGCCTTCTCCTCACTGCAACTCATCACCCCATGCTTCACACCCATTAGAGCGTTGGTAAAACATACTCTCATACATTCCCCTCTTTGCCTCAAAATATATATATATATATATAAAAATTTTATATATATATATATATATATATATATTATTATATATATATATGTAATATAAGTAGGCTCTAAGAGCACTCTTTCTTTTAAAACTTTACATTTTAAAGTATTTTTTCAAGGGCGAGAAAGGGCATCAGCAACTACATTAAGAGTTCCACTTAAGTGTTGAATACTAATCAAGTATGGTTGGATCCTCAGAGCCCACCTTAGGATCCGGGTGTTCTTTGATTTCATAGAATTAATGTAAATTAAAGGGTTGTGATTGGAAAATACCATAATTTTATGGGGGGAGGTTCCCAAATAAACGTCAAAATGTTCCAAAGATATTACTAAGGCAAGAGCTTCTTTCTGTACAGTGGCGTAATTCTTTTGGCGATGTTTCAACTTTGAAGAATAATAAGATATAGAATGCAAAATATCAGTAGAGGGGGATTTCTGAAGTAACACCTCCCCCACAGCATAAACGCTGGCATCAATGTGTAAATAGAACGGCTGATTAAAGTCAGGACTCTTCAATACGGGTGACGAAAAAAAGCAACCGCTTCAACCGATTAAAAGCTATCGCACAATCTTTCGACCAGCGAAACTTCATCTTACTACTGGTTAACTCAGTAAGAGGAGATGCAACCTGAGAAAAATGAGGACAGAAACGTCGATAATAACCAGCCATTCCAAGGAACCTCTGTACAGATTTTCTATCTTGAGGGACAGGAAACTCGGCAATGGCCCTAACTTTTACATCAACAGGACGTACCTCACCCTGGCCTGTACGAAAACCGAGGTATTTAATCTTGGCTTGTCCAAACTGTCATTTGGCTAAATTAATGGTGAAGTTGTACTTTTCTACCTTCTTAAATAAGGTTTCCATGCGAATTAAATGTTGCTCCCACTCACTGCTATATATAACAAGATCATCTAGATATGCATCCACTCCTAAATCATTGGTCAACAGGTTTATCAGGCTCTGAAAGGTAGAGGTTGCGTTGCACCACCCGAAGGGCATAACGCGATAATTGAATAATCTGCCTTGTATAGTAAATGCGGATATTTCTTGAGCTCGCTGGGTAAGCGGCACTTGGTAATAACGCCTTAATAAATCCAGGCGGGTAACATAGGCGGGAAACCATCCAGTACCATGAGAGCATTAACCTTATGATAATCAGTGCACATTCTAAAAATTCCATCAGGATTTGTAATTAATATACAGGGTGAGGCCCATGGACTCTTACTCCGCTCTATGAACCCATGGGACAACAAAAATTCCACTTCTTTGTTTAATGCTTCTTGTTTGAGTGGACTTGCCCTATAAGGTGACTGCAAGGCTTAGCTTCTTGTACATCTATGTCGTGATTCCCCAATGTGCAACACCTAGGGACATCATCGAATAAAACCTTATAACGTAATATCAAGTCTTTGACATGTTTTGCTTTTTCCAAATCAAGGTCCATAAGAAAGATATCAAGAGATTTTAATGTCTCTGAATTTTTTAAACATATTTCTATTGCTTTAGAGATGCTGGGCAGACATACATTTTCAGTTTCAGCTAAAGGAAGAACTGTCGTAATTGGTATAAGACTAGGGTGGTAAGCTTTAAGTTGGTTTAAGTGATAAGTACATTTTGCTTTTCTCTTTCCTGGAGTTCGTAGTACATAATTTACCTCATTGAGCCGCTCAGTCACTTCCAAAGGACCTCCGTATCTAGGTTGCAGAGCATGTCCAGGTAAAATTTCTGTGCCATCACCCTGTCGCCTGGTTTAAATAAGCGAGAGCGTGTGTGTTTGTCATAACAATGCTTCATCTTGGATTGGGCCTTAGCCAGGTTTTTTGATGCTAATTCCCTCCATTATTTCTTATGGGGAAAATTGATTTGCTTTCCGATATTTTTGGTTTACAATGAGCTCTTAGGAACGGATTAGTATCGCGAACCAGGGTCCACTGTATATATATTTATATATATATATATATACATATTATATATAATATATTATATATATATATATATTATATATATATATATATATTTTTTATACAGGGGGCCCCCCCGCATACCGTTGGCATCACATAACGTTAAATCCGCATACCGATACATTTTATCGCTAAGATTTTGCCTCGCATACCGCTAAAAAACCCGCTCACACTATTGGGTCCAAAGAGACGTCTAAATGTGCGGCCTGAGCCAGCCTCACATGTTCCGCCGGTGGCATTGTTTACAAGCCAGCCTCCGCGGTCACATCCAAGCATACAATCGTAACATTTCGTATTATTACAGTGTTTTTGGTGGTTTTATCTGCAAAATAAGTGACCATGGGCCCCAAGAAAGCTTCTAGTGCCAACCCTGTGGTAAAAAGGGTGAGAAATATTATCGAAATACTTTGGTACCATGGTCAACTGCTGCTGCTGCGCTGCTGCTGCTGTAGCACTGTCAGCTGCTGCTGCTGCTGCTGTACCACCTTCAGCTGCTGCTGCTGCTGCACTGTCAGCTGCTTCTGCTGCTGTAGCACTGTCAGCTGCTGCTGCTGCTGCTGCTGTAGCACCGTCAGCTGCTGCTGCTGCTGTACCACCGTCAGCTGCTGCTGCTGCTGTAGTACCGTCTACTGCTGCTGCTGCTGCTGTACCACCATTAGCTGCTGCTGCTGCTGCAGTTGTAGTAAGAACATAAGAACATAAGAATGTAGGAACACTGCAGAAGGCCTACTGGCCCATACGAGGCAGGTCCTTATCAAAACGACATCTACCTAAAGCTACTCAAGAAATAACTCCCGTACCCCTTGACACCAATCAAACCCAGCCCCTCCCACTCATATATTTGTCCAGTCTCTTCTTAACCTTTTATCGCGCAATTGGTCCGAAAATTTGAAATTCGAACTGAACTCCCTATGGTGGATAGAGTAACTCAATACAAGGTCACTGATCCCATATAAATTGATTTCTGATGGTTAGTTTTCGAGCAATTGCTAATCTCCGGAGACCGAAAATATTAGGCTGCTCCCGACAAAGGGATTAAAAAATTTGATGTTGCAAAACTTGCAATTGTTAATAAAACACACCAAAACAATTTTTTAAATTTAATATACAAACAGACAATATAAAAAACATAAATGGAACTTGAATCAAAACATTTTTTAATTGTTACAAAAATATAAAAAGGAAGCAAATCTCAACATGACAAATTGCAAAGGGATGCAACTTTCAACCCCTATATTCCTGAGATTCTTTTGGATGACCAATTTATTCTATATTGCTAATTGATGGTATGGTAGTTGCTGAAGCAATTTCTATCACTCTTTATCCAGATTTACTTTGCATACAGAACACTGGAATGAGGATGTGACCAATTTCTTCGAGTGGCTGAAATAGTTGCAATCGTAAACCTTACTTTTTCTTCACTAATTTCTGTTTTTTGGCTGGGGCCTTTTTTTCCTCCTCATCATCACTTGACACCTGTGCATCCGGTGGCAAGTATTCATCACCACTATCCAGCAATTTTGGTTCATCTAAACCCCTTTCTTCTGAGTCACTCTCTTCAGAAACGCAGACATACCTCGACCTGCTGGTGGACTGCTCCCCATAAAACAACTTCTCATTGATCTGGAAGGACAATAGAAACCTCCTGTATAGATCCAGACCACTACAGAGTTCATATATGCAATTGAAATTTTTTTATAAATTTATTTGACTAAAATTGGACATTCCCGAAACTCGTGCAAGACGAAATAATTCGGTATAAAATGTTTGCACTTTTTCAACTGCATGCTACACTCATATTATGCTTCACACGGACTTTAGGTATATATAAAATATGCCTAAACTATTCATGTAAGCATAAACACAACAATCAGTAATTACCGACATTGTAGAATGTATAATCCAAGAGTAGATTAGTAAGGGTGGAGGGAAAAATGCGTGTGTGGGGGGGCCAAGCCACCAGTGTTTATATTTTGATCTCTCAACCAATGGGAAGGCGGCAGAAGCGAACTGTACTTAGCTGAAGAGACTCAGGGAAGGCTTGTGATTGGTTGGAACTAAAGAACGGGAAGCTGGCCGCAGCGGGGCCCGGAGTATGACACGCCCCCAAAACACGTAATTAATACCGAATTTTTCCGGCCAAACACGATAAAGGGTTAAAGCTACCCAAGGTCCTAACCTCTATCACCCCACTGGGAAGACTGTTCCACGCATCTACAACTCTGTTAGAAAACCAGTACTTATCTATGTCCTTTCTAAATCTAAATTTATCCAACTTAAATCCATTATTCCTGGTTCTTACCTGGTTCGACACCCTCAGTACTTTATTAATGTCTCCCTTGTTTATGCCCATCATCCACTTATACACTTCAATGATATCTCCCCTCATTCTACGCCTCTCCAGAGAGTGGAGATTTAAGGCTTTAAGTCTATCTTCATACGGGAGGTTCCTTACACAGTAAATCATTTTAGTCATTCTTCTCTGTATGTTCCTAATGAGTCTAAAGTCCATCCTGTAGTAAGGGGACCAAAAATGACAGCATAATCTAAATGAGGCCTCACTAGTGATGTATAGAGCTGTAAAATAACTTTTGGACTTCTGTTACTTATACTTCTTGAGATAAATCCAAGTAATCTGTTGGCCTTGTTGTGCACACTGAGGCACTGCTGTCTTGGCTTTAGATTTCTGCTTACCATGACTCCCAAGTCTTTTTCACATTCTGTATGACCAAGCTCTACTTCACCTAGATTATAGCTTCAAGGGTTATTTTCCCTTACCAAGGGCAAGTACCTTACACTTATCCCATTAAACTTCATCTGCCATTTCTCAGACCAAGACATTAATTTGTTCAAATCGTCCTGGAGTTCATTGATATCCTCCTCAGAGTGAATTATACGGCCTATCTTTGTATCATCAGCAAACTTACTCATGTCACTAGTAATCCCTTCATCAAGGTCATTAATGTAAATTATGAACAAGAGAGGGCCTAAAACTGGATCCTTGTGGAACGCCACTAGTGACTAACCCCATTCAGATTTCACTCCATTAATGGTAACTCTCTGCTTTCTATTGGTAAGCCATGCCTCAATCCATGCTAGAACTTTACCTCCTATACCATGAGCTGCCACTTTTCTTAAGAGTCTCTTGTGAGGTACTCTGTCGAAGGCTTTACTAAAATCCAAATAAACAATATCATATTCCTTATCACTGTCAACTGCCTCAAATGTTCTATTGAAGAACGTCAGTAAGTTTGTCAGGCAGGAACGACCTCTCGTGAATCCATGCTGAGATTCATTTATCAAGTTATGCTCTTCAAGGTGGCTTCTGATAATGTCAGATATAATTGATTCTAATAACTTGCCCACTGTAGCATTGCTGCTGCTGTAGCACTGTCAGCTGCTGCTGCTGCTGCACTGTCAGCTGCTGCTGCTGCTGTAGCACTGTCAGCTGCTGCTGCTGCTGTACCACCATCAGCTGCTGCTGCTGCTGTAGTACCGTCTGCTGCTGCTGCTGCTGCTGCTGCTGTAGTACCGTGTGCTGCTGCTGCTGCTGCTGCTGCTGCTGCTGCTGTAGTACCGTCTGCTGCTGCTGTAGCATCGTCTGCTGCTGCTGTAGCACTGTCAGCTGCTGCTGTAGCACTGTCAGCTGCTGCTGCTGCTGTAGCACTGTCAGCTGCTGCTGCTGCTGCTGTAGCACTGTCAGCTGCTGCTGTAGCACCGTTGTTGGTGTGGCTTATTGAGAATACCAAGAAACAATTAACCCCAGAGGGTTAGCCACCCAGGATAACCCAAAAAAGTCAGTGTCATCGAAGACTGTCTAACTTATTTCCATTGGGGTCCTTAATCTTGTCTCCCAGGATGCAACCCACACCAGTCGACTAACACCCAGGTGAAGAGGGAAAAACGCCTGGAACTAGTGCTCATATTGGTGAATTTAAAGCCATCAAAGGTTGGTTTGAGAGATTTAAGAATCGTAGTGGCATACACAGTGTGATAAGGCCTGTTCTGGAAGAAAATGCCAAACAGGACCTACAGTACTCAGGAGGATAAGGCACTCTCAGGACACAGTGTCTAATCAGTCATTGCTGCATCTTCAATGAAGGTAAGTGTCATTTATTCTTCATTTAGTAGAGTAGTACATGCACAATATATACTGTGCATGTACTACTCTACTATTGTGCATGTATCCTTCTCTTTGTGTGTAGGAAAATGTGTATTTCATGTGGTAAAAATTTTTTTTTCGTACTTTTGTGTGTCTTGCACAGATTAATTTGATTTCCATTATTTCTTATGGGGAAAATTCATTCGCATAACGATAATTTCGCATAACAATGAGCTCTCATGAACGGATTAATATCGGTTAACAATATTTTTTCATTCCAGAAGTATGTTCAGGTGCCAGTACTGACCGAATTTGTTCCCATAAGGAATATTGTGAAGTAGATTAGTCCATTTCAGACCCCCAAACATAAACGTACAAACGCACTTACATAAATACATTTACATAATTGGTTGCATTGGGAGGTGATCGTTAAGAAGGAGGTCCACTGTATGTATATATACAGTGGACCCCCGCATAACGATTACCTCCGAATGCGACCAATTATGTAAGTGTATTATGTAAGTGCATTTGTAAGTGTATGTTTGGGGGTCTGAAATGGACTAATCTACTTCACAATATTTCTTATGGGAACAAATTCGGTCAGTACTGGCACCTGAACATACTTCTGGAGTGAAAAAATATCGTTAACCGGGGTCCACTGTATGTATATATATAGTATATAGTATATATATATATATATATATATATATATATATATATATATTATATATATATATATATATATATTATATATATATATATATAATATATAATATATATATATTATATATATATATATATATATATATATATATATATATATATATATATATAATATTATATATAATTATATATATATATATATATATATTATATATATATATATATATATATATATATATATATATATATAATATATATATATATAACCGAGTTCGGTTCCGAGAAACCGGTCGTAAGTCGAAATGGTCGTAAATCGAACTTTACTACTGAATATCAACAAAACATTTTTGTAATTACTTTATTTTATTGTTTTATTTTGGTATTTCATGTTTTACTTTACTTTTTATGCTGTTAGTACTGTATTTTACATGTAAGGTTTACGATAAACACTATGTACAACACAAATAATTGTTTATTTCCCAGAAATTTGGCATAAAAAACACGGTCGTAAGTCGAGTGGTCATAAGTCGAGCAGGTCGTAAGTCGGATGGTAGGTGTGTATATATATATATATATATATATATATATATATATATATATATATATATATATATATATATATATATATAATATATATATATATATATATTAGTGGTCCCTCGCTTTTCGTAGTTCTTGGCAATCGTAAATTTCGCCAATCATTGGGGTATTTTCGTATAAACATCGACTCGCTTTTCATAGGTTGACTCGTGAATAATAGTTCATCTGGGACACATACACACGGTGTGAGCTGGGGCGGCCTCCCTACCCAGCCAGTCTGGCATTGTTTACCAGTGAGTGAAGGCCCCATCAAGTGCCCCTACGAAATATTTCATAATATTCCACTCATTTTAGTGCTTGCAATTACTAAATAAGCTACCATGGCTCCAAAGAAATCTCCTAGTGCCAAGCTTGTGGTAAAGAAGGTGAGAAATATTTACAGTGACAAAGTCTTGGGCCATTTTAGGGAAGTGTTAAAGAGATGCCAGAAACAGAGCTCTCTCCACAGTTACTTTGCAAGACAGGACTAGAGTGACTCTCAAGGTGGTCCTAGTGGCATTAATAAACAGAGAAGAGAAGCAACCCCAGAGAAGCAATTGGTACCTGAGGTGTTGCTGGAAGGGGATTCCCCTTCCAAACTGTAAACAGTCCAATCTCTCTCTTCCTCCAGTCTCCTATACACTAAGAAGAATCTCCAATAAAGATAAGTGTTATGCTGTTAATGTTTCATTCATCATTTCCCATTGTATTGTTTATGTACTATATGTATACTTCATGTAAAAAATTTTTTTGTTTTAATACTTCTGGGTGTCAGGAACCGATTAATTGTATTTACATTATTTCTTATGGGGAAAATTGATTCGCAAATCGTAAATTTCGTTTATAGTAGCTCCTCCAGGAACAGATTAATTACGAAAAACGAGGGACCACTATATATATATATATATATATATTGTAGGTAGTAGGTTGGTAGACAGCAACCACCCAGGGAAGTACTACCGTCCTGCCAGATGACTGTGAAACAGAAACCTGTAACTGTTTTGCATGATGGTAGGATTGCTGGTTTCTTTTTCTGTCTCATAAACACGCTAGATAACAGGGACATCTTGCTACTCCTACTTACACTTTGGTCACACTTCACAGACACGCACATGCATACATATATACATACATCTAGGTTTTTCTCCTTTTTCTAAATAGCTCTTGTTCCTCTTTATTTCTTCTACTGTCCATGGGGAAGTGGAAAAGAATCTTTGCTCCGTAAGCCATGCATGTCGTATGAGGCGACTAAAATGCCGGGAGTAATGGGCTAGTAACCCCTTCTCCTGTAGACTTTTACTAAAAAAGAGAAGAAGAAAAACTTTATAAAACTGGGATTCTTCAATGTGCGTGGATGTAGTGCGGATGACGAGAAACAGATGATTGCTGATGTTATGAATGAAAAGAAGTTGGATGTCCTGGCCCTAAGCGAAACAAAGCTGAAGGGGGTAGGGGAGTTTTGGTGGGGGGAAAATTTAAATGGTTTAAAAATCTGGAGTATCTGAGAGAGTTAGAGCAAAGGAAGGGGTAGCAGTAATGTTGAACGATCAGTTATGGAAGGAGAAAAGAGAATATAAAATGTGTAAATTCAAGAATTATGTGGATTAAAGTAAAGGTTGGATGCGAGAAGGGGGTCTAATAAGCGTTGTATGCACTGGAGAAGAGAGGAATGCAGAGGAGAAGAGAGAGATTTTGGGAGATGTTAAGTGAATGTATAGGAGCCTTTGAACCAAGTGAGAGAGTAATTGTGGTGGGACCTGAATGCTAAAGTAGGAGAAACTTTTAGAGAGGGTGTGGTAGGTAAGTTTGGGGTGCCAGGTGTAAATGATAATGGGAGCCCTTTGATTGAACTTTGTATAGAAAGGGGTTTAGTTATAGGTAATACATATTTTAAGAAAAAGAGGATAAATAAGTATACAAGATATGATGTAGGGCAAAATGACAGTAGTTTGTTGGATTATGTATTGGTAGATAAAAGACTGTTGAGTAGACTTTAGGACTTCCAGCAGGCATGCGTGAGCGTGTTTGATAGGAGTGAATGGAGACAAATGGTTTTTAATACTTGACGTACTGTTGGAGTGTGAGCAAAGTAACATTTATGAAGGGGTTCAGGGAAACCGGCAGGCCGGACTTGAGTCCTGGAGATGGGAAGTACAGTGCCTGCACTCTGAAGGAGGGGTGTTAATGTTGCAGTTTAAAAACTGTAGTGTAAAGCACCCTACTGGCAAGACAGTGATGGAGTGAATGATGGTGAGAGTTTTTCTTTTTCGGGCCACCCTGCCTTGGTGGGAATCGGCCAGTGTGATAATAAAATAATATATATATATATATATTATATATTATAATTATATATATATATACATACAGTGGACCCCCCGCTTAACCCAATCACCCCCCAATGTGACCAATTATGTAAGTGTATTTATGTAAGTGCCTTTGTACGTGTATGTTTGGGGGTCTGAAATGGACTAATCTACTTCACAATTTTCCCGTATGGGAACAAATTCGGTCTGTACTGGCACCTGAAATACTTTGGAATTAAAAAATTTATCGTTAACTGTGGGTCCCTGTATATATACAGTGGACCCCCGGTTAACGAACTTTTTTCATTCCAGTAGTATGTTCAGGTGCCAGTACTGACCGAATTTTTTCCCATAAGGAATATTGTGAAGTAGATTAGTCCATTTCAGACCCCCAAACATACACGTACAAGCGCACTTACATAAATACACTTACATAATTGGTCGCATTTGGAGGTGATCGTTAAGCGGGGGTCCACTGTATATATACAGTGGACCCCCGCATACCGCACACATCGCATACCATACAATCCGCATACCGCTTGCTTTTTTCGCAAAAATTTTGCCTTGCATACCGCCCAAAAACCCGCTCACCGCTCTTCGTCCGAGACGCGTCCAATGTGCGGCCTGAGCCACGCTCAACGTGTTCCGCCGGTGGCATTGTTTACCAGCCAGCCTCCGCGGTAACATCCAAGCATACAATCGGAACATTTCGTATTATTACAGTGTTTTTGGTGATTTTTTCTGGAAAATAAGTGACCATGGGCCCCAAGAAAGCTTCTAGTGCCAACCCTACAGCAATAAGGGTGAGGGAAATTACTATAGAGATGAAGAAAAAGATCATTGATAAGTACGAAAGTGGAGTGCGTGTGTCTCCGAGCTGGCCAGGTTGTATAATAAACCCCAATCAACCCCCGCTACTATTGGTGGTACAGCTGCTGATGTGCTTGTACCACCGTCAGCTGCTGCTGCACTGTCAGCTGCTGCCTGCACTGTTAGCTGCTGGGTGCTGTTGTACCACCGTCAGCTGCTGCTGCACTACCGTCTGCTGCTGCTGTAGCATCGTCTGCTGCTGCTGTAGCATTTGTCTGCTGCTGCTGTAGCAAATTTTCTGCTGTGCTGTAGCATCGTCTGCTGCTGCTGTAGCATCATCTGTTGCTGCTGTAGCTCGTCTGCTGTGCGTAGCATCGTCTGTTGCTGCTGTAGCATCGTCTGTTGCTGTTGTACCACCGTCAGCTGCTGCTGCACTACCGTCTGCTGCTGCTGTAGCATCGTCTGCTGCTGCTGTAGCATCGTCTGCTGCTGCTGTAGCATCGTCTGCTGCTGCTGTAGCATCGTCTGCTGCTGCTGTAGCATCGTCTGTTGCTGCTGTAGCATCGTCTGCTGCTGCTGTAGCATCGTCTGTTGCTGCTGTAGCATCGTCTGTTGCTGTTGTTCCACCGTCAGCTGCTGCTGCTTCTGTAGCACCGTTGTTGGTGTGGCTTATTGAGAATACCAAGAAAAAAATTAACCCCAGAGGATTTGCCACCCAGGTAACCCAAAAAAGTCAGTGTCATCGAAGGGCTGTCTAACTTATTTCCATTGGGGTCCTTAATCTTGTCTCCCAGGATGCAACCCACACCAGTCGGCTAACATACCACAGGTGAACAGGGAAAAATGCCTGGAACTAGTGCTCATATTGGTGAATTTAAAGCCAGCAAAGGTTGGTTTGAGAGATTTAAGAATCGTAGTGGCATACACAGTGTGATAAGGCCCGTTCTGGAAGAAAATGCCAAACAGGACCTACAGTACTCAGGAGAAAAAGGCACTCCCAGGACACAGTGTCTCAAACAGTCATTGCTGCAATCTTCAGTAAAGGTAAGTGTCATTTATTCTTCATTTAGTAGAGTAATTTCATGCACAAATATATATTGTGCATGTACTACTCTACTATTGTGCATGTTATCCTTTTTTTGTGTAGGAAAAAGTATATTTCATGTTTGGTAAAAATTTTTTTCATACTTTCGGTGTCTTGACGTATTATTTTGATTTCCATTATTTCTTATGGGGAAAATTCATTCCGCATACCGAAACATTTTCGCATAACAACCAGCCCTCTTGCACGGATTTAAAGTCGTTTTGCGGGGGTCCATGTATATATTATTTAGTGGACCCCCAGTTTACGATATTATTTCGTTCGTATGGGTTTAGGTGCAAGTACTGAACGAAATTTGTTCCCATAAGGAAAATTGTGAATTAGATTAGTCAATTTCAGATCCCCAAACATACATGTACAATTGCACTACATAATTTCACTTAACATAATTGGTCGCATTGGGAGGTGATCGTAAACCGGGGGTCCACTGTATGTATATGTATTATATATGTCGTGCGAATATGTAAAACTGGTTTAATTAGCAAGAAATTCATTAAAATTAAGTCCTTTCTAAAATTTTCTCTTATACGTTTAAAGATATATTTTTTTCATTAATGTTAATGTAAAATTTTTTAATTTTTATCTAAAAAGGGAAAATTAGAAAACTTACCTAAACCCTTTTTATAAGAAGAACAATTTATTTTAGCCCCAACCCAACTAAATATATTTTTTGATTTGTTTACAGTAATTTAATACTAAACAAACACAGTGATATATATATTTTTCGTAAGGCTCAGAATGATTTTGGCGAAATTATTGCATACACAAATTTTCGCTTCTCCTATATGGCAAGATGAGCATTGCTATTTTAGCCAAGATCGCAAGTTCTGCCTATTCGGCACGACATATGTATATATATATATATTATATATAATATATATATATATATATATATATTATATATATATATAATATATATATATATATATTATATATTTTATATTTAATATATTATATATTTATATATATATATTATATATATTTATATATATATATATATATATATATATATATATATATATAATTATATATATAAAATATATAAAGTAGGCTCTAAGAGCACTCATCTCTTAACTTTACATTTTAAAGTATTTTTTCAAGGGCGAGAAAGGGCATCAGCAATTACGTTAAGAGTTCCACTTAAGTGTTGAATACTAATCAAGTATGGTTGGATCCTCAGAGCCCACCTGAGGATCCGGGTGTTCTTTGATTTCATAGAATTAATGTAAATTAAAGGGTTGTGATTGGAAATTACCGTAATTTTATGGGGGGAGGTTCCCAAATAAACATCAAAATGTTCCAAAGATATTACTAAGGCAAGAGCTTCTTTCTGTACAGTGGTGTAATTCTTTTGGCGACGTTTCAACTTTGAAGAATAATAAGATATAGAATGCAAAATATCAGTGTTACTGAAGTAACACCGCCCCCACAGCATAACCGCTGGCATCAATGTGTAAATAGAATGGCTGATTAAAGTCAGGACTCTTCAATATGGGTGACGAAAAAAGCAACCGCTTCAACCGATTAAAATCTATCTCACAATCTTTCGACCAGCGAAACTTCATCTTACTACTGGTTAACTCAGTAAGAGGAGATGCAACCTGAGAAAAATGAGTACAGAAACGTCGATAATAACCAGCCATTCCAAGGAACCTCTGTACAGATTTTCTATCTTGAGGGACAGGAAACTCGGCAATGGCCCTATCTTTTACATCAACAGGACGTACCTCACCCTGGCGTGTACGAAAACCGAGGTATTTAATCTTGGCTTGTCCAAACTGACATTTGGCTAAATTAATGGTGATGTTGTACTTTATCTACCCTCATTAAATAAGGTTTCCATGCGAATAAATTGCTCCCACTCACTGCTTATTAAATCTTGTATTAGATAGCCTTTTAATCTCAGAATAATCTTGAAAAGGGCCGATCATAGAATATTTCAGATTTGAAGATCCGGGTTGTAAGGGTCGGCTGAACAATAAACCGAGAACCGTTAATCCTTGTCTTCACCGTATACTCCAGTTTGACAAAGGATTTTCGAGCGCTCTAGACACATTTCTCTAGTTATAATGTTGAGAGGGAATAAGGTAGGATCCTCTTTTCGAGCTTCTATGGCATAGTTAATGTCAGTAGAATTATCCATAACTAGAGGCTCTCGGCTTATACCCGGCATAGTCCAGATGGTTGCCTATGAGTTGTCCAGGCCCTAATAAAAAAGTTTTTTCAGTGGATATACCTACCGACACAAAAGCCAGTATACGATTGTGTTTGGATTTAATATCCTGTGCAGAGGCACTCTTATAATGGCATCTCCCATAGGCTTCTAATAGCACATCTAGCATGGTGGTTAGTAAGCCAGCGCCATAAAACTTACCGGGAAGTATGCATGTTTAAAAAAGGTTAAATAACTTCCACTATCACGGAAGGAATTAACTTCAACTAATGAGCCTCTTCTATCCAACTTTCACTTTAGCAAATTAGGGACTTCATAGCCCTGCTAGATTCATCAGTACATTAATCTGCTCTGCCAGACTCCTTCAGTAACAAATCTACTCTGTCCAACTCATCAGTAACATTATCTACTCTGGCAGACTCGTCATAACATTATCTACTCAGGCAGACTCATCAGTAACATTATTCTGCCAGTGCAGACTCCTCAGTAACATTTTTCTGCTCAGGCCGATTCATCAGTAACATTGACTGCTTGGGCAGACCATCAGAAAAACATTATCTGCTCTGGCAGACTCACACTAGCATTATCTACTCTGGAAGACCATCATAACATTATCTGCTCTGGCAAACTCATCAGTAACAATCTGCTCTGGCAGAATTCATCATAAATGTCTGCTCTGACAGCTCAACAACACTAAACATTTTCTGCACTGGCAGACTCATCAGTAACATTATCTGCTCTGCCAAACTCATCAGTAATATTATCTGTCAGGCAGACTCATCAGATAACATTATCTGCTCGGGCAGACTCATCAGTAACATCTGCTCTGCGAGTCTTCATAATATTTTCCTGCTCGTCTGACTCATCAGTACATTATCTGCTCTGGCAGACTCTCAGTAACATTAATCTGGTCTGGCCAGACTCATCAGTAATATCTCTATACTGGCAGTCTCATCAGTATATTATCCTGCTCTGACAGACCATCAGTAACATTATCCTGGTCTGTCAGACTCATCAGTAACTGTATCTGCTCGTGGCAGACTCATCAGTAACAAATACACTGCTCGGGCAAACTCATCAGTAACCTTGCTCCTGCACTCTCATCAGTAAAATATGCTCTGGCAGACTCAATCAGTAACATTATCTGCACTGGCAGAAAATCATCATTAGCATTAACGGTGCTCTGGGCACACTCATCAGTAACACTATCTTCTTCTCTGGCAGACTCATCAGTAAAAATATATGCTCTGGCAGACTTATCACTAATATTATGTGCTCTGGCAAGGCTCATCCGAACATTATGTGCTCTGGTAGACTCACCAGTAACATTTTCTGCTTCTGCTCTGGAAACTCATCAGTAACAGTAACCTGCTCTGGTAGCACATCAGTAAAATTAGCTGCTCTTCAAGAATCATTAGTAACATTACTGCTCTGGCATACACAATCCAGCACCTATCTGCTCTGACAGATTCACAGTAACATTATCTCCTTTTTAGACTCAGCAGTAAACATTTTCTGCTCTGTAGACTCATCAGTAACATTAACTGCACTGGTAGACTCGTCTGTTACCACTATCTGCCCTGACAGACTCCATCCTTAACATTATCTGCTCTGGCAGACTTCATCCAGTAACGTTTTTCGCTCTGGTAGACTCATCAGTAAACATTATCAGCTCTTGGCATGACCTCAAAAGTAACATTAATCTGCTCTAGTAGAACTCATCATTAACATTACACCTCTGGCAGACTCATCAGTAACAATTATATCAGCTCTGGCAGACTCATCAGTACCATTTTCTGCTCTGGGCAGGCTCATCAATAACATTACCCTGCTCGGTAAGAACTCATCAGTAACATTATCAGCTCTGGCAGATTTCATCAGTAACATTATCTCCTCTGGCAGACTCGTCAGTTGCTTAATCTCCTCGGAAAAAAAAGACGTCATCAGTAACAGTATCTACTCGGCCGACACATCCATAACAATATCTACTCTGCAGACCCATCAGTAGCATTATCTGATCTTACAGATCAACAGTATATTATCATACACTGACAGACTCATTCAGTAGCATTATCTGGCTCTGTTAACTTATCAGTAAAAAATATCTCTGCTCTGGCAGCTCATCAGTAACATTATCTGCTCTGGGAAACACCTCACTAACACTGTCTGCTCTGGCAGATTCATCAGTAACATATCTCTGCTCTGTCAGGAGTCTTCATTACCATTATCTTCTTTGCAGACTCATCAGTCGGATTATGATGTTCTGCATACTCACAGTAACATTAACTACCCTGGCAAACTCATCAGTAACATAAACTACTCTTCAGACTCATCAGTAACATTACTTCTCTGGCAGACCTTCAGTAACGGTTTTCTGCTCTGTCAGATCATCAGTAACATTATCTACTCTGCAGACTCATCAAGAGCATTTCCCTGCTCTGGCAGACTCATCAGTAACATTTTCTGCTCTGGAAGACTCATCAGAAACACTGTCTCAGGCAGAACTCATCAGTAACATTATCTGCTCTGGCAGACCCATCATTAACATTATCTGCTCTAGCACACTCATCAGTAACTTTATGGTGCTCTGGTAGTCTCATCAGTAACATAACTGCACTGACAGGCTCATCAGGAACATAATTTGCTCTGGTTGAACTCATCCAGTAACATTATCTTCTCTGGTAGACTCCATTTGGACCATTATCTGCTGCTCTGGCAGATTCATCAGTAACAGTATCTTCCTGTGTCAGGCTCATCAATAACATTACCATGCCTCTGGCAGACCTCGTTAGTTGCTTTATCTGCTCTGGCATACTCATCAGTAACTTTATCTACTCTTGGGAGACTTAATCCATAACAATCTACTCTGGGATACCCAACAGTAGCATTATCTGGTCTGACAGACTCATCAGTAACATTATCTACTCTGTGGCCGACTCATCCATAAGAATATCTTACTCTGCAGAATCATCAGTAGCATTATCAGGTTTGACAGCTTATCAGTAACATTATCAACTCTGGCAGACTCGTCCGTGTATATATATATATATATATATATAAAAATATATATATATATGTATATTATAAATATAAAATATATAAATAATATATATATATATATAAATATATAAATATATATAAATATATATAATGTATATCTTTTTTTTTTTATCACACTAGCCGATTCCCTACCAATGCAGGGGTGGCCCAAAAAGAAAAACTTTTCACCATCATTCACTCCATCGCTGTCTTGCCAGAAGGTGCTTTACAACTACAGTTTTTAAACTTCAACAGTAACAACCCCATCTTCAGAGTGCAATGCACTGTAACTTCCATCTTCCCAGGAAGTATAAATATAATACAGTGGACCCCCCGCTTAACATCACTCTCCAAATGCACCAATTATGTAAGTGTATTTATGTAAGTGCGTTTGTACGTGTAAGTCGGGTCTGAAATGGACTAATCTACTTCAACAATATCCTTATGGGAAAAAATTCGTCAGTACTGGCACTGAACATACTAACTGGAATGAAAAAAGTTCGTTAACAACGCGGGGGTCCACTGTGTATATATATATATATATATATATATATATATATAATAATATATATTAATATATATATATATATATAAATATATATATATATATACAGGAAGGCCCCGCTATACGGCGTTTCACTTTAACGGCGTTCCCGCTAATACGGACATTTCAAATATGACCAAACTACAATAGGCTTCCCCCCAACTGACATTCTAATACGGTCACCGTGCCTCACCCTGTTTGTTTTACATTCTCCATGATCTCAGTAAGCAACTAAGTTCTCCATTTTGTCTGGAAACCCTCCAAAATTTCCAAATGTTTTAAAAGTTATTTTCATATTTTATATATACTCATGATAATTATACTTATGTGTACCTGTACCTAAATAAACTTACATCTGTGCTGGCATGCAGGTACCCATTAAAATTGGTAAGTGTCTTATGTCCCAAACGTCATTTAGTAATGATAATAATAATCATCGAGTCATTAAATGTCGCCGTATATTATCGTTAATATACACTTTTCATTAATCCATCCAGGAATTAATTTTTCAAAATTATATAAAAACACGAATGCATAACATAATAAATAAGATAAATACATCCCCACATAGAATAAATAAACATAAATGTGAGATGTGGTTTAGCAGACGACCTTGCACAAAGTGACGCCATATTAGAAATGATGATAATAATAACAGTATTCACCGAGTTCTCATTAAATGTCGTATATTACGTTAATATACACATTTTCATTAATCCATACTTATATTTTTTTCAAAAATTTTTAATAACCATGATACCTAACAAAAACGATGAATAAATACACCCCCACAAAGAATACATAAACATAAAAATATAAGATGTGGGAGCCACATAACTTTGTACAAGAGACGCAAGAATAACATTTTTCTCTAATCTAACATAAGAGAAAATGTGTTACTACTGGGGTAAACTGTAGAAAATTATTCCTTTCGTATGTGTGTAAGTTTATTCAGGAATAAAAACCACAAAAAAACAAATACAGTTATCATAGATTATCATACATAACAAACATACGTGTAGAGAACCTAGGATTACCCAAAAAAGTCAGTGTGTACTATTTCCATTGCCTTCACTCATAGCTTCATTTCTTCTCAAATGATGTTACTTGAGAATGGAGTGGGGGGTTTCTTCTTTTATTAATTCTAACCGTATCATGTAGAGTACAAACCTGTACACAATGTAACTTTACACAAACCAACGTGTACACATCGTTTGTTTACAAAACTTACGTTCGACTAGTTTGTTTACATAACTCTGTTGGAACTCTGCGCCTGTCCCCTCTCATGAACTCATTCTTACCTCTCTCTCATATATTCGTTTTAATATCTCATTTACTAACACCTGACCCTACATTAAGGGACTACAAAATTTTAAGAAAGTTAATGAGTGAACTGTATATTCATTTTTATCGCTCTGGGATGCCTTAAAATATCATAGAATAGAATGTGTGGGTGGGGTGGCCTGGTAAGTAGCCTGGCATTACCATACACACCACACTTTATTTTCTACAGTAAATACACTTGTCCTCAACCCTAGATTACGACTATACATATTTTTAAAGGTTAGTAATGAGTGCACTATGTGTGTATTGAAATTTTTAATTGTTATTTGATGCCTGGTTTCTATTGCTAACTTAATATATGTTAGTGTAAACTTGTTATCTGTGTTTTGTATGCATTTATCAGTGGAAAAAAAGGGTGTTTCCACTTTACGGCGGTTTCCGCATTTATGGCGTAGCCTGGAACCTAACCTGGGCCGTATAAGTTGGGGCCCCTCCTGTAAATATATAATATATATATATCTATATATAAATAATATATATAAATATCTATATATATATATTATACATATAAATATATATATATATATATAAGTAGGCTTCTACGACACTCATCTATCTCTTAACTTTTCATATTAAAGTATTTTTTTCAAGGGCGAGAAAGGGCATCAGCAATTACGTTAAGAGTTCCACTTAAGTGTTGAATACTAATCAAGAATGGTTTGGATCCTCAGAGCCCCACCTGAGGATCCGGGTGTTCTTTGATCTTCATAGAATAATGTAAATAAAAGGGTTCGATTGAAAATACCATTATTTTTTAATGGGCGAGGTTTCCAAATAAAACGTCAAAATGTTCCAAAGATATTACTAAGGCAAGTAGCTTCTTCTCTCTACAGTGGCGCAATTCTTTGGTGACATTTTCCAACTTTAAGAAAAAATAAGATATAGGATGCAAAACCTCAGTAAGGTGATTTCTGAAGTTAAACACCTCCCCCACAGCATAACCGTTGCATCAATGTGTAAATGAAAAGGGTTGATTAAAGTCAGGAACTCTTCAATACGGGTGAACGAAAAAAAGCAAAAACCCCGCTTCAAACCGATTAAAAGCTATCTCACAATCTTTCGACCCGTGAAACTTCTTCTTACTGCTGTCAACTCATGTAAGAGGAGATGCAACCTGAGAAAAATGAGACATAAACGTCGATAATAACCAGCCCATACCAAGGACCTCTGACAGATTTTCTAACTTTGAGGGACAGGAAAACTCAGCAAGGCCCTAACTTTTACATCAAGAGGACGTACCTCACCCTGGCCTGTACGAAAACTGAGGTAATTTAATCTTGGCTTCTCCAAACTGACATTTGGCTAAATTAATTGTGAAGGTGTACTTTTCTAACCATCCTTAATAATGTTTTCCATGGCGAATTAAATGTTGCTCCCCACTCATTTGCTATATATAACAAGATCATCTAGATTGCATCCACTCCCTAAATCCAATTGGTCAAACAGGTTCATCAAGCGCTGAAAGGTAGAGGTCGCGTTACACACCCCGAAGGGCATAACGCGTAATGGAATAATCCGCCTTTTAATAAGTAAATGCATATTTCTTGTGAGCTCGCTGGGTAAGCGGCACTCTTGGTAATACCCCTTAATAAATCCAGGCGGGTAACAAGGCGGCTCCTTGAAAATCTGTCTATTAGATCATCAATACGGGGTAAGTGGAAACCACCAGTAACCGTGAAGCATTAACCTTATGATATCAGTGCACATTCTAGCAAGTTCCATAAGGATTTGGAACTAATATAACAAGGGTGATTGTTACATTTTGGTTGTCCCTTAATACTTTGATAGTAAGGTTTCTCACTATACTTTCAAGTGTGGGGTAGCTTTTTACTATTAGTTAATTAATTTATTAATTATTTATATATTATTAACAATTTGAGCACACATACTGAGGTACAAAAAAAAATACAGATAAAAGCACATGCCAAAGCCACTTATACTATTCATAAGCATACGGGATGGCTTAAAAATAACTTAAGATTAACTAAGCAATGGAGAAATCAGTGATAAAACATTAATGTAAACAGATAACTATAAAGTCACAAATTGTAAGTATTACAAAGGACAGGTCCATATGGTTGCATGCATTGTTGTACATTCAGTAGAATGGAGTATACTGTTAGGTAGTGTTATTCAAAAAATAATAAAGTTCAGATTGGGTTTTAGGTTTAACATTTATGTGATATAAATTTGAAAACATTTAAGATATCCAATTAAAGGTTCAGTTTATTCAGTATTTATTTGGTTTTGGGTGATAAGAGAAACTTCTAGAAGAGACTTTGAATTTATAAACAGGTAGAGTATCTTTAATTACAGGTAAAGAATTCCCATATTTTTAGGGCCTTTTATGTGGCATTGAGGTTTTTTGCATAGTGTGATATGGACACGAGGAATCATCAAAAGGGTGATCTGTGCCTGTGCTTAATTGGTCATGTGTTCTGTTGAAGGTTGGCAAGGAGAATGTTTGAGGGGAGGTTAAGATCAGAGTTAAGTTTCTAAGAATGTAATAGGTGCAGTAAAAAGTATGATGTTTTGTATGGTGAGTAGGTTTAGTGTATTGACTATTGGTGGAGTGTGCAGACCTGTAGTGAGAATGTGTTATCAGTCTAACTGCAGGGCCCTTTTGTTGGGTAATTTAGTGGTCTGAGATGGTTAATTGTTGTTGACCCCATGCACACATTCCATAGGTGAGATAGGGGTACAAATATGAGAGTGATATAGGGCCAGGAGGTCTGACTGTGAGCATAGTACCGTAATTTTCGCTAGTAGCCCTACAGTTCATGAAAGTTTTCCTTAGAAATTTGGTTTATATGTTGTATAAATTTTGAGTCTATTATCAAGGGTGGATTCCCTAAGAAATTTCCCTCTGTTAGCGTTGTGATAGGTGAACCGTTTATCATTATGTTAAGAGGACATCTTAAGCACTGTTACCAAACCTGAATTAAGTAGGTTTTGTCAAAGTTTAGTGTAAGTTTTGTTAGTCCTCATCCCAGGTAGATATTTTTCTGTAATACGGTATTTTACAGTAATTGGCTAGCGTGACTGTGCTCGGTGGGAGAAGACGTATGTAGTGTCATCTGCAAATAGTGTGGGTTTGAGTAATTGCGAAGCATTTGGTAGGTCATTTATTATAGGATGAAAGAGAAAGGGCCAAGGACACTTCCCTGTGGGACACCAACTGTAATTGTTTTGCAGAAGGGTTTGCCCCATTTGCATACGCATATTGGCTTCTGTTGCTTGAGGTATGAACCTTGGGTAGTTGAGGGAGTGCCCTCTTATAACCATATTGTGACAATTTTACGTGGAGCAAGTCATGGTCAACGTATCAAAAACTTTACGTAAGTCAATGAAGATCCCAGTGGGACTATCCTTTTTTCTCTATTGCAGTGTAAATTATGTTTCTAGCATGTGTATAATAAAGCATTCATTAGTATTTTATTAGGCCTGAAATCCAAATTGGCAGGGGTTGAAGTATGTTAAGGGAGATAAGGGTAGGAGATGATTCGTTTATGAATTAAATTTTACGAAGAATTTTGAGAGAGGGTGCAAGTTTGGATATTGGCCTATTATTATTCAACTCTGATTGGTCTCCTCCTTTGTGGATCGGGGTGACCCATGCTATTTTGAGTACTGAAGGGACGTGGAGATTCCAATGGATTTGTTAAAGAAGTGTTGCAATGATGTGTAGATATACACTTGTGACACTTTTTTGTAAATAAAGGGAGGTAAGGTATTTTAAATCTCCTGCCTTGAATTTAGTGTGTAGATAATAAGGAGACTTCTTCGAATGTTTAGTCGAGCAGGAACAGTGTGATCGGGTAGTTGCCGTGAGTATCCATTTGGTGGGGTAATCTGAGCTTGGGATTTTATTGGCAAGTTTTGTCCTCTAGTGGAGAAGAAAACATTGAGTCTATTTGCTGTTTCTTTTGGTGGGAGTTGGGGGTACATCTGATTTGCTAATTTAATTTTCGCTATTTCGTGATATCTTTTTTTTGTTCATAGAATTTCTGATAAGAGGGTTTACCAGGTCTTTTTATATCACCTCGTAAGTTGATAATCTGTTCTCATATACAATTTTTTTGCCCTACTTATCAGGCTGGTTTAGGATTGACGAGTAACGTTTTGTTTGGTCTCTGGTTATGTGACCCATTCTGTTACTGTTTTTCATATTGTGTTTGTATTATGGATTAGAGAATGCTGGTGTTAGCCAGGGACTGTTTCATCTCTTAGTAGCTGTCATCTGTTTGTTTTTTTAGGGCAGTGCTTGTTAGAGAGGTATTGGTCTTTATTTAGAAAATTATTAATACATTCATCAATATCTGTTAAGAAATTCTAGCTCAGTGTGCCAGTCAATGTTTGCTACTGCAGTTGTGAAGTTATTAATGGCTGCCTCTTGTGACAGTCTGCAGGTGACTTTAGTAGTGTCCCTTGGGTAATTAACCAAGAGTTGTTATGAGGAAAGTAGGGTAGTGGTCTGCGGTATTCTCATGCAATTCATGCTTGATTATTAAAGGGGATATGGTTTTGGTCCCAGATGTGGTCAAGAGGGAAACACTAGTCTCTGTGAACTCTTGTATGTTATGTTACTGTTGGGTAGCACATACAGTTACTCATTGTGTTTGTGAATTCAGTACGTGTGGGCCCTGGTCTTGCATGAGAGTTATATTGAAGTCACCTGAGAGTAGTCAAGTGATGCTTTGATCATGCGTGCATCAGTTTACAAACTTCCTAGGTATGACTAAATGGCTAATGTTTTGACTGTGACCTCTTGTAGAAGTTAATCAATGAGAGAGGTTTTTGTAGGTATTTTGGATTTGAATTTGGCTATTATATATTCCCATGTTCAAACCCTTGTGCAAGTAATAGTGAATAACATTCTTAGTTGTCTGAGTAGTATATGGCTTGCCACCCCCTTGTTGGTCCTGGCCTATGGTCCTACAGTTGTGTATGGCTGTGTAACCAGAATGGCATAGACATCTCTACTATCAGCTTTAGCCAGGTTTCAGTTAGTGTAAAGATGACATATTGCATGTAAGGAATATAAGTAATGCTATTAGGCGTCATCGTAATGCTTGCTTTAAAGATCTGATATTGTAAGTTAAAGATAGTTATGTGTAGTTGGCAAGCGAGAAGTTCCTTGAATTGTTCTGGCAGAGTAGTAATTACAGTAAACTGTTTGATTCATTTAAGTCATTAAATAAGAGTTGGTATCAGGATCAATGCATGAATCATAAAGATTTGTAGTGAATCAATAGTTAGAATTAAGTATAAAACAAAGTAAATAGTCATAAGCATAAAATAGCTCCCTTGAATTATTTTAACAATGTAAAATAATGAGCTAAAGGGTAATTTATTTTTTATTTATTTTTTTTAAGCTAAAATAAAGGAGACAATATAAAAGGAACGGTAACTAATACAAATAAAGTGATGATCAAATAATTGGAGCTCTTGGAAAATGGATAGTAGGTAGTACTATACTGGTATTCTTTAAAGTATAGAATTAAAGTAAAAAAATAATAAAATAAACAGGGACGAATATAAGTTGTGGTGAACAAACAAGTGTAATCAAATAAATGAGCTTTTGAATATTATTGGCAAAATTGTGAACTTATTCTACTTTAGGCCTGAGAATAGCACCTTGATTATTTATAACAAATTGAGAATATAAAACTAGGTAGTTTATATAAAGCTAAAATAAAGAGAAAATAAATAAGGGACTAAATAAGTAATGGTAAACAAAGTTAAATGGGACAGGTGGTCACTATGAAATAATATTGTTTAGGAGTAAGATCTGATTTGTAATATAAATAAATTGAGCATTTTACGCACAATAAAAGTAAAAAAAATGAGGTAGTTGTCTGTACTACTAGCACAAGAAGTTTTTGGTACTTGCAAAAAATTAATAGGAACAACACTAATGCATTCACAATGAAAAGTGACTAAAAAAACAAGTAGTGATAAACACAATTAAATGGACCGGTAAGAATAATGCAATTATAATTTGGAGTAAGATTTGACATGTAATTTAAATTGTGAGCAATAAATAGCAGTAAAAAGAAGTCTAGAGTATTGGAGGTAGTTTTGGCATTAGCTAGTGATGAAAAAATAATAACAATAATAATGTACAATAAATATTAACGTACACTATATGCACCACACTTATAATATGTATTAAGGGCACTTATCTAATCTTTACAGAAATGTTCAAGCTTTTTTCTAAAGGAAGGTAGAGAAAAATCGTGTCATTTGAGATGTATAGTTGTTTTGTCCCTGTTGATGTTTTTCCTTAATAGTATTCCCCATCCTCGCGTGAACACTGATGTATTTTGTTTTCCTGTTTAAGTTTTCTCACTGAAACAGAATGGTTTGACGTTTTTTTGTTAGACACTCATATGTACACTCCATATTTTCATTGTAAATGCTGATGAAATTAGTATCCTTTCTTTATTGTATAATGAAGTCGGATCATTTATACCTGTGTTTTACTTCCTGGATTTCCAACACACGTGTTTCTTTGAGTTTCAAATTGTTTTGCACGATGACTTGAAACGTGGTTTTCTGTATTATCCTGATAGCAGTTTCTTTGCACGGTGGCTTGTGTTTATGTTACTAGTAATTGTGTGGACTGTTTATTATAACTGCTTCAGGCAACTTTCTAGTCATATTGTCGTCTTGGAAATCCAAGGTATTCATTTAGTCGAGTGTGCATTTCTGATTCCAGTCCCTTGATTTGCTTCTTCAACCTTCAATATTTATTGTGGAAATTTGCTCAGTGTGACTGGCTCTAGCTGCTTCTAGAGTATTATCTGTGTCACACTTCCCATGTAATCTTCCTCTTCAAGGTTTTTGGGATCTTATTCTCGAGTTTGGTTATCTTGGAATCTCGTTGCTCGAGAGTTGCTTTGATGACTTTCATTTCATTTTCTAGTGCCAACAATGTAGTCCTATGATATTGTCAGGAAAAACCATAACTGAGTTACTTCATGGATGAATCCTGAAGGAGTGGAGTTGGAGGGGAGTCAGCCATAGTTTGTTTGTTGTTGTTGTTGTATGTCCCTGGGTGGCGGTGGTGAGGATGTTTGATGATACACCCGGTGTCCTGCTGGGTAACAAGTTTGAGTTTCTAGGGTCCTTGCTGGTTATTCTTTTATTACTGGTGTGTTTCTTCTGCGATATCCTTTCATATAACAATGAAGTAGATACTGTGTAGCAATGAGGAGAAGGCTATTTTTTTCTCGGAGCTTGGGTTAAGGTTGTCCTGGCAGCGAGTGCAGTGTTTGGGTTAGCATGGCTGTCTTCCTTAATCATCTAACTTTGTCAAGATTTGGTACATTCTTAGTATTCTTTGGGTCAGATTATGTGGTCTAATAAGTGGTTCATGTAGTTGAACTTTTCACTTAGGGCCATCACTAGTTTTTTGATGAGTGATGTTTTTTTGAGAAAGAGAGCTGTAGGAATACCGTTTGCTGCCACTGCCACCGCCTCTATCACCTCTAACACTTTAATGGCCCTTATCTGTCTAGTAGGGTAATACAATTAGGCTGATCATCTTGATGTCTGATATCCATCTCACCAGCCTCTTCACGAGGTTATGTAACTACTACTATGAAATATATCTGTATTCTCAATAGATATGTACATACTAACTGTAACAGTTACAAGCCTCACATTTCAAAACAAAGATCTACACAATCCATAGCGGCTCTCCCACATGGTGTATCCAACAACATTTAGTCCTTCATCTCCTTCGTGACATAACTCTGGGCTAACCAGTGTTTTGACACACTTTTATAGTCACCCTGTGTATGTGTGGGCCACAACTTAAAATATAAAAACAACCCCTGGAGCACACATAATTGCCCCAAAAGACAGAAAGAAGACCCAGAGATCTTGCCACCTCCATGTCCACAAGAGAAGAGAGAGAGCAGGGAGGAGAGGGAGAGCCTAGCTAAGCACCTCCCACCAAAACAAAAGACTGTTACCAAGCAACAAATCTCCAGTTACCAACAATTGCTACCACACCTTAATTTTAACTTTTACAAAAAGAAATACAACCTTCATAAACTACTTGTTTAAAAATTGTGTGTTTGAGTGTCTATATCAAAACCTATAATATTGAGAAAAAAAGTGCATGACCCACTGTCTCTACATCATACAGAATTTGATCAGCCCTTATGACAATTAGAACTGAGTCCCCATCAAATCAAATAGAATTAGGTATTTCCAGAGTAACTGATTACTTTTAAATACATGTTGTGGTCCAATAGCCCCATATCGCCCCCTCCTTCCAGACGAAGTCTTACAAAAGCTAGCTGTGTCCCTCAGGATACGGCTAGTAAAAGTATATTGCTTAAGTCTGAAGGTGGTAAGCAAGACTAGTAGAAATGCTACATATTTCCTAGCACCATAACTACTCTTCACTTTACTGTTATTTACAACAGATTGCAGAATTTTTTTAGAGGACTCTTACTCCGCTCTATGAGCCCATGGGACAACAAAAATTTCACTTCTTTGTTTAATGCTTCTTGTTTGAGTGGACTTGCCCTATAATGTGACTGCTTGCAAGGCTTAGCTTCTTGTACATCTATGTCGTGAATCCCCAATGTGCAACACCTAGGGACATCATCGAATAAAACCTCATAACGTAATATCAAGTCTTTGACATCTTTTGCTTTTTCCAAATCAAGGTCCATAAGAAAGATATCAAGAGATTTTAATGTCTCTGAATTTTTTAAACATACTTCTATCGCTTTAGAGATGCTGGGCAGACGTACATTTTCAGTTTCAGCTAAAGGAAAAACTCGTAATTGGTATAAGACTAGGGTGGTAAGCCTTAAGTTGGTTTAAGTGATAAATACATTTTGCTTTTCTCTTTCCTGGAGTTCGTAGTACATAATTTACCTCATTGAGCCGCTCAGTCACTTCCAAAGGACCTTCATATCTAGGTTGCAGAGCATGTCCAGGTAAAATTTCTGTGCCATCACCCTGTCGCCTGGTTTAAATAAGCGAGAACGTGTCTGTTTGTCAAAACAATGCTTCATCTTGGATTGGGCCTTTGCCAGGTTTTTTGAGGCTAATTCCCTCAGTTGTGACAAACGCTTTTGCATTAGAGTTAGAGTTGTTTTAAATGAGGGTTCTGATTTTCCCGTCCATGAATCTTTTAGTACTGCTAGGGGGCCGCGTACTTGGTGCCCGTAAATTAATTCAAATGGACTAAACCCTGTGCTTTCTTGTTCACTTTTCCTTAAGGCGAACAAGAAAAATGGTATTCCCTCGTCCCAGCCTCGGGAAAACTGCTCGCAATACACTCTCAACATTGATTTTAATGTTTGATGAAATCGTTCAAGGGCTCCTTCTGACTGAGGGCGGTATGCAACAGAAAATACGGACTTAATTCCAAGGTGAGATAAGGCATCGCGAAACATCTTAGAGGTAAAATTTGAACCTTGATCGGATTGAATTATTCGGGGAATCCCCACCTGAGAGAAAAATTTTTGCAAAGCTCGAACAATGATGCGAAAAATAATTTTTCTCAAAGGGATAGCTTCTGGATATCGAGTAACGACATCCTTAATTGTAAACAGATATTGATTCCCTTGTTTAGTCCTGGGTAACGGACCAACACAATCTATTATCAGGCGTGAGAAGGGCTCACCACTGACGGGAATCGGAATGAGGGGAACTGGTGGAGGTGTGTGCAAAGGTTTGCTGGTCACTTGGCAGACTTGACAAGTTTTTAGGTAGCTTTCCGCAGTCTTCTTCATTCTGGGCCAGTGGAAATGCTTAGCTGTTTTGCCCAGTGTTTTCTTTACTCCCAAATGCCCTCCCATGGGACTATGGTGGGCAAAACTAATAGCTAATTCTCTAAAGGTGTTAGGTAGTACAACTAGATGTTTACTGGTAGATAGATTGTCGGAAGACAAAAGAGACTTTTCCATTTTCATTAATATACCATTAGCAAGATAGTAACAATTGTCCAGGTCTTGGGTGTCATCTTCTGTAATAGCTATCTCTCGTAATTTCTCTAGGGATGGATCAAGGAACTGATCCCTTATTAAATCTTGTTTCGATAGCATTTTAATATCAGAATAATCTTGAAAAGGGCCGATCATAGAATATTTCAGATTTGAAGATCCGGGTTGTAAGGATCGGCTGAACAATAAACCGAGACCTTAATCCTCGTCTTCACTTAGGACTCCAGTTGACAAAGGATTTCTAGGCGCTCTAGTCTGTAACATTATCTGCTTTCAAAGACTCATCAGTAACATTATCTACTCTGGTAGACTCATCAGTAACCTTTTCTGCTCTGGCAGACTCATCAGTAATATTTTCTGCTCTGGTAGACTCATCAGTAACATTATCTGCTCTGGTTGACTCATCAGTAGCATTATCTTCTCTGGCAGAGTCATCAGTAACATTCTCTGCTCTGACAGACTCATTAGTAACATTATCTACTCTGGCAGACTCAACGCATAACATTATCTACTCTGGCAGACTCAACGCATAACATTGTCTACTCTGGCAGACTGATCAGTAGCATTGTCTGCCCTGACAGACTCATCAGTAACATTGTCTGCTCTGGCAGACTCATGAGTAACGTTTTCTCCTCTGGCAAATTCATCAGTAACTTTGTCTCCTTTGGCAGATTCATCAGTAACATTATCTGCTCTGGCTGACTCATCAATAGTTTTTCTGCTGTGGCAGCTCTTAAACTCCCCTCTGGTAGACTCATCAGTAACATGGGTTGGCAGACTCTGAACTTTAATTCCTTGGCAACTTCTCGTAACATTTTTACCTGACAACTCACCCAAAAACTTACTTCTCTTGCAGTACAAAAACAAAGCTACTCGGGCGACCATCAGTAAGTTTCTGTTTGGCAGATTCATCATTAACATTGTGTGCTTTGGCAGTTTCTAAATATCATTACTCCCCGCATTCTCACAGAACATCTCTGGGGCAGTCCATCAGAAAAAATTGCTCTGGCAGTCTCATCTAACATCCCCTCGGGCGACCATCAGTAACATCTGTTCGGGGCAGTCTCATCAGTATCATCTGCTCGGCAGACCACAGAACATTGCTCTGGCAGTCTCATCAAAACATCTCTCTGGCAACTCAACGAAAACATTTTCTGCCTGGCAGACTCTCAGAAACATTATCTGCTTGGCGGTTTCCAGTAACTTTTTCTGTCGGGCGGGCTCATGATTTAAATTTTCGCTTGGGGGGAATCATCAGAAACTTTTCTGCACGGGCAGCCCATCAGAATATACTCCCTTTGGCAGGCTCATCAGAACATTACTGCTCGGGAAGACCATCAGTAACTTATTTTCCCGGCAACTTCATAACATAAATTGCCGGCAGATTTCATCAAAACTTTAAACTCCCGGGCAGACCTTTAAAGTAGCATTATTGCTCGGGGCAGACTCCTCAACAACATTATCTACTCTGTCAGTGCATCATTTAAATTTATCTTCTTGGTAGACTCACCCATAACTTTTATGCATAACTGTACTAAAGTACGCATGAAAAAAACAGAAAAGGCCCCTTTATGTAAAATGTGTAAGGGGGTGGGTCTGTATGATGTACAATTATAGCAACGGTCCCAAATTATTTGTGTGTAACAAAGCACTTTGGCACATTTTCCCCTTTAGCAGTATCTTTTGATTTACCTAATTTTAATACAAATGCCCCATTGCCATATTTTGATGTTTGATTTTTTTGAAAACAGGCCTTCACTTTATTCAGTCAATGCAAGATCACTTCTTCCTAAATTGGCAGAGATTGGGTTTTCTGCTAAAAAAATTGGGCGGCATTTATAACCATCTCAAATCTTGTTGGAGATCGGTGACTGACACAGGTAAAAAATAAAGGTTAAATTTAAAAAACGCTTAGATGGGAACAGAAAGGGCGGGGGAGTATTTTCCCTACATTAGAAATATTTAGCTTACAACCAAGACCTATTTAAAAACAAAAACTGGAGATTCAGGTTTGAAGTGC